>CM039133.1:20042477-20094105 GCA_022036555.1 Microstegium vimineum
CTGCGGTAAATGGGTTTTGACCGCTGCGGTAAAGATTTTGTAGTGGGTTAATTTGGAAAAAAGGGGAGAATAATTATTTTTCTCTTCCAATGCAATAGTTTTTTTTCGACCAGTAAAAAAAATCACTGTAAAATAAAAGGTGAAAAAGGACCTATCAACCAAGCTAGCGTACGCGAGAGTTAACTGTCAAAGTAGAACAGTACATGCATAAATTTACACATAAAGGAGCTCGTAACTACGGACATATATATTTGCCTTTTTTCTCCTTTACGATAATAACTCAGCGCAGTATGTTTGAAATTTAATATATACTCTCTCCTTTTCAATTTATAATTCGTTTGATTTTTTTTGACTCCAACTTGACCACTCGTCTTATTCAAAAAATTTGTGCAAATATAGTCAATTTTAAATCTTTCATGTCGACTATTTATTAATAAGTAAGCCACACCAAAAAAAAATAATATTTTACATAAAAATTTAAATAAGACGAGTGATCAAATTTAAGATTAAAAAAGTCAAACGAACTATAATTTAAAACGAATTAAGTATGTTGATATATTTGTGTGCCCAGGGGCAGCATTGGTCGGGCCTAGGGAGTGGTATTTCTTCAGCCAAAGGGACAGAAAGTATGCGACTGGCAACGCACAAACCGGGCAACAGCATCTGGTTATTGGAAGGCTACAGGCAAGGACCGTGTGGTGGAGTGTCATGGCATGCCGGTGGGGATGAGGAAGACCCTTGTGTTTTACAATGGGAGAGCCCCAAGGGAAGGAAGACAGAATGGGTGATGCTTTGAGTACAGAATGGAGGATTCACTTGAGCAATCCTCCAACTTTTCCAAGGTAATTTTAGATAAGATGTGTCTAGCTATATATCTAGCTGCCATACTACTAAATCTAGTTTACACATGTGCATGAAAAACAATTAAAAAGGGGCAAGTAATTAAAAGCCTCTCAGCACAATGAGTTGCTGTACAATTTTGTATATAAACATCTGGCATCATGTGTGTGTGTGTGCGTGTGTGTGGTGTGTGTGTGCGTGTTGCGTGCGTGCGTGTGTGTCATTTTTTCGTCCATATAAATTCAAAAATTAACTTCATGCGTGCTAGATGTTACTTAAAATCCTCTTTGTCCTCTAAATAATGTTAGGCCCCGTTTGGATCCTAGAATTGAATTCATTTCAATAATAATAAATTTAGAGACATATAATTAAGCTAATATGATTGTGTATGAATTATAATTGTATATTATTGTTCACTATATAGAGAGAAATCCTTATTTGTTATATTTCTATCATAGGAGGGGAGCTTGAACAACATTTATAAGTTGTAAATAGAAATATGGAATGATGATCTATAGAATCAACTTTCATTTCTCACCCTATGAATTTTAGATAAACTTAATTGTGGACTTTGAAAAGTGGAATGTTAAATTCCAAGCCAAATAGCTTAATTTATTAAGGTAGGATCAAATGAAGGGATCCAAACAGCCCCTTATTAGGGAAATACAGAAAACATACTTTACCTCCATTCAGTGTTTTATCCTCCACACATATATATTGCAGACTTCAAAGATATAGGTTAATTAATTGTACGGAACTGAATCATCAATCTTGATCTTATTAAAAGATCTATACAGTGCATAAAAGTTAAAATTTTAATCAAATACATGTATGCAGATCTAATAGAGAAACTGTTCAACATAGGATCAGAAGTAATGAATTGCATGGATAAGTTTAGAACTAAAAACATAAAATGAATTGCCCTCCTGCTCAAGACTTTTTTATATCATTTTTTACCGAGCATGAGCACAAGAACATTTAATTTGCCCCATTTTTTTAGTTATCCAATCCATGGTTTATACAATTATTATGTGATAATGTAGACATGCACACTAGCTAGTAGACCTATTATAAGAACTAATCTTTATTTTTCATGAAAAAGAACAAATTAAAGATATGGTCCATATAGTGACGAAATAAAAGTGAAAGTGATGCCAACTTGCTTGCAATAATAACTCACTTCATTTTTTACTCACAATGTCCTTGTATGAGCATTCAAGGTTGAAATTTCTTATCCTTATCAAGTAGTGAGCGCTTTAATAATTTGCAAATAGTTTCATCTACAACCTTTCATAAAATACACAATTTGGACGACTGATCACTTTATTTGTTTGACCAAATTAACGAAAAATCAATAGCCCTGAAAAAATTAAAGTTAAGCAGATACACTATTTACACGTGTATAAAACAGTGTTGTATAAAATGAGAAAAGGTCCAATTTACTCCCCTAAACAGGAACATCGTTCTCCTAACCCCTAAACTAATTTTATGTTCAGTTTACCCCTCTAGATCTTTCAGTTGGTCTAGTCTACATACCCTTAAAAATATTTGTATTTTTGCCACGTATAATTTAAATAAGAGTACGTAAAGTCCATCACCAATCTCTAAACTTGTACTGTTGTGTCATCCTAGTGCATAAACTTGTAAATCGACGTTTAGGTCCTCAAACTAATCATTTGTGTCATCTCGGTTTTCTAAACTTGTTGAGCTATGTCATCCCGATCCCTAAACTTGTAAATCCCCCATTCAGGTCCTCAAACTGGTTCAATTATGGCATCCTAGTCTCTAAAACTGGTTTTGAGTCTCGTCTTGATCCAAACTGAACGATCTAAAAAAATTTACATCAAAAAATAATTCATAACTTTTCATATGAACTCGTATGAGGAAAAACTTCATCCCAAAATTATAGCCCTCGACACGATCTACAACTTTGTATTTGAAAAGTTTTTGAATTAAAGTTGTTTAGGGTCTCAAACATTTATTTGAGTTCATATAAAAAAGTTATGAATTATTTTTAATATAAAGTTTAGATTGGCCTATTGTGACCTAGATGAGACTCAAAACCAACTTTAAAGACCGGGATTTTACAACTAAACATGTTTGAGGACTTAAACAGGTGATTTACATGTTCAAGGACTGGGATGACACAACCGAATAAGTTTGAGAACATAAATGGTGGATTTGCGAGTTTATAACCTATATGACACAACGGCACAAGTTTAGGGATCGATGTTCATCACTCTTTAAATAATCTCAAGTTCAACTTTATAGGATGGAAGAGAACATCATATTTGTTCTAGAAAAAAGCATATTGTGATTTTTTTCTCATTTTTTATATATTAGGTATCTATAGTAAATTAAATGTACAAATACATGAGTATATAAAATTTAATGTGTTTTCTATAATTTCCGATAAAATTCAAAAAATATGACTTAAGACAACTCAAGAATCTATTCTTTCAGTGACACAAGGAGTATTAGTAAGGCCAGGAGCTGTCCCTAGAGAAGAGGCACACAAGGTGTTAAAGCAAAGGCACATTAAGTTTGTAATCAAGAGGACAAAATACAAAAACAATGACACAAGTCGTTTAATCGATAGTATCATTAGCTGAGTTCTTCTTGATGTGTATTACTCTCCCCGTCCCTAAATGTTTATCGTCAGACTTGCGTGTTGACAAATTTAACTCAATTTATTAAAAATATGAATAGTATTTGTATCTCTAAATAAATTTATCAAAAAACTAGATTCAAATATCTATCCAACATCACTAGTTATGTAATATAAATATTAATATTTTTTAATATATATATTTAGTCAAAGTTATTTCTCGTAAAACGAAAACGACATATATTTAGGGATAGAAATAGTACTTATCTTCTAAGGCTACTGCGTATGTTGTGTTCCACCCTGGCTATTCGATCCAGTGACATAAATATATTTGTTGATCAGGCAGCATATCTTTTATTTAATCGTGGTGCAAGAAAATAAATTGATTAGGAGCAATAATATCTAAAATTTATAAAGTGAATCATTTATAATTCGGTGACCATTTTGTTCTCATAATGAGTCGTTATCGATGTCTTCTCAGATTCCACGAATGGAGTCAGCGCAATAAGTCAGAATGCAGAGACTGCCATCTAACGTTTCAATAATCATGATATTTATCGATAAAAGTGTTCATGATCGACAGCCTTGTATTTTTTTTTCAATTTATTATTAAAAAGTTACCGCTCCGGCTCCTGGAATGCAATAAAATCTTCCGTTTTCAAAAAGAAAAAAAAACAATTTACTAGAAATCCTTCAAAAATGAATGGATACAAACACTAGTAGAAAAATCATTTTTGCTGCCACGTCGTTTTTTTTCACAGGGGGTTCACAATTTCATGACGCCAGTACAAAAAATAGGGTGGACCCAACAAGAGAACCGCCTGTGTAAAACCATTTACACAAGCGGCTCTCCTATCTCTACCGCCTGTGTAAATACCTGTATTTACACAGGCGGTTCACAGGCGGTTGTCATTGTAAACCGCCTGTAGGCGGTCCTCCTTACCAACCGCCTGTGTTAATGCTGCAATAAATTCCCTTCTTCCACCTCCAGACAAGAACAGTTACTCCCGTGCTGTGTGCACAGTGGCCGACACAGAGGTGGCGATTCCAAGGGGGGATGTTTTAAACTTCATTTCTTTGGTGAGAAACTTCCAAAAGGTTAGTTAATGTCGTTGCCGCCATTTTTTTAGTGATTCTTTGGTTCAATTCTTGTATTGGAAGTACTCTAAATCTAGGGTTAGGGTTCATAGCTAGGGCAAGAGAGAGTTTTAGCTATTTTTTTGTAAATTCATAGTAAATTGTATCTTGCTCGGATTATAGAAAATGAATACTTTTTAGAATTCTTGTGAGTAGATCTATGTAATAGAATACTTAGGGTTTATGAATTAATTTAGTAGTTAATGTTTTGTTAATTAGGGTTAGTTATTATTGTCTATACTTAGGTTTGTTAAATAGGGTTAGTTATTATTTCATGTAGCTTAGTTTTTCAATAATTTTTGTTAGTAATTGATGGTTTATTATTTAGGGTTAGATATTTCATGTACTTAGAGTTAGTTAATTAATTTAGTTAGTAATTAATGGCTTATTAATTAGGGTTAGTTAGTATTTCATGTACTTAGGGTTTGTTAATTAGGGTTTGTTATTTTTGCTTATACTTAGGGTTTGTTAATCAAGATGCCATCTCCGTTTAATTAATTCTTATAATTATAAAAATGAGTTAGGGTTTCTTATAATTATAATTGATCCACCAACGGCACCCTCTCCACAAGTCCATCAAGCATCCCAAGAGGCCGAAACAAGTCAACAGCCAGCATCGCCAATGCATGCCCCAGCATCCCCGTATATTTATGAGCCACCGTCGTTATCCCCAATACATGATATGTCATTCTCGCTGGATGAGCTCGAGGGGCTAACCACGAACATGCCTGAGCAGCAGACTCCGCCAGCCAAGAAGGACACAACACCAGAGAAGGAGGTAGAGCAAACTCCCCCGCCACCACCAAAGCATAAGGAAGCAGAGCAAACTACCCCCACAAGCACCGGCCTCCAAGAAAGTAAAGAAATTTCAATTCCAAAATTGGTTTCTCCCTATGAGCCAAAAAACGGGAAAGCAGCAGGCACAGTTCTATTTCTGAAAGGGATTGGAAAGCAGCGAACGGCACGAGTCGTTGAGCTCGAACCGTCACAGAATAAGGAAGCCGCCGGCCAAGCAACTGAAGTCGTGCCACCAACAAAGGAAGCCCCAAGTGGCGATGTTCACGTCGAACCGCCATCAAATACACCATTGACCCTTAAGGATATAAGAAAGCCAACGGTTGATGATTATGTCAATGTCCCCAGTAACTACGTGACCCCGAAGGCCTATGCTGCAATGGACGGTGCTTGAAAATGGTCCATGGACGATAAAAAGGTTTCATGACTGGTACATGAGAGCAGTGAATGCTGGCCTGCATGCAGTTAGTGTTGACATACCAGCAGACGTGTTTGCTACTGGCAAGGATAAAAGCGAGGCATTTGTTATCTTCGAGGACATGCACCTGCTGTTGAACTATAGGAAACTTGACGTCCAACTCATTACAATCTGGTGCCTGTAAGTATCACTCATGCACACACATTGTTATTATTAAATTTGGAATGTGATAAACTCTAATATGTGGATGTTGTAACCAGTTTGCAAGACCACGAGCAGAGATCGTTAACTACAGGCATGATGGTCGGTTACCTGAGTCCAATCAGGTTACAAGAAAATATGCACAAATTTGTACTGACAAATGAAGATAGAGCAAGGATAGAGAAGGACAAAACACCAGAACAAGTTGCAGAAGCTGTAAAGGAATTGCAACGAAAATACGAGGACACATATGCCCTCTATCTCGGTAGAGCAATGCTGAGATATAAGTACAAGGATTTTATATTGGCACCCTACAACTTTGGGTAAGCATGACCTCGTATACGTACTTCAAATTATCGTGTTAACCCTAAGTACATGTGTCGCTCACTCGTTTATTCATGCAGTGACCATTGGATTGTTTTTTATATTTATCCATTCGAAGGAAAGGTGCTTGTCCTAGACTCCTTACACTGTCCTCCTCAGTCGTATCAAACATTCCTGATTCATTTAGAAAGGTGAGCCAACATGCAACCACATCCGTATTTATATGAATTAGAGTTTCTAAATAACTATAGTTTTTTATATTCGATATCTACAGGGCATGGCGGTTTTATAAGAAGCAAAAAGGACCGGTCGACGCCGCGCCGCTCAGATCCTAGTGTGCCATTGACGATACAATACCATTATCCGATAAGTTGTCCGAACACATATCATCATATAAATAATACACAAGGCATGACAATTTTAGTTTAATCTTTTGCTCATTAATTACATAGTGCCACAAGCAACCACCTGGATCGGTCTATTGTGGATACTATGTGTGTTAGTTCATAAGGCAGCGGGGACGATACGTTAGGGACAAAAATATGGTAAAAAATATCTATGTATGAAGTTTTCTCATTAAAGTTAGAAATATTAATATTGGACATGTGTCAATGATGCTTTTAACCTTTGTTTCCAGCCGAGAAGCAAAGGAAAGGACGTGTCATTCACTCCAAAAACTATGGAAAATATAGTAGCAGACTTGTGCGGTTTTATTATGAGAGAAATAATTCCAAGTACCGGAGCATATTTTGATGAAGCCGGTGATTTAGCAAGTGAAGGATTTAGAGCGCTGACAGACCTAGCAGGTCTAAACTTGAAACGAAATGACATGTAAACACCAAATGGTTGAACTCATAACTTGAAATGACGTGTATTATATGTAATTTTATGCTGATGTTTGATTTCGTGTGGACACATCTGTAATATTTATATGTGTTGTATGTATGATGCAATTTTATGGTTCATATTTGTATATCTTATATATATATATATATATATATATATATATATATATATATATATATATGTGACAAATATAGTACAGTGTGGAGGCAAATATTAAAATTTGAAAAAAAAATAATTACACAGGCGGCACACAGAGTGAGCCGCCTGTGAAAAATGGGTTTTCACAGGCGGCGGACAAAATGAGCCGCCTGTGAAAACCCTTTTTTCACAGGCGGCTCACAACCCGCCGCTTGTACCGTGGGGCGATTAGTACTGACCCTCAATACAGACGGTGGGCTTGGCCGCCTGTACTAATGCTTCTACCACCGCCTCAAAAAATATTTTTTGTACTAGTGAAATGACCCCTTGGTAAGTGCAGGGACTTTGCTTTCATTGTGCTGTTGTATTATACTGCCGCTAACCCACTGCATTGTCCACTAGTAACAGTGGGCTTCACGTACGGATGATGAGTCTCCTCGCTCTAACTTACGGAGTAAGCAGTAGGATCAGGACGAACCCGGTTTCACTGTAGCTGCCCGTGTCATCGGTATTCAATTATAGTCCTCGCACTACCACAATCTAAAATTTCTCCTCGTGAGGTGGAGTTCTCCTAGTGTTTTGATAGTTAAAATTTAGTACAATCTTTCCTAGTAAATGTCTCCTAGTGAGAATTTCCATATATTATAACTAGTGTTAGTGTTTTACTACTAATTAGAAACACTAGGAGAAGCCACCATTCTAGTAGCGTCGTCTCCGTGTGGCTACACGTTTTGTGCACGCCTCTATTCAATTTATTATTCCTCGTTTGAAGATGCTGTTATTGCGAAAAAGAAATATTTAATTAATTAATTAAGAGCAAGCATGAATAGATACACTAGCTAGTACTTTCTGTTTCCTAAATTATAAGATTTATCGTATTTTCTATGAATCTTATTATTTATCTAGACATAAAATACATAGCAAATTACTATGTATCTAGACTTGAGATACTAATATTTTACTATGTATCTAGATATAAGATACTAAATTTGCTATTTGTCTTCTATATATAGATCTTATATTTATTAGATGCATAACAAATAATACGATGAATCTATAAATATTAAGTCTTATATATGATTTTGTAACGGAACATCGATCGAAAGCAAAAAGATCACGGATTGCCCACACTGCATAAATTGCTACAGTACGTGTACGATACTCCTGTTCCTGTATGCATCGAAGATCCTCTTTCGGGCCCTGGGTAAAGCAAACAGGAGCCTACAATTAGCTAGGGCCAGAGCACCTAACCAGTCGATTGACCCCGGGAGGCATCAATAACTTTAATTTGTACAGTATAGTACGTGTGTGAAAACTCTGCGTCAGAACAGTGGTTGTGCAGAGGTGCAGCTCAGTTACTGTGTCCCAACACGAAGAACGATTTTTGAGACAGCTGGGCCCTGCCTGGCACGTAGTGCATGTGCCATGCCCGATTAATTAATTAATACACTCTCTCTATTTTAAATTATAGTTTATTTGATTTTTTTAACTCTAAATTTGATCACCTATCTTATTTTAAATTTTATATAAAATATTATTTTTTATGATTTTTTTTATTTAATAAATGGTCTATAAAAATAATTTAAATTTAACTATTTATACAAATTTTTTAAATAAAACAGTACTTAACTTTGAGTTAAAAAGTAAAATAAATTTATAATTTAAACGGATGAGAGAGTATATAATAAACCCACTATATATAGCGAAGATGTCAGACTTTGGGACCAGTAAGCTACTGCCAACAACTTTCGCTCTTCAGATGTCCTTTAAGAAATTTGCTGCGAGCAACAGTGGCAGTACTCCTACATACTGTACTCAACTCAGTAGCTATCCAGCTATAGAAGAATAAGTTATTCTATAGCCATTTTTTAGTTATTTTTATAGCCATCTTTATTTACAATAATTTTATATACTAATTTATAATAAAATAAATAAATATTTACAACTATAATTATGTTATTATAACATATGAGAATATTTATCAAGGGGGGCAGAGCACTCTGGAAGGCTAGGTGTAATAGCTGCTCTACCTTAAATTTGTTTTACACTTCTTTGGTTTCTAATGCTTGTGCCATTAATCGAGCTCTTTCAACTCTTGGTCACACCTTGGTTTTTATCTGTCGTCCTCCACCACTAATTTACCATTACGTTAAAACCATATTAGTAAAGATTACTATAATCTCATAAGTCGTTATAGTAATTTTTTGTAATTTAAAAGTGTCTATCGAATAAGTTGTTGTATAGTCGCTTGCAGAACAATAGTTATCTCTCGAGATATATATATATATATATTCTAGTCTACATTTTAGGTGAGAATAATTATACTACACGAAATTGTTATACTTAAAAATGTAATATTTTTTAGTAGTCACATGTTAGTACTCCCTCCTTTCATAAATGTTCATCGTTTTAGACTAAGGAAAAGTCTTCTAAAATAGATTTTGACCATTAATTCTCTTTAAAATATAAAATTGGTGACAAAAACATCCATACCATCTTAGAGGTGTTTTTAACACAAATCTATTGGTGTAAGTTTCACGCTCTAAACATTCATATAATTTAACTAATTGTTGGTCAAAATTTATAAAGTTTTGAGTTTTCCTCTAATCTAATACGATTATCATTTATGAAAGGAGGAGAGTATTATTAGTATTTTTTTGTGGGGTTAGGTTTTAGTATGATACGGAACATTGTTTAGTAGTACTAAGTATTTTTTTAGGTCAACTTTGTCTTGTAATGTATTTCTACACCTAAGGTGTTATTATATATACTCCCTCCATATTATAAAAACAAGTCATTTTGGATAACGCATGGTCTCCAAAACATGGCTTTGACTTCATATTTATATAAAAATATTTATTTAAAAATGATATATATACACTTTTATGAAAGTATATTTTAAGACAGCTCTAGAGACCATGCGTTTTTTAGTTATGGTTTCATATTTTCAAACTCATCAACAACTTAAACGTTTTTTTTATGATTTATATCTCAATGTTTGACCAAAATCTTGTCCAAAACAACTTTATTTACAATATGGAAGGAGTATATATACTCTTTTAGTTTCAAAATAAATGAACATCACGCATTTCAAAAATCAACAAATTCTAAATTTGGTCAAGTAGAAATAAAAATATATTTATGTTTTAACATAAGATGAATGACATTATATATTTATCATAATAAAAATATTTAAAAATACAAATATAATCATTATTATTTTTTCTAAAAATCTAGTCAAACTTATTTTGGAGGGGTGGGGAGAGAGGGGAGAGAGTACAAACAATAGTATTTAGGCAGTACATGATGCCATTATGGTCACGAAAGGGTAACGTTATATAGCTAGTTTGTTGCTTACTATTTGAACAGTACATATAATTTATTACTGTTTATTTGTTGGTGTAGAAACTCATACAGCTAGTACCCCTGTTTTTTTTATCCTCACACACAAGCACCCACCCGCATGCAGCCACGCGCTTTGTCTTGCCACCAACTTCTCATCCTACCCTAATTTGCGCCGACACAGTAGTTATACGAGATGAAGAACCGCAAAAACACGCTACACATAAGCCGGCCAACTGAGGTCACCAATCGGCAATTTTTTTTAACGGGCGTTTTTTTTTTTAATCTATGTGATTTGTTCTCCATATATATATCTTAAAATTTTTTGTTCGCCCTCCGCCACTCCTTGCTAGCAAGTCAGACAGTGTTAGGTGCAGTGTTTTTTAATTCTGTTTGGTTGGGCTGCGGTTTCTACCTTTATGTGGAGCAGCTTCTCTAGTTTAACTTATAGTCGTTTAAAAAATATTTAGCAGAAAAGCTCTAGTACAAGTCATATAGTAAAAATTAATCTTGTGGGTGAGAATTAACGAGCCTCAAAAAAAAAACTTTTTTGTTCTCCAACTCGATCAGCAAAAATAAAAATGTATGCTTCAGCTCTTCCGAGCCCATGCACGGTTGTTTTAGATCCCCTTCCCCCTGTCTCCAAATAAGAAACTAAATTTAAGACAAAGGGTTGTTGCCACCAAGCCAAAACAAAGGGAGACACACCTTAATTAATTAATGACTTAAAAATTAAAATTGTTACTAGTGCAAGATGAGTGACACGGATAAATGGGCCACGTCGTTGTTAGGAGTCGTGCATGGTAAAACAGACAAAGGGATCCCACAGACAAAATGCCTGACTGCCCATCAACACGATCGTTTTGGTAAGGAGGGACTGTTGGCAGTGACGCGTTCCAGAACACTAAGTTCAGATTACACTCAAGGATTTTGAAATGACAGTCAAGACTGGTACTATAATGTGCTTTACTGAATAGTGGCCTTGTTTAAATGGGGTCTTAATGCCCACAGCTACAACTAAGATTCCGGTTCACGTTTCAACCATCCAAGCGGAAGGGGGTGTGGCCCCGGGGTTTCAAGAAAACCAAACCCCCCGTGCGGTGATAACCAAATTAGTACCACTGTACCTTAAAGCCCCCTTTAAAATAAGTGCACGTCTTATATTTCAGTGGAAGTCAAGCACTTTTAATTTTGACCATAGTTAATGTTTATGAATAAAATCAATTATATTATACATTTTTTAATTTCCTTATATTTTTTATAAAAAACATATTTAGGTTTATAAATTTTTTAGTACTACTTTAAAATAAATGTAGTAAAATCTGTATTTGTTGACTTCTCAAGGTCGAGCGAGCACTTGGATAATCTTAATGGTAGTTTTATAAAGTTTCATGGATGTTAAATAGGCTGATACAATCTGTATTGATGAAGAATGATAAAATTTTATAAAATTAGAGAGAATTTTTATTGAGATGAAACTTTCACCACTATTTTGCATAAAAAACTCAAAATTAGGATATAAAACCCTTCCAAAGATGACCTTTTTTTGGGACCAAGAGAGTATTAAATAAAAAATTGAAAATCCCTGTAAAAGGTTGTTCTACTCGAAAGTATTTTAATTTCCCCAATTTTAATTGAAAAAATTTTCAGCACCAAGGGTTTAGAAATATGGGTTGGGCTTGTTTAGTAGAGTTATGTCCAGCTTTGCTCCTGCTGCTGAGTATTCTAAAGTAAAAAATGATGCTTTTTTATTTTTTTTAACATAAACTCTTAAAATCACTATGCAAAAATCACTTTACAAAATTTTAATAGAAGCTCTTTTTGTAACTCTCAGTTCTTAATTGAATTTAGAGAACTTCACGAATCCCCGCTCTAAAGAAAACCGTGAAAGAAAAGGTAATAAAAGAATCCCTATATTATATCTTATTGAACAGTCCCTCCTGCTGTGGAAAGGGCTGCTGGTGACCGCCCCAGGGGGATGAGGGGGTCCGGCTCCTGCGGAGGCGTTGATCAAGTGCCCCGCCACAGTAACCGAAGCAGCAACGGCGGGATGAACACACCTTATCCAAGGCTGAGCGTTTGATGGGCAAAAAGGAACAGGAATTACAGTATCAACCTAGGTTTTGGGTGTAGCTATAATTAAAAACCTAGAAATCGATAGGTTGGTCCTCCAGGCAATCAAAAAAGGGTAAGTCTAATTTCGGGTCCAATCAAGGTAGTGATGATGAGAGGGAAAGAGATGGATACAGTTCTCAGCCAAATTTGTGGTGTCTAAATGAGAACTTTTTGGAGCGAGAATGATCATATCCTAGATCTCTCTCCCCCCCGCCGGAAAAAGAAATATAATAATGCCAAAAATACAAATAAAGGCAAACTTCCCATAAGCCAAAAGGCCCATCAAAATTATTCTAAAATGAAAGGGTATTTGGAATAGCAGAGGTCTAGCAGACTTGGCTAAACACCTTTTACTTGGCTGAATTAGTTAAGGAAGAGCAAATTAATTTTATTGCTCTATCCGAAACTGAAAGGGACTCTTTCCCCGATCAATCCTCAAAAAATTTGTGGTGGAGGTAACTTTTCCTGTTCCTACCATGGCGCCACATGGGGATCAGGAGGCATCCTTCTTAGAGTCGACAGAATTTTTTGACATTGGAGCTATTAGCGAGGGGGATTTCTATGTCAAATTTACCCTTAAAATGTAAACTAATGACTTCAAGTTCGTTTTCTTTTTTCGTATTTTGGACCAGCACAAAGTCAAAACAAGAGTGCGTTCCTTCAGAGTAGCAATACTTGCTCTAAAGAATCCCTTCCATATTTATTAGGAGGGATTCCAAACATAATGAGGAATCAAGGAAAAAAGCTCAGGGGAATTCGACCCCCCAAATGGCCTAATCTTTTCAATGTTGTCATCGAATCCCTAGATCTTAAGGAGAAATGATGGCTGGCTATCAATATACTTGGACAGGAGCGGGTGACAATCCAAACTTTCGAAAAATAGATAGGGTCCTCGTCAGTAGGAATGGGAAATTCAATTCCCTTTGGCTAAGGTTGAACCTAGAGTTTTAGGAATATTTCTGACCATAACCCCTTGTTCTTAGCACAGGGCTCAACCCTCCTACCCAAGAACCGACCTTTCAAAATTTGGGAGAGGTTGGCTTATAGGGGAAAAGGATTTTATGAAATGGTTGCAGATATTTGGCAATCAGAAAGTGCAGGGTCAACACCTCTTGAGTTTTTGGCAGTCTAAGATCCGCAGACTAAGAAAAACCCTAAGAGGTTGGGCAAACATACAGCAGTGTCTTACAAAAAAGAGAAGAAGACTCTGCTAGCTCTCTTAGAAAAATTTGGATGATTCCTCTTTATTTGATAGAGATTAATCCAAGGTTTTTATTTCAAAGAGCGTTTAGTTTCTCTTTTGAGGGAAGGGGGAACTAAAGGGGTATGAGAGACCCAAAGTCAAGCCCCTTCTAGAAGGGGATGCAAATACTAGATTCTTTCTTTAGTGGTAAGGAAAACATCGGCAACCAATAGTCTATAAATTTTGAGGATGATCAAGGTGCCATTGTTGGCGATATATCCTTAAAACCCTTTTACCACATATTAAAAAATCTCTTTGGGTCACAAGATACTCAGAGATTACTTTGGGGGAAGATCAAATTTCAGACATTCCAAAAGTATCCCTGGAAAATGAGGCCATCATCAGCCCCTTCATTTAATCTGAGGTGAAGGCGGTTGTGTTTCAAATGGAGCATTGAAGAATCATGGCCCTAGTTGGTTTCGGTGGTTAACGCCCAATTAGGATTTATTGCTAACGGTGTTTTGCAGAGGCTATGCGTAGTTTTAGCCATAGTGATCAACAAGAATTTGGGTTTAAAATGGTCATCACTTAGCCCCCAAGATGGATATCGTTTCGGATTTCAAGGAGACATGATGAAGACCCTAGAATGATAGGCTAAGTGTCATAAGGTATGAAGGGAAACTTAAAAAGTAGGGCTTCCTCTTTTGACCCTTGACCGTCTATTAAGAGGGGTTGAGACTAGTAACTGGACTTAGGAAAAGGCTTCATGAATTTAGGTTGGTGAAAACTTGTCTCCTTAGCTCTAAGCAAGCCTATGTTGACCTTTAAGATAGCCTGAACAATTTTCCATATTCATCGCGATGAAAAAGAAGTTAAAGGGGCCTGTTTTTGGGCGCGGACGCTCCTGACGGAGGCGTCGGACGTGTCCGTCGCTCGGACAAAGGCGTTGGCGTGGGTGGTTGAGTCCACAGCGTCCGTCGACTTCCAGTGGCCGTGTTTTTGGCTAAGTTTTTCGGGGGTTCCCACGGACACTGTCGTCGGTTTTGGCGTCAGACGTGGGAGAGCCTCCGTTGACCTTCCGAGAGGGTGGTTTTTCAGCTCGAGCCAAAAGTGTTGCGTCGGTACTGAGATGAGGGTCCGGGGCCTATGGGCGGAGTGTCTGTCGTGGGAAAAGGTTTTCAGAAACTAGCCGTTGGGCAGGGCGTGGGAGCGTCCCTCGCCTGGCGTCGGAGCGTCCCGTCGCTAGGCGTGGAGCGTCCGTCGCCTAGGCGTCGGGGCGTCCCCTCGCCCAAATATGAACAAAATACTGTTGGGGCATGCACGGAGCGTCCGTCTCCTAGCGACGGAGCGTCCACGCCAACTTAAGTTGCCAGCCGAGGGGAGTTTTTGAGGGACTATTTATAGCTTCTCATTTTCTCTCCCACTTGCCTTTGCTCATTTGAGTTGGAGTTTGTTGAGAAGGTTGGGAAAAAAGAGCAAGAGCCTAGAGTGAGAGAGTGATTGCGAATCATCCATCCTCCTTTTAGTTCATCCAAGAGTTCAAGTGTGCATCTCTAGTTGTGAAGCTTGAGTGAGTAAGCGAAGATCGAACTTGTCCTCTTGGTGATGAATCACCTAGACGGTCCGGTGGGCTTAAGAAGGTATCGTGGAGATTATCGGGGGCCCTTCTCCCTTGACGTTGTGGATCGGTTGTGGGCGATTCACCCAGCCGGAGTGGCGAAGAAAAGCCCGTAGAGAGCACTCATCCCTTGCGCGGGATTGAGGGGAAGCATACCTTGCGAGGTGCTCCAACGAGGATTGGGGGAGAGTGTCGACTCCTCGATACCTGGCAAAAATCGCCGGTCAAGCATCTTTTCCCCCAGCTTCTTCTTACTGCATTACTCTCCGCATTGTTTTTCAATTCATACTAGAATTGTGTAGGAAGTTTTCGCTCTCTATTGACTTGCTATGCTTTCTAGTTAGAAAAACAAAAGCGGTAGGAACTTGGGGGTTTTAATTGGCTCTTTATAGGTTTTAATTCTTGCTTAGAAAAATTTTAAAAAAGAGCCCAATTCACCCCCCTCTTGGGCATCTTGATCCTTTCAATTGGTTTCAGAGCAGGGTTTGCTCTAAATTAGGCTTCACCGCCTAGAGCAAGATGTTCCCTTTGGGGGTGGACCACTCCCCTGTTCGATGGAGATGACTTTCTGTATTGGAAAGTTCGTTTATGGAGGCCTATCTAGAAAGGGCCCTTGACGTGGGCGTGCTCAAAGCCGCCCAAAGGGAGGCACTCTCTTCGCAGAGGACCTCAACTTTGATAAGCACAATGCCAAGGTGAAGAACATTGTTTTTTGTGGCATTTTGAAGGATGTCTTCAACCGAGTGCGTAATGTCAAAAAAAGATTTGGTTGTGGGGGCCACTATTTGGTCTTCACGAAGGCACAAAGGAAATGGCGTGAGGAACGCTATCACTTGGTCATGGCTAAGCTCAATTCTTTTTCCTGCATGGAAATGAAAATGCAAATGAAATGTACTCACGTCTTAACATTATTGTAGAAGAATTAATGGGCCGGTCTCAACCAAATGGCACCGGCGATGTGGTGCGCAAAGATCCTTTGTGTCTTGCCCATTGAGAAGTATGGCCACATCGTCACGATTCTTCACCAAGGAGATCTCTCCGCCGCTACACAACACAAATCTTGGGCAAGATCAATGCCCATGAGATGTACATGAAGATTGGTGATGGTGACTCTTCTTCCTCCTCCAAGAAGAAAGAAAAGGAGGAGGAGAAGAAGGACTTGGCACTCAAAGCATCCTCCTCGGAGAAGTACAAGATGCAAGTTGTGTATGAGAGTGCAAGTGATAAAGAGGATGATGATGACCTCGCTCTCATGGTGAAGAAAACAACTAAGATGTTGAAAAGCTAAAACAAGAATGGAGTCAAGTTTGACTCAAGAGAAGAAATTCTTCACAAGCTCTTCAAGAAAGCCTCTCTCCAAGATGAGATGCTACAATTGTTGGTAAACTTAGACACTTGGCTCATGCTTGCCCCGAAGAGAAGAAAGACGAGTTACAAGAACAAGAAAGTAAATAACAAGTTCAAGTACAACAAGGGCAACAAAGATGAGTCAAGTGATGAGGAGAAGAAAGATGACAAGCCATTCAAGAAGAACTTCAACTTCCACAAGAAAAAGAAGAATGTCAAAGCCACATTGTTGGTGATTGGCTCACCGACATTGAAGACACAGTGACTCATCCGGAGATGAAAGCGAAGAAGAGAAGGTGGCCGCCCTTGGTGATTGGGTCATCTACTCCACCACCACCTCCTCCATCATCTCCGGGCTCATCCTCTTACAAAAAGGTACAAGGCTAAAGGTGACAAAAAGGTACAAAAAGAGGATAGTGATGATGAGGCTAACTCTAGTGATGATATGTGATGATGGTTTGAGGCACCTTCCTATGATGAGCTAATTGTGATTTGCAACAAATTTACTAAGCTCATTAGGAAGTTAAAGATAAAAGTGAATCACTAGAGAAAGCCAACGATAACTTGCATGATAAACTTGATGACTTGTCTAGTGCTAATGATATTTGAAAACTTGAGAACAGATCCCTCTCATCTAGCACTAGGGAGTCAAAAGCCTCCTCAAGCACTATTGAGAAACATGATACATTGTGAAGTTAACACATAGCTCATACAAGATACAACTTGCTAAAAGATGACTACAACCAAGTTAAGATGAACATGGTACACTTGTGATAGCTAACGATTATTGCTTACAAATGATCTTGCTACACATGTTGCTATTAACCGGTTGTTAAGTGTCATATAGCATACTTCTTGTGAGGACTTGCTTGATGAAGTTGCTAGTGAGCAAAATGCTAAGTGCAAGGGCAAGAAGGTAGTTGAGGCCGAGAAGTATGATACTATGTGAAGATGAGGCAAGAAAACTCCAAGCTCAAGGAAGAGCTAATCAACCTCAAGGCAAACAAGCCATTCACTATCAAGTCGGCCAGCAAGATGAGAATGATACAATGACCTTGATTAACTCTCTCAAAGAGGAAAATGCAAAGCTCAAGGTTGAGAAGATCAAGCTTGCAAGTGGAATGGAGAAGTTCACCAAGGGCCACAACCTCCAAAGTGAGCTCTTGATGAACACTATCATGAAGACCGACAAGTCCGGCATTGGGTTCAAGGAGAACCAAATCATGAAGGCCAAGGTCAAGATAGAAGCTAAGATTCTACTACAAGAACAAGGCCATGAGGAAACAACTATGACACACCAAAGCTCAAGCCAAGAAGTTCTTTGGATGTGGTCAAGAGGGTCACTTTGAATTCCAATGCAAGACTCCACCTCCCAAGACCTTTGCCCAAGCACACAAGGCCTTTCGCTCATGATGCACAACTTCATCATCAAACAAGTATTCCAAGGGTAGACCCCAAGTTGTGTTTCTCGGTCCTAAGATGAAGAACAAGCCCAAAGTGCTATGGGTTGCTAAGGAGTTGGTGGACAAGGCTATGGACCTCGCCAAGTGTGGGTTCCCAAACAACAAGCTTAACTTCAAGTTGCTTGTGTGTAAGTGAACTACAAGACCGGTGGAAGTCATTGGGTGATTGATAGTGGATGCACTCAACATATGACCGTGTGACTCCCGGATGTTCACCACAATTGAGGAAGATTGTGAAGGGCGAGACAAGATTACCTTTGGGGACAATTCAAAAGGCAAAGTGCAAGGCCTAGGCAAAGTGGCAATCTCAAATGATCAATCAATATCAAATGTCTTGCTAGTACAATCTTTGAGCTTCAACTTGCTATCGGTGGGACAACTATGTGATCTTGGCTTCCAATGTCTCTTCACTCCAAATGAGGTAGTTGTGTCCAAGATTGAAGATTCATCATTGATATTCAAAGGTTTCGGCACAAAACAATCTCTACCTGGTGGACTTCACCTCAAATGAAGCTAGTTTGCAAACATGTCTATTCTCCAAGAGTTCTTTGGGTTGGTTATGGCATAGAAGATTAGCACATGTGGGAATGTCAACTTTGAAGAAGCTTGTCAAGGAGTTGGTTAGAGGTGTGAAGGATGTTGTGTTTGAGAAGGACAAACTTTGTAGTGCATGTCAAGCCGGCAAGCAAGTGGCAAACACTCATCCAACCAAAGCCTTCATATCAACCTCAAGAGTCCTAGAGCTACTTCACATGGATCTCTTTGGACCCACCACCTATGCTAGCCTTGTGGCAATCTCTTTTGCTTGGTGGTAGTTGATGACTACTCTAGGTACACTTGGGTGTTCTTTCTTCAAGAGAATGTAGAAATCAATCAATATTCAAGAAGTTTGCAACTAGAGCCCAAAATGAGTTTGATGTGAAGATCAAGAAGATAAGAAGTGATAATGGGACCGAGTTTGTAAACACCAAGATTGAAGGACTATGTGATGAAATTGGGATCAAGCATGAAGTGTCCGCCACCTATACCCCTCAACAAAATGGTTGTAGTAGAGAGGTAAGAACCGAAACACTTATTACTCTGCAAGATCAATGCTTGATGAATACAACACCCCCGAGAAGTTTTGGGCCGAAGCAATCAAACACCGCATGCTATGCGAGGCCAACCGGCTATTTGTCCAAAGGCTTCTTAAGAAGACCCCCTATGAGCTTGTGAATGGGAAGAAACCGGATATATCCTTTTTCCGAGTGTTTGGAGCAAAGTGTATATCTACAAGAAGCGTCAACACTTGGGCAAGTTCCAAAGGAGATGTGACATGGTTTCTTACTTGGTTATTCTCTTAAATCCAAGGCATATCGACTATTTAACAAAGCCTCCAACCTGGTTTGAAGAAACATATGACTTGGAGTTTGATGAAACTAATGGCTCTCAAGAAGAGCATGAAAATCTTGATGATGTAGGTGATGAACCCTTGAGGGAGGCTATGAAGAATATGCCCGTTGGTGCAATCATCCCACAAGAGGTGGAAGAAGTTGAAGATGATGCAAATCAAGTACCCTCTCCACCTCACACGCCTCAAGTTGATGAAGAACAAGTGAGGGAAGCACAAGAAGATACCTTCATCCCTCAAGATCAAGCCGAGGCTAAGCTAGTGATGTTGATGCACCACAACCTCCTCCCCAAGTGATTAATAGAAGATCTACACCTAGCTTCAAGCTCATCCACAAGACCTCATTATTAGGGAGTCCATCAAGGGGGGTAACAACTCGATCTAAACTTGCTTCCTATTTGAACATCACTCCTTTGTTTCCTTTGTTGAACCATCTAGTGTGTGAGGATGCACTTGCGGATCCGGATTGGGTAAATGCCATGCACGAAGAGTTGAACAACTTCACCCGGAACGAAGTGTGGACACTAGTGAAAAGCCCAAAGGAGAAGAATCATTGGCACCAAGTGGGTGTTTAGGAACAAGCAAGATGATCAAGGCGTGGTTGTGAGAAAAAGGCAAGATTGGTGGCAAAGGGTTCTCCCAAGTTGATGGCTTGGTTTTGGGGAGACCTTGCACCGGTTGCAAGACTAGAAGCCATTCGTATCCTTTTGGCATATGCTTCACATCATAAAATGAGACTTTTTCAAATGGATGTGAAGAGTGCCTTTCTAAATGGTTTCATCAATGAACTTGTCTTTGTCTCACAACCTCCCGGGTTTGAAGACCCCAATTGTCCCAATCATGTATATAGGTTGTCCAAGGCACTCTATGGATTGAAGCAAGCTCCAAGAGCGTGGTATGAGAGGCTAAAGGATTTCTTACTCAAGAAGGCTTCAAGATCGGGAAAGTGGATACCACACTCTTCACCAAAGTGCTAGATGGAGAGATCTTTGTTTGCCAAGTGTATGTCAATGACATTATATTTGGGTCAACAAACCAAGATCAGCAAGGAATTTGGTGTATTGATGTCAGGAAGTTCGAGATGTCGATGATTGGCGAGCTAATCTCCTTCCCTGGCTTCCAAGTGAAGCAATTGAGGGAGGGCACCTTCATATCTCAAGAGATGTACACTTATGATGTGCTCAAGAAATTTCAAGATGGAGGATTGCAAGCAATCAAGACCCCAATGCCTACTAATGGGCATCTCGATCTCGATGAGGGAGGTAAACCGATAGACCAAACTCTATAATCGTTCTAATGATCGGTAGTTTTACTTTACCTCACCGCATCTAGGCCGGATATCATGTTTTAGTGTGTGTATGTGTGCTAGGTTTCAAGCAAAACCCTAAGAGTCGCATCTTTGTGCGTTAAAAGAATCCTTAGGTACTTAAGGCCACCCCTAGCATGGGTCTTTGGTATCCCAAAGGAGCTCCCTTCCAATTAGGTGGCTATTCCGATTCGGATTACGCCGGGTGTAAGGTTGATAGGAAGAGTACCTCTGGCGGGTGCCACATGCTAGGAAGATCACTTGTTTCTTGGTCCTCAAAAAAAGCAAAATAGTGTGGCATTGTCAACCGCTGAGGCGGAATACATTGCCATGGGAGCAAGTTGTGCACAAATCTTATACATGACCCAAACACTTTTTGATTACGGCGTGTTTTTAAAAGAAGTTCCACTTTTGTGTGATAATGAAAGCGCCGTAAAGCTTGCTAACAACCCGGTTCAACACTCTCGCACCAAGCACATAGATATCGCCATCACTTTCTTAGAGATCATGTGGCAGGAAAGACATAACATATTGGAGTTAAGAGCGAAGATCAATTGGCGGATATCTTCACTAAACCACTCGATGAAGCAACCTTTTGTAGGTTGAGAAGCGAGTTGAATGTGCTTGATCTCTCTAACTTCACTAAAAGATGAGTTTGTGTGAAACCATGCATTCATATGTAATATAAATGTTTAATTTGGTAATGCACATAGGCTTGGCTAACGCGGTTGAGATAACCGCCCTCAAAGCGTCTGACAAAGCTTAACCGCGGTTTTTAAACTTGCAAGCAACCTAGATTCAATTTTCGTATTGCATAGCATATGCATGTGTGTTGTTTGTCGTTCTTTTTCGTTAAGTTTGAGCATCCTCTGTGTTCGTCCACTTTAGGGGGCATTCCAAGCTCAAGACACTTCTATACCCCTCTTGTGGCCATATGATGACTCCTTGTTGCTTCCATTCGAATATTTTGAGCTAAAACTAAAATCTAAGCCTATGGCAAACTATTTGAAAATGAGAGTTTGAGAGATGGTTCTCATATCAAGTCCAATCAGGTGTTATTTGGATCTTATTGAGATTGGAACTTGGTTGGGGAAAGACGCAAAAACAAAATTTGAAAAATTCTATTTAAAAGGCGTCGGACGCTGCCGACGGACGCTCGTGTCAATTGCCTTAGCGTCCCTCGCGATCGTCCGGAGATTGGATGTTGCCCGCTTACAGGGCGACGGACACTCCCCCAGCGTCCGTCGCAGAGCGTCCGACGCGGTCAATGCGCTCGGGCGCTTCAAACCTGTTCTGGAAGCCCGACGGACGATGCCGTCAGACGCTCTCCGAGCGTCCGTCGCAGTCCGACGGAGCGTCCGTCGCGAACTTAAGGCGCAATTTTTTTAAAAAAATCCCCGTTTCTTCTTCTCTCTCTCGTCGATCTCAGTTCGTCCGCCGCCGCGCCTGTCCAAACCCCAACCGCCGCTCCACCGCCGCTGAGCACCCGTGCCACCCATCGCCGACGTTCCCCAGCCGCCGTCGGCCCCCTCCTGCGCCGCCTGCCCCTGCCCCTCTCCTTTCTCCTCTGTTTTCGCGGGGTTCAGCCGGACAGAGACGTTGAGGGCAGTGTGGATCTCACTCAAGGTTCCTCCTCGCCTCTTGGATCTCTTCAAATCCTAAAGGTGAACCCTTGCCCTGCTTTCTCCTCTATCTTGGTGTTGATTCCTAATTCCTTGATTCTTTTCAAGACCAAGACCTAACTCTCCACTCAAATGTGTTAGGGTTGCGGATTGCACTGAGTTCTTGACCGATGTTCCTCTTCTACTCTTTTGGTCTCTTGGTCAGTGTGTCTGAGGTATGAAATGGCAGAACCGATCTCTAATTCTTATCTATTTTCTCTCATTCTCTAGTCACTCTCATCTCTAGCTAAATGCTTAAAGTGTTATATGCCTCTACCTATCTATCGCACAGGTGTTTGCTTGAGTAGTGGGCAGTGACAGTGAACTCGGGGCAAAGCCCGCGAGTACGGAACGAGGCAAAAACCTCGAAAGGTCAGTCCAGGGCTGGCGTGCCACTCTTGCAGTTTGTTGTTCTGAGGAGTGTCAGGGTTTGATTGTCAGTGGGAAGTTTGAGGGTGTGACCTTTTGAGGATCCTTTGTCAGAGGTTTGTTAGCAAAGTTCGATACATGGCAAGAACGAAGAATGCCGGTCCCGCTCCCGGTAGTGGTGGTGACCCTCCACCTCCACCGCGTCCACCCACTGACCAGGGAAAGGGCAAGCAAAAGTTCGTGTCACGGAAGCGCAAGAGGCCACTAATGGATCCAGACTCAGCATCAGTGCTTGCAGTGGCAGAGGCCGCAGAGATCGCGGAGCGAGGAGGACATCGCGCCGGTTTGAGGCTCTCGCCTCGCCGTGGAGCGCATCGTGAGTCCCCTACGCGTCCAGAGACAAAAGCCCGTCGAGGCTACTAAGGCAGAGGAGGTAGAGCCAGTCCCAGAGACTGAGGAGATAGAGGTCGTGGGCATACTTCGATTGGTGAGCTGATGAGCCGTAGAGTTACCCGGTCCAGAGGCTCTGGTGCACCATTTAGTCCTCCAGGACCTTAGCTACCAGACCCAGTGAGGCATCAGGTCCGAGCTCTCACAGCGAAGCAAGTTCAGTTACTTCGCTTTGTGGACTTTCAGTCCTAGTTCCCACCTCAGAGAGATCCCCGTGCCGGACGTGATTTCTAAACCATGATTCACGAGGACTTCTACAGAGCATACGTCAATACTGACGCTCCTCTTAGGGCTCACAGAGTGTGCCCATCTGCTCACATAGAGGGGGTCGGTGGTCTAGAGATCCTACAACACCTACAGTACCTTCAGGGGCTATCAGATTTGATGGGACGATCAGGAGCTTATCAAAAGGACTGGGTCTATCAGTTCTATGCCTCTCTATGGATCTCCCCTGATCACGAGTTCCATCACTTCGGATTTCAAGGCCGTGACTTCAGGGTTTCTGTAGCTCAGTTCAGAGAGCTATTCCACTTAGAGTCCTCCCCTACGAGGATTCACAGCCTGTTCTATGGGGATCAGGAGGCCCCGCGCCGACCTCACGATGGAATAGTGCCATCTACAGATTTCGTGAGGCCGTGCTTTTAGCTGCCGTTCACGGAGGGTTCGAGCCGTACACCGCGAGACCTCACTCCACTTGCTCGAATTCTTCACGAGGTACTCAGGCGTACCATCCTTCCTTGGATTGGATCTTGGGACACGATTACACGACTACAGCTATGGCTCCTTGCTCATATTATCCGGAAGGAGAAGTTTGACCTCTGGGATCTGATTGTCAGCGAGCTTGAGGATATCATAGCTGCAGGATTCAGGGTCACTAGCAGCTCCAGTTTGCTCACTGGATTTCATATCTTATAGTTGCTAAGACCAGATCAGGAGCTATGAGAGTCACTCTCACCAGGTCAACGACAGAGTTTCCAGTATACTCGATGAGTCAGCTAGTCATGCATGGAAACCTGCCTCGCCCCAGCAGAGCTTACAGACCAGGCACCAGGCAGGCCGGTGTGCCACCTCAGTCGGCAGAGGTCACTGACGCCACAGTTGAGCAGATTGCTCAGGCAGAGCTTGCAGATCTTGATGCTGAGATTGACACAGCTACCGAGATAGTCTACAGAGAGGACCTGGATTCTGACAGCTCAGATGAGGATTATCAGCCAGTGCGCGAGTACACACCGATGCCTCATGATCATGAGGCAGGAGGGTCAGGCACCAGCTGCAGCTCCAGCTCCAGGTTCCAGCACCTCAGAGGCTACACTACTTACCATTCTTTCGAGGATGCAGGAGGAGCAGTCACGCCAGGCAGAGGAGCAGAGGCGACAGGCTACCGACTTACGAAGGCTCACAGAGCAGCAGTTGGCTGCTCAGGCACAGAGTCAGGCCAGACAAGATGAGTTTCAGCGCCAATTCTTGGCCTATCAGCTGCAGCAGGCAGAGATTCAAAGACCCAGACCTTCTTACTTGAGTGTCTTCTAGCCTCCAGCTCCGGGCATACTTCCACTCCTCAGATTCAGTTGCCCGGAGTCTCGCAGCAGCAAGCTGTTCACCTCACCTCCCCAGCAGACTCCAGTGGTTGTGGTTCCGACTCCAGCGTTACCGTCCGGAGGACAGCAGAGTCAGGCACCAGCTACTCCTCCGTTCCAGGCACCAGCTTCTCCCGAGTACCAGTCTCCGAGGACTCAGGTGTCCTCTTGGTTAGCTTCGCCCGGTGAGTTTCAGACAGGATTTACTCCTATCCGGGAACTACCATAGCAGAGGCCTAGCGAGACCTCTTAGCCTCCTACTTGGAGATCACGGGAGAAGACTCCCCAGGAGCAGCTCAGCTAGTCTCACTAGCTCCAGAGGTTGAGGTGGATCCTTCGGCGATGGGCACTCACCTTTCTTCAGTTGCCTCGTCGGAGATCGCAACCTGAGCAGTCCACATAGACAGTTACCACACCTCCAGCTGTAGTTCAGACAGATGCTATTTCGCTAGCAGTTGAGACAGCTGTTTACAGAGGCTCAATATGAGGGAGTTACAGTTGCAGTATCCTCTCCACCTCAAACTCACCCTACAGAGTTCGTAGCAGCAGTGTCCCTAGTTGCACTGGCAGTGACACCTTCCCCCACGCCTCGAGTCTTTACTCGTCGGGTTTCTAGGCCCGCTACTACAGAGGCAGGACCGTCAGAGGCACCAGCTGAGCCTCAGAGAGAGTCAGTTGAGTCAGCAGCTCCAGAGCTTCTAGTGTCAGCTCTAGAGGTCACTCCAGCTGCACCTACACCTGCAGAGGCCGAGGCAGATGATGAGTCAGACGAGTCAGATCTTCAGGACTTCATCATGCTCGATCGCAAAGGCTATAGCTCCTCCACCTTCTTCTTCAGCCCCAGATGCTTAGTTGTTGGTGCTAGACGCCCAAAGGGGGAGACAGGGTCGAGTATAGAGATAGGGGGAGGGTTTTGAATCTTTGTATGCTTAAATTCCCCGCAATTATTCATCATGTCTACGTTTATGCATTTGTATCTATGTGTGATGAATACCATGGTTGATGTTTGTGTGAAATATGGTTGGTTGTGACAAACTCTTGTGACAAACTCTTGATTATCACTAATATATCTTGTGAGTTGTCTCATGTTTCATGATATATCTCTATGCTTAAATGATAATTGAGCTTCCGCGCTATACTCCGATACATCTTTTGAGAATATCATGAGGTACTCCTTTTTTACATTCATTTCTATGAGTACCATGGTTTGTGATTTGGCTTGGGTGAGCAAGTATGCTTCATTACCAATCCACTAACCCTTTGCTCAACCATTCCAAGTCGCCATAAAGTCCTAAACTATAACTCTTATCCATACTCGAGGATTTATTGTCGTCAATCACCAAAAAGGGGGAGATTGAAGAATCATGGCCCTAGTTGGTTTCGGTGATTAACGACAATTAGAGACTATTATTGCTAACGTGTGTTTTGCAGAGGCTATGCGTAGCTTAGCCATAGTGATCAACAAGAATGGGCATTAATGGTCATCACTTAGCCCCCAAGATGGATATCGTTTCGGATTTCAAGGAGACATGATGAAGACCCTAGAATGATAGGCTAAGTGTCATAAGGTGATGAAGGGCACTTAGAAATAGATAGGGCTTCTCTTTTGATCCTTGACCGTACTATTAAGAGGGGTTGAGACTAGTAACTGGACTTAGGAAAGCTTCATGAACTAGGTGTGGTGCACACTTGTCTTCCTTAGCTCTAAGCAAGCCTATGTTGACCGTAAGATAGCCTAGAACAACTTCCATATTCATCGCGATGAAAAACGAAGTTGAGAGGCCTGTTTTCTGGGCGACGGACGCTCCTGACGGAGGCGTCGGACGCTGTCCGTCGCGTCGGACAAAGGCGTCGGACGCTGGGTGGTTGAGTCCACAGCGTCCGTCGACCTTCCAGTGGTCGTGTTTTCTGGCTAAGTTTTTCAGGGTCCGACGGACACTGTCCGTCGGCTAGGCGTCGGAACGCTGGGAGAGCGTCCGTCGACCTTCCAGAGAGGGTGTTTTTCAGCCCGAGCCAGAGTGTTGCGTCGGACGCTGAGATGACCGTCCGTCGCCCCTGTCACGGAGCGTCCATCGCTGGGAAAAGCATGTCAGTACTAGCCGTTTGGGCAGGGTGTCGGAGCGTCCGTCGCCGTGGCGTCGGAGCGTCCGTCGCTCAAACTATGAATAGATCTAGCTGTTGGGGCATGCGACGGAGTGTCCGTCGCCTAGTCGACGGAGCGTCCGTCGCCAACTTAAGTTGCCAGCCTGAGGCAGTTTTCTGAGGGGCTATTTATAGCTTCTCATTCTTCTCTCCCACCTTGCCTTTGCTCATTTGAGTTGCTGAGTTTGTTGAGAAGGTTGGGAAGAGAGCAAGAGCCCTAGAGTGAGAGAGTGATTCGCGAATCCATCCATCCTCTCCTCTAGTTCATCCAAGAGTTCAAGTGTGCATCCTCTAGTTGTAAAGCTTGAGTGAGTCAAGCGAAGATCGAAGCTTGTTACTCTTGGTGATCGACATCACCTAGACGGTCCGGTGGTGCTTAGAGGAAGGTGATCGCTGGAGGATTATCGGCGGCCCTTCTCCATCGACGTTGTGATCGGTTGTGGGCGATTCACCGAGCCGGAGTGACGAAGAATCAGCCCGTAGAGAGCACTCATCCCTTGCGCGGGATTGAGGGAAGCTATACCTTGCGAGGTGCTCCAACGAGGACTAGGGGGGAGTGTCGACTCCTCGATACCTCGGCAAAACATTGCCGTGTCAAGCATCTCTTTCCCTAGCTTCTTCTTACTGCATTACTCTCCGCACTTGTTTTTCAATTCATACTAGAATTGTGTAGGAAGTTTTGCTCTCTATTGACTTGCTACTGCTTTCTAGTTAGGACACACAAGCGGTAGGAACTTGGGGGTTAATTGGCTCTTTATAGGTTTAATTCTTGCTTAGAAATTTAAAAAGAGCCCAATTCACCCCCCCCTCTTGGGCATCTTGATCCTTTCAATTGGTTCAGAGCAACGTCTATTGGCATACACCGGACTTGATCTATTTTGGATTGCAATCAAGTGACAAGTACAACCTCTATAAGATAACCGCTCAATGCGTGTGAACAAGCTTAGAGAGGGTTTAAACCGGACTTGGAAGCTCATGCTATTCATATTAGTTAAAGTCCAACATAGAAGCTCATGAAGATGAATCTAGTTCAAGCACAAGACAACTATGCAAATGGATATCAAGATGTAACCTTCAAATGGTATCTAGACTTATGCTAATCTTTCAAAGCGTATCAACTTTCATATTGGTACTTGCAAAAGATGTCTAGTTTTAGCATACTTGTGATGATCCACATTGAGTTAATTCAAGTGATTCTACAAGTGGTAATCTCACAAGTGATATCCTACAAGCAAACAAGTGATCCTCAACTTTAAGTGATCAAATCAAAATTCTCTTGCTTGCAATGCTTATTTGGATGACATTTACTTTGACCCAAATGGGAGTTGCCTTCTCAATGGATTAATGGTCAATGATCTTACATGAAGAGTCATTCCAATACATAAATGTTAGTGTCCATCAAAAAGTATCAACCATCTACCCTAGTGCAACCTTTGCATCAATAAAGAAGTGTTACCTTTTATGGAATTGATGACAAAGGGGGAGAGATTAGTGCAAAGATATGAGTATATGGTAAAAATGCACTAAGAGGGAAAGAGACATGGACATGGACAAGGGAACAAGATCAAAGGATAAAAGTCTTGGACTAAGAGATGAGATGCACACAAATAGGGGGAGCAAGCTCATGAATTGATTGATTGCATTTGATATGTGCATATTCATGTGCTTGCTTGCATATTGCATAAGTATTATCTTTATATGCATGCTTGTGTGGTGTATGCTAGTTATAGGACTTGAATGATGATTTGGTAACTAGCATGCATAGGTTGGTAAGCTAGATATTTTGATCCTTCAAGTGGTATCTAGAAACCGTGCTTATAATGTTGATCTCACGGGGTTTCTAGTGTTTTTGTGTTATCTAGCTAACCATAGTGGTGCTAAGGATGAACTTCAAGTAGAACTACAATGAGTATCTTCAAAGGTTTATCCTATAACCCTTAGCATCACATAGTAGTGCTAGCACTCCCAAAACTCCTATTTATGCATGTGTGCAAGGCTTAAAACAAATATTGTTGAGCACACATGTAGGGGGAGCTATCACTACCAAGTCGGATTTTGTGGCATTTATCCAAATCATAACATAGAGCTTAAATGTTGGAATAAATGGCATAATGTCAAAAATTTGATCTTAAATTCCATATCTTTGTAGAGTTGTCATCAATTACCAAAAAGAGGGAGATTGAGAGTTCCTATGTGATTTTGGTAATTGAGTGACAACTTAGGTGAACTAATATGTGTTTAAGTGATATATATACACAGGAGATTAGTTCACATATGATTGTGTGATGAAGGAGCTTATTGCACATGAAACATGACATGGAGTCATGTGATCAAGGTGGAGAAGATCAAGATGAGGCTTGGCTTGATGGACCGGTTGCAAGTGTGAAGGGCAAGTGGGTGATGCTTGGCGCCGATGGACCAAGGCAACGGTGAAGAGCAAGTGAGGTCAAGATCGATGAACCAACACGGTCATGTGATGATATGGAGTGGATCATATCATTTGACAAATGGTTGGTGCATGTGTTGCATCAACATTGGAGAAGGAGATAGAATGGAATGTGCAAGGCAAAGGTATAACCATAGGTCATTTCATTTCACCGGTCATAGGTGTGTAGAGAATATTATGACCGGGTTTAGGATAGATAGCCGTACTATCAAGAGGAGCAAACTTGTTTGTGTATCGGTTATCTAGTGCCACCGTGAGCGATCTAACTTTGTGATGTATTTGGATCGAGTGGCGTGGTGAGAAGCAAGTGAAAATGCTTTGAAAATGATTGTGAAAATACTAACACACATGCACAAGGTGGTGATCACGTTTGTGTTAGCACTTGAGAAGCAAGGAAGAAGTGGCAGCTCGGTTTGGCTCGGGTATGAGATCCGGACGCAAGTTCCGGACGCAAGGGTGCTGCTGGTCCAGACCATCGCGGATGCGTCCAGAAGCAAACCCTAGCGTGCCTGATTGGGAGCAGGAGATCCGGACGCTGTTTGTCGTCCGGACAAACTTCGGACGCTGCGTCCGGAGGTTTGCCCTCTCTGTAACGACTCTGAGTGAAGAACCAGACGCTGTTTGTCGTCCGGACACAGGGATCCGGACGCGCGTCCGGTGTCTGGCGCTCTCACGAGTGGAGGTCCGGACGCAGGATGATGGTCCGGTGCAGCACTATTGGTTGCGTCCGGAGGCACGTGGTGGCGATCGGTGAGCACGCCAATGGCTCTTTCAAACGGGAAGAAGGGTCCGGACGCAAGCTACATGGTCCGGCCCCGCACTGTTGAGTGCGTCCGGACCCTCTGTAGGAAACCCAGTGAAGGGGGAAAATGGATAGTTTGTTTGGCTAGCCTATAAATAGCTCATGACCGGCCCTTGGGGCTGGTTGAGCACCTTGGGGTTGTGTTACCCTTAGTTGTGCTTGGTTGGGAGCCCTCTAACTCACTCATACTTGATAGTGTTCATCCGATTGAGTAAGAGAGCGATTACTAGTGCGTTGCTTTGAGAGATAGCTTCGTGTGGCACTAGGTGATCGACTTGCAAGCTCGTGGTGCTTGTTACTCTTGGAGGTTGCCACCTCCTAGACGGCTTGGTGGCTTGTGGCTCCGTCGAAGCATGAAAGTAGCTTGTGCGTGGCTCCGGAGAAGAGATTTGTGAGGGGTGTTGTGCTCGCCCCGCAGGAGATCGCGAAGAGCAACTCTAGTTGAAGGTATCGTTGAGTGCCCTCATCTTGTGTTGGTTAGGCGGCAACCCTTGAGGGGGTTAGGCAGTGAAGCCTGTAAAAAGTCGTAAACCTCCAAGTGAGTGAGCCGATACAATGGGACTAGCTTGGTGGCGACCAAGTGAACCTCGGGAGAAAAATCACCGTGTCAACCTTGTGTACATCTTCTCGGTGGTTTGCTTTCTCCAAATCACTATCTTGTATTTACTTATTCATACTTGTGCTAGTGATTAGTTGTTTCTCTTGTAACTAGTTTAGCTTGTGTAGCTTGCCTAGTTACCTTCTAGCTTGTATTTACTTATTCATACTTGTGCTAGTGATTATTATTATTATTATTATATTATTATTATTATTATTATTATTATTATTATTATTATTATTATTACTATTACTATTACTATTACTATTACTATTACTATTACTATTACTATTACTATTATTATTATTATTATTATTATTATTATTATTATTATAGCCACAAGGAGCAAGCAACAGCACTGTCTTCGCATTGGGCTGGGCTCACTTGCCAGACAGCATGCTGATCTAATCTGGCCCAAATACTCACTCGTGTGTTCTGCTTCCTGGACCTCTGCATCTTGCCTTCAATTGCTTCTTCATCATGTTCTGGCACGGACTCCACTTGGGCTAACAGAACTTGTTCTCACACTGTCACACAGAGCATTCGATGGTATGTGGCATCCAGTCCGGTGCCAAACACCGCCAGTCAAGGTGTGGTGTTCGGTCAGGATAACTTCCCTCATCGGAACGTAGGTGTTCCTTCATAGGAATCCCAAATCTGAACCTTCTTCAAGCAGTGCTTTGTCCAGTAAGATCTTCATCTCATGCCATAGCATGTAATGCCTTCTGCTGATTTCCTAGAGCTGAACGGGTATTGTCACTTTGTGAGGTGCCACTGCCTGTTGCCCATCTGGTAATTCCAGCACTCCACTGCATTGTTTCGGTGTCTGTTTTTTTCTATTTTTTTCATCAGCATTGAGATCCCAAACTCACCAAATCTTTTGGGCACTCGATTCACGCATCCAATGAGTTCAGCAAATGTCTGTTTCGTGTGCTTCTTTGTCTCATTCGTTTGTACTTTGTTTCCATACTTCCCTTAAATTGTTCTTAGGGTCAGTGCATTTGCTCTGACTATGTGATCTTGGCGTGGGCAAATACAGGCCATATGGAAGTTTAAAAACCATAGTAGTATGTCAAGCATGGTCAATCAGACATGTTCATTTGATATGCTTTGTATGTATGACCTTGAACAGGATCATCAATTGATACAAGATTATACATAATTGAAAGTAAAATCATCACATAAACATTGACCTGACGGCTATGTCACATTGCAATGTCTTTTTGTTCACCGCTAACACGACACATAAAACTGACTGGAGGGAGTACTAGATGCAAACCCGATCCCCCCCCCCCCCCCCCCCCCGAAAAAAAGAAAAAAAAACTAGATGCTAACCAAAACAAATGGCATTACTCAAGCAACATATTTTTCATAATTACATAAATTAGTAAGCAATACAATTATTGGGATTGCATCTAGAGCGTATCACCATGGGTGAACTAACTCTGCACCACAGTTTTACCTTGCACAGCATACACTAGTTCAACATTCAGTGAGCATGCCTTCCATCGAGTTTGTCAACAATTTCAAGTATAGAAGGTCTCTTCCTCTGATCGATATCCACACATTTTAGCCCAGTTTCAATGCATGTTTTTACTTGCTGAGGCTGTCTGCATCTAGTGATGAGTACTTGGATGCTATCTGCTCATCTGTCCATGTTTGACGAACCTACAGGATTAAAAATAAGAACCTAAGTGATATTATACAGACTAAATTTTTGGTACCATGTTATCATCCAACAATATGTTGGCAGGCTGAAGGTCCAGATGAACAATAGGCCTATCTGTTCCCTTATGTAGGAAATATAAACCCTGGCAGATGCCCTTAATTATTTTGAAGCATGTCGCCCAATTAGGCCTAGAAGATATATCTGAAGAATGAGAACATGGGTCATGCAATTATCCAGAAGTGCACATTTTTTTCATATATTAATGACAAACAGGTATGTTGGATAGGATAGTGCATCCTCATACCAAAAATACACTTGTCAAGGTTCCCTTTGGGCGCGTATTCGTAGCAGAGCATGCTCTCAACCACATCCACAAGAATGTATCTTCCATTGTGCTCTATCACTTTCTTCTGCCCTTCATGGCAGTAGCCATACAACCTCACAATATTCTCATGCTGGATGGCCATAAGGTTCCCAACCTCATTCTTAAACTGTTTTTCAGTTGGCACTGGGGAATTATCTGAGAGCTTCTTCACAGCAATGGGTTGTCCATCTTGCAGAAAACCCTGTCAGTTTGACCACTCAGTCTCAGATACTGTAATCAGCGTGCTTTTATTGAACTCTATTTTTTTTTCTAAAAAAAAAAAAACGAAAGCGTCTGAGACTAGCCATATATACCTTGTAAACAGTTCCAAATGCACCTTGACCCAGCTTTCGCTCAGCAGAGAACCCATCAGTAATTTCTCTCAGAAACTCCACTGGTAGTTGCTTCGGTAAAGTACTCAGAAGAAGACTAGGCTGACCACCTCCGCTGGCGTCCGTGGCCATTTCTGACGATTCAAGTACTTGTGCCTGTACACGAGGCTCTCAGGAATTCTTTCAATGAAGAGGTTGCTCACCAAATTATTGCAATACAAGACAGAATTTGCACGAACTTGAAAGTTCTGAAATCAATCGAAAATAAGAACCCACCTGGAGAACAGTTGAGGGATCTAAGCTGGAGAGAGACTGAAGAAGTGAAGAACCAGAGGAGCAGAGAATCTGAGATTGCTGGCGGGGCGCGGGATGAAGCTTGAGCTGCAGGGCTTTGAAGATTATATATAAAGCAACCCGACGGGATCTGGATCGAAACGAGGGAAATGAGCTGACTTGACTCTAGACGATGACGCGGAACAGAAAGATGGGTGCTTTTTCAGCGCAGGTGAGCACGGTGTTGCTGCGAAGCTCCAAGCAGGGGATTCCGATCAGAAATTACAGGAGATTATCCGAACCGAACACAGAACATGAGAGCAAAGTCAGTCAACGGCCGCGTTGTGTTGTGCAAGGGTGACACCAAATGTCTCCTTGTCACTGTCAGTGTGTCCACGCCGTGTTCAGAAGGAAGGAGATGGCAATCTCATGAATATTCAGATCCAAAAACTTTTGGAATCCGGTTCAAAAGATTCGTCTCGCAAATTACAGATAAAATTGTGTAATTAGTTATATTTTTTATCTATATTAATACTACATGCATGCGTTCAAAGATTCAATGTGATGAGAAATCTTGTATAATTTTTGGAAATTTAAGGGGAAGTGTGTATTATGTTTTTTTGAGTAACTAATTTGTGCCTTGTCATACAGCTGTGTCTGCGTAATTCTTTCTGTAAATCATGACATTTTTTATTTTGGGAATTATTGTGGACATGCTACAAACAACTGTCTTACAATAAATGCTCCTTTGAAGTAGGGAGAAAAAACTCAGGGGGCAATGATTAACTCATAAGTTAGTTCTTAATATTTTTCTTATATTTTAATAAAAGATAGAGAAAAGTTAGGTCTAACTCTCTCTGTCCCAGATTGAAGACCTTCTAGCATTAAAAATAAAGTACCAAAAACAAGACTGTTTTAGACTGGTCCCTAGTCTCTACTATATCCGTGCAGGCGCGACAGGTTAGCCAGTCAGGCCTAGCAGGCTTTGCCCTCTCCACAAGCCCATCTACTCGGCACCCACCCACTCTAGCAGACCAATCGTAACAGCTTTGGCAGTAGGCTTTGGTCATGTACGACATACGTAATTGATTGCAGTGTAGGGGTAGCTCATGTATTTTTTGTACTTCCTGGTAATCCCTCCAATTCCTAGAACGACTAGTATTCTTGGACAGAGGGAGTACTCAAGAGTTAGACTTATACACATATTTTAAGAGCATGTGAGAGTGTCATGTGGGACTAATCATATTATGAGCTATTACTAAAAGACCAGTAGTACCGGTAGGCTTGCTTTGCGCAACGGACGTGTAACACCCCAAAATTTTGTTTCTTAAAAATAGGATTAAATTGATTTAATTGTGATTTTCGGTGCTCATGAAATCATAGGAAAATAAAACTTTTTATGAAATTAAAAACTATCTTTCGGTAGAAACCTGTTTGAGCATCCATGCCATGCGTTGGGTTTTTGTTTGAGTGACTCTGTTTCAAAACTCAAATGAAGATTCAAATGTGAGTTTGAAAATGTGTTTGGAATTTCAAAATAAAAAGAAAAAGGCCAAAACACTCTCCCCCTCTGTTTCTGGCCTGCAGGCCCATCCCCCTCGGCCTGTCCCTCCCTCTCTCGGCCTTTCTCCTTTCCTTTCTCCCCCCCCCCTCCGCAGGCCCAACTGGGCAGCCGGCCCATTCGCCGCGCGGACAACCCAGCCCCTCTCTCTCTGTCACTGACATCCGGTCCCCGCCCTTTTCTCTCGCCGACAGATAGGTCCCACCTGTCAGTCTCTCCTTCCCCTTTCTCCTTTCTTCTTCCCTCCCTTTCCTTCCTCTGTGCCGGCAGTTTCCATATCCGTCGGGCGCAATCCGAGCGGGATTCTTCTCCCTTCCCTTCGCCGACGCACCTGTGCCTGGTTAAGCCGAGCACTGCCCACCGTCCGCCTTCCCTTTCTTCCTCTCCCTATCTTTCCTTTCCCGCGCCGATGTTTCCTTCCTTGTCGAGGCCGGTTGCCGCCGGGGTGATCCCCCTTTCCATCCTCGGCATCGCCCCTGGACTATAAGTAGCCGAGTCCTAGCTCCTACCGCCTCCACTTGAGCCACCAGAGCCCCGTTCTCGCCCTGCCTAGTCCCAGAACGCCGCCACCGCCGTAGCCGCTGTGACCGAGCCACCGCCGATCGTCGACGGTCCCCGTGGAGCCTCTCTGGACCCTGCGAATCTCTCCAACATCCTCGCGGTATCTCCTCTCCCTCCCGCTCCCTTCCTTATTTCCCCACGTCGGAGTCCTTCCTCGCCGACCGCGAAATCCGAGCAGGAATCCCCCTCCCCGTTCCTATGCCGACACGGCCCCGTGGTTCATCAAGCCGAGCGCCGCACACCCCTGGCCTTTCCTTTTTCTTCCTCGGTCCTTTCCTTCCTCGCACGCCGCCGCCTTCCTTTTCTGCCGCAGCACGAATTGCGCCCGCGACTGCCCTTTCCTTCTTTGTCGTGCCTCCGGGCTACTTAAGCCTCGCCCTGCACTCCACCGCCTCCACCTTGGCTTCGCGAAACGCTGCAGTTACACCAGAGCCGCCGCCGCGAGCACAGACCGCCGCCCAGCGCCGCCGTAGTCGCCCCTCTGCTGCCAATCCCCTCCACTGCGTCCAACCGCACAACGAGCCTCGAACCGTGGTAAGCAAAGCCCCAGGTGCCCGATATCTCTCTCCCTCGCTCTCTGTTCCCCTGCGCTCGGACGTCATATGTCCCGAGCCGCTCAATCACAGGCACCGCCGCGTTCGCTGCCAAATCGGATCGACCTATACCGCCATCGAGTTCGCCATGTCCCCCTCGTTCTCTCGGTGCCTCTCTTCTGCTCTCTCTCGCCCTCCGCACCTTGGTGCGCGCTCACCAGTGCCGTCGCGCCGCCGTCGCACGTGGACTGCTCCTCTGGTCCCCTCTCGGCTTCAACCGGTGCCCCAGACGCGTTCGCCGTCTCTCCCTCTCTCTCCCCGACCGTTCCGCGTTGCGAATAGTGCACCGTAGCCGTGGTTTGGCTTGCGCCGCCGCATCTCGGTCATGGCGCCACCGTGGCCGCCCCTCACCGGCGTGTTACCATCTCAATCGAGCACACCACGACACTCGCACGAGCACGCTACACCTCCCGGTACCCTCAATTTCGCTTCTAGCACCCCACACCGCTGAGTCCGCACGCACAGACCACCCCAGCCATGGCGCCGCCGTGGACGCACTGTCTCGGTGAGCCAGCGCTTCAACCGGACTCACCCACGCACTCGCGAGTTCACGCGGAGTCTCCCTGTGTTATCGGTTGAACCCGAGGCGGCCGCAATCGTCCTTCCGACAAACTCCGACGAGCTTCTGGACTCTGGCAATGGCGCGCCGCCGCAGGAGCGCCGCCCGACGACCCTGCTGCCCTCCCTCTTCCCTTCTGTTCCTAGCCGTTCAATCCTGCGTGGACAACTGGGATTAGATCCCCCCGAAGGGGTACGCCCCGATCCACGGTGGACCCGTAGACCGAGCCTCTGTGCGCGGTCCACAGCTGCGTGGTACACCAAACCAATCCGCACTGGCCACGTGGCGCCACGCCACAGCACCCGTCAGCCCCGCAGTTCCCTTGGCGTATTTCCGCATTTACGCCTTCTCCTTTCTGAAAACGAAAAGCTTCTCGGTTATTTCAAAAATACGCTTTCTCTCTATTTACAACTATGCCACCCCTTTCAAATGTTTATAATTTCTTTGTTTTCACTCCGTTTTGACCCAAACGAGTTGCGTTAGCTTTGTAATTTCATGATCTATCTAATGGTACAGTTTTCATCTATGTTAAAGTAATTTGAAAATAAAGTTTAGACTAATCCTTTTTAAAGAATTAATCTTGTATAGAAAATCTTGTTAATTTCATATCTTCTCCGTTTTAAATCTGTTTCGTTCTGTTCGAGTTGCGTTGGCTTCGTATCGGCGTAACCTTTTCTTTAGTGATCTTTAATACCATGTTAATATCTCTGTATTTTCATGATGTAAGACCCTAACTTGATTAATAACTATGCAACGTATTTTACACATAAAATATCGATGCTTTCTACTTTCGTTTTTGAAATCCAAATACAAGTTTGACCTAATTCTAATCAAGGTGTTTCTATGAAATACCCTATACACCCTTTTATATAGTTAAAACTAATAAAGCTCGTGGTTGTCTTGTATAAAAGCAAATCTTTCGTTAGTTGTATCTTTCTAATCGTAGACCCGTTTAGTGTGTTCTTCGCGACTGTGTGATCGTAGAGTTGCGTATATTTCTTTTAAATCCTTTTCATTGATTGGTGTATTGTTCTAATTTAGCCATGTTTGTATGCTTTGTATGATCATATGCTTGTGTGGTGATTTGTTAATAATTGTCCAATCGGTGAGTTTTGCGTTGGTGATCAAGAAGAAGTCGTCTGGAGTTGAGAACCAGTTGAGCAAGGGATCTAAGCTTTTAAGGCAAGTATTACATGGGATTATCCTTGTTGTCCTATTCATGATGATCACTCATTAATTATATGCATGTGTTTCCTTGTTACCCTATAAGATTATCCTAGTTTTGTACCTTATACCTTGTCACCCTGGGAATTTATGCATTTGGGTAGATCAAGCTAGTGCTCTTTAAGAATAACTATGATCATGTAAACTTGATTAATGATATATGAAATGACAATAAAATATGACTTTTTAGCAACGTGGACTATAGGTGGAACATCAGGAACTCTCACCTGTGTTCTCACTCATAGGGATATTTTTGTAAGAGATTACCCCGAGAAAACAGTACTACCATAAGCTAATGGGCTCTGGCTTGACTCAGTATTAGGCTTTTGCTAGTTTGTGGCAACTTACCTGAGAGGGCGCAAGAAGTGCTCAGAGATGTCTGGAAGGTGCGCTGCGGTGACTTCTGGGATCTCGTTGAGGAAACTTGTAGCGGGTTGTTACCTACTAGTGGAACTTGTGAAAGGTCTCGTAGTGAACCCTGCCGGCCTACCTTGGAAGTGGGTAAGAGACTAGCTACCTCGGGCGAAAGGGCAATTCACGACTTATGGGTAAAGATGTACACCTCTGCGCAGAGTTAAAAACTATCATGATAGCCGCGCTCACGGTTAAGAGTGGCTTGGGCTCCTTGCTGTGTGATGTCCTTATGTCATGGCTCATCAGTTGTTATCTGTGATTTATTATTGTTACCGTTCATATAAGCATTACATCCGGTTCACTTGATCATGTGGTTATTGGGCTATTGATAACATTGATGCTACTGTAATGCTAAAATTGAGACAACTTAAAAGCTGATGCAGTTAAACCCGTGTATATCCTTTTTGAGCCTCATGAACCCCATGTATTCTTGTTGAGTATGAAAGTACTTACGCTTGTTCTTTCTTTTCAATAATTGGATAAAAATCCCAGATGGGTACCAGTTTGCAAGAGTCTCGAGCAGTTAGGCTTGTGATCAACCAGTCAGTTGGTCCCTGTGGAGTGGAGTCTTCACCTGAAGTTCGGAGTGTCTTACCGTTGTTTGCTCTCTCAAGGTTATTCCTTTGACCATATATGTTATATACTTAAGTATTGTCCTTTGATATTACCTTGTTCTGTGGCTATATGTGAGATTTGACTTTCTGGGCTCACATATAGGGTATATCTGGTTTTGTTCTTAAAACCGGGTGTGACAGGACGTAAGGCTCCAACGGTCGCAAATGTTGGACCGTAGTACCAGTTATATCCCACCGGTAGTGCGTCTAGAGCTACGAGCATAAGAAGTGTGCCCCTTCTCTTGGAGGGGGTTAGCCACTCCATTTCATTTCACTCCAACTCTGAGAAAAGGCTCCCGAGCATAAGGCACCTTCCCTCTCTCTCCCTCTAGGCTTCAATCCATTGCAACACTTGAGCTTGAGAAGTGAGATTAGAGAGTGAGGAACATCGATTCAAGACTTGAGCATTTGGTTCGTCATCTAGCCAGTTTGGATTTGCATTTGTTACTCTTGGATTCTGGGAATCCTAGCTGGCTAGGCGTTCTTCGTGGTTGCCCATATTGATTCATTTATGAGGGCACCCGAAGTGTTTGTATTCCCCTTCGATCTTAGTGAAATCCTTGGGCACTCTTTGTGTGGGCTCAAGTGAGGCAAGGAGATTAAATAGACTCCGACCTTCGCGGTCACCTCAACAATGAGGAGTAGCAACTTCCTTGTGGAGATTTCCAAACCTCAGGTGTCTCTTGTGCTTGTTATTGATTTAGTTTTCATCGTCTATCATACTTGTTCTCGTGTTCTTCCTCTCTCTCCCTCATTCATAGGTTTGGAAGGCTCAATCTACAAATTGATAAGTATTCAAGCCAAGGGAAGAACAACATCAACATCTACAACATCTTGGAGGGTTGGGAAAACCCTCATATCTGAAATCCAAGTTCAATCCCTTGCATTTTCGTGAATCCCATAGGGTATTGGTAGTACCAGTTGTTCATCACTAGTAGTACCGGCCACCACCAGGCCCGACCCTTTGGGGGCCTCATTGTGCGATGGCCGAGGGCCCATGACTTGGAGGGGCCCAAGCCCATGCATAGAAGACCCCTGTACCTACATCGTATACAAGCCCAGCATGCTGTCACCTGTCATCGAGGAGACGAGGAGCCGCACGCTGCCCAAACGATCGTATCGCGTTCTCTACTTCTCGCGTGAAGCCGCCACGCTGCATGCCGCGCGCTGCCCGTAGTTCTCCGCTGCTCCGCAGTCGCACGATCGCCTGAAGCCTGATTACCTGAAGCCTCGCCACTAGTACAGAGCAGTACTATAGAGGCGGTTGTAAACGTATTTCTACAGGCATTTTTCGTAACCGCCTGCGTGAAATGCCAGTAAAAAATGGGCGATTTATACAGGCGGTTTTCTATAGAACCGCCTGTGAAAATCTATTTTCACAGGCAGTTCACTACAGAGAACCGCCTGTGAAAATCGATTTCCATAGGCGGTTTGTTTAAGCGAGCCGCCTGTGGAAACAGATTTCCACAGGCGGTTTGTTTAAGTCAGCCGCCTGTGGAAATAGTTCCCACCCTACCAAATTTTTCAATTTTTAAATTTAAATCAGATCCTATATTTTACCCTAAACCTATTCGATGATGTTCAATTATACTCATATAGTATTTAACTATTTCATACAAGTGGTTTCATGCTCATAAACATAAAATCACACTTATTTACAACATCAAAGTTTCATGCTCACAAACATAAAGTAAATGTATTTACAACAAAGTTCTCACTAGTGCTCTAGTGCTCACAAACACTATATATATACATCAAAGTTTTCACTAGGGCTCTAATTAATAACCATCTCGACTAAGTTGTAGACCACTGATCTCTGTGAGCGGTCTATACTTTGGGTCACTTAAGGTGGCCGACTCGTCGTGATATTTCCCCTCGTGAGGAATGACATCTCTCATGATGAATGAGCACAAGTCCTCAACTATGGTGTACAAAGTACGTTCTCTCATGTTAGTCGCCTTTGGTTGATCAGCTTCCTGAGAGGAAAGTTTATAAACATTAATATATACACTTGACAATACATTTGAAAATTTTTAATGTGAGAACTAAAATCATGACTATTACTTATATTACCTTAGAAGGGTTCCTGCTGTATCGTCTATTCTACCTCATGAACTCGCACACGTAGAATCCACACAAGACTGATCTAGGTGGTTGCTTGTGGCACTATATAACAAGAAAGTGGTCATGTATATACTTACAACATCATGTATGATATGTATTCATAACTTTTCATACGTACCGGCCAATGATGATATATGTTCAATGGCTGCGTTGGATTGTCGCACTTTCCTTTTTTAATTTGTAATACCTATATGCCCTATATCTCGAATAGAATCACCATGTTATTCTTAAACTCTCTCATCAATAAAAGTATGCAAGCATATATATCTCAACTTACAGTTCCAAGTTGTTCAAGAACTTTGCATAGTCGTAGTCGGATAATCTGCGGAGTCTAATACCAATACCCTTCCTTGCCTAGGATAAATGACAAAGCAGATCCAGTGGTCTCTGCACGAAGCAAATTTATGATGCAAGTGTGTATTAAGATTATTAATTTGAACTATGCAAACTCACACTTACCCAAAGTTATATGGGGCCATTATGAATTTTCTGTCTTGATATATAAGCAATGAGGTTGCCAGGTAGAAGGTGTATTCGGATTCAAACCTTTTCTTCAGCTTCTTTTCATATCCTCTCGTTCTTTACCTTCTAACCCCTTTAAATTTTTATCGTCGTCTCCGATTCTGAATATTGACCGCTCTTCACATATTTTTATTGGGTTCATATACGCAACCCTTTCATTTTCCCTATGACGAGGATCGTTACCGTAACGCATGACCTGCTCCTCATATTGCATTCTGCAAGGCGCACGTTCATGTAAGATATGGAATTAGAATGGATACAACTCACAAATAAAAACACATGCATATTTTTCGTATGAGTAACACTTACACTGCAAACAACGTTATGAGTTGTACGTCGAGTCTCTTGAGGTTCATCATCAACCACATGTCCTCGAATGTAATAATGCATGTCTGTCTTTCACTTGCAAATACAGGTGGTGGTATAGACACGTTAATGGTTTTCAATGCCAATAGAAGCTTCTCTCATGTACCAATCATGCAGCCTTTTTATACCACTAGGGATCTTGATCAATTTATCCCACCGTAGTAGTGGCCTCCCTGAGTGATAACAATCAGGAACATGTTCGTAATCTTCCTTTATTGGCTTCCTGATATTTACACTAATTACCTCAGGCTTTTTGGCTAACTTCTCGTGCTCATCCAAGTCAAGGGTACGAATAGTGCGTTTACGTCCAATTCCTGCCAAAAATCTGCCCACACCAGCATTATTTCTTTTTCTTTGGCTCCCAGAGGGATATCAATTTGGGTATTGGAAATTTCTTCTTTGGGTTGGTGGAGTCACCTTTGTTTGTTCTGGGTCCTTTGGTTCAGGTTTTGGGCAAGGTGGAGAACTGAATGATGGACCTGTGATGGGTGATGGTGATGGTGGAAGAGACTGGGCAGGTGGTGATGGTGGGTCTGGAAGAGTCTGGGTGGGTGGTGATGGTGGGTCTGGAAGAGTTTGGGCAGGTGGTGATGGTGGGTCTGGAAGAGACGACTGGTCGGGTTGGTGACGGTGGGCCTGCAAGAGATTGTGAAGGACCTGATGACCCCTGAGTGAGTGGTCGTGTTGGCGGCTCACTCAATTGGACATCTCGTCGAGGCCAAAGGATGAAGTTCTTGATATCCTGTCCGAGTGTCTCAATGCCCTCGGGACCGGCAATGTCTAGCATGTCATCTTCGTATCCTTGGACGACCGTCACCACTTCAACCTTGCAGTAGTCGTCTGGAATGTCATCACCATGATACTTGCATCCTGGTATCGCAAATCCATTTCCTACTACCCTTGTACGATGATTGGAAATACCATATTTTTATGACGAGGGAGCAAGGCGTGGGCATATCAATGTCGTCAACTGCATAGTGAGTCTTGTTTCCCGTTGACGCAACACTGCTTGGAATCGTTCCTGGACTGTGTGGCACCGCAAGGTGTTGTGATGTTGGGACTAGCTGCATCTCGGGACCCTGACCTAGCGTATGTTGTTGAACGGACACCGCACTAGCCAATCTTTGCATCAACTCAGGAGGAGGATTGAACAACATTTGGGACATCATCTCTTGGAAGTCTTTTTTTGCCTCTTCCTTAAAATACGAAGCCATCTCTTCTTTGTATCGATCACGCTTCCTGTACTCACCTTGCCACTCTGGTCCGAATCCCTGTTTCCATCCTCTTTTGAAGATATTCCTCGAACACGACCAGGATGCTCCTTGTTACCCAAGCCAGCAGTTAGGATGTCCATGTCTCTTCGTGGATTAAATAATCCTTTCTCATGTTCTGCTGCTACCGCTAATATGCTCTTAAGTGCTTCATCGGTACCTGGGTCTTGAAAGGACAAACCGATCTTGGTTTGCATTGGTTTCCGAGCCATTACCCAGTTTGCGGTCCTTTCTCCAAGTTTCTCGAATAGCACTGACAACCCTGTCGCCTTCTTGGTAGCCTCTTCTTCTCTCCATTTTGGAAGCTATCGTTGGTAACCACCAGAGCCTAAGTGGTGGGGGTACTTGTTCTTTTTTGCGAGCGCAGAATTGGATTCGCTCCGAGCTAAGAACTCTGCTTCTTGCCTCTGCTCTAGGATAACCGCCCACTGAACGGCCGAAATCTTGTACTTTTTTGTCGGGTCTGAGCCAGTCTTTGCAAACTTGGTATTCAATTCGGACCTCCAGTTGCGTTATATGACCGCACATTGCTTTAGTGCAAACTCCTTTACCAGTGCTTCTGAGCCCGAGGAAAAATAAACCTTGTCAACAACTTGGCCCAAAGCATGTTCCTAAATCGACTAAACACATTTTTCCAATGTTGGATTGTGACGTCAAGATTGTCCCTAACTACGAAACCAAGTGCGTTTTGAAACTTAGCTACGGCGGCCACAAGAGCGAGGGGGTGTCCTTTTGGGCTCACTTCTGAGATTCTATATGTCTCATCAGGCCACCTATTCATTCCTCTGTCACCTCGTTTCCGGTCACTCATCTTCCTTTTCCTTGAACTATTGGAGGTGGTGGTGGCCTCGGTCATTTCCGGTGCATCTTTTGTGCTATTTCATCTTGAGTTAATAGTTCTCTGAACTCAGATAACACCTCCTATTCATGTCAAAACATACACTCATCAAATTACGAAGGCTAATCCATTGTGGCAGGCTAACCATGAAATTAGGTACAACCATGACATTCTATATGCGAAAATTACCTCATCTACTTCTGGATTGTAATCAGGGTCACGTTCATATTCACGATGGGCCATCCTCTCTATGCAAGGATCAGTGTCGGCGCTTGGTGATTCATATTCAGGAGTAGATTCTCGGGACCCCGTTGCTTGGACCCTGTTGCTTGCTCCGTGGGGTGGGACCCGTTGCTTGCTCCGTGGGGTGGGACCCCGCTGCTTGCTCCGTGGGGTGGGACCCCTTTGCTTGCTCCGTGGGTCAAACCCCCTTTTCTTGCTCCTTGGGTGGAGAACTCATCGTAAAATTCTATACAATTATATTTATATAATTAGTCTATGCCTTTTGCGAAAAACTATACAAGTACGCTACTATTCATAAATAAGCATACAATTACTCGGTGATTTGAGTGGTACACTACTAAATTTTATAAGTACTACTACAAGTATATACATACAAGTACACTACTAGTATATAAAAGTATACTATAAGCATGAATAAGCATGAATAAACATAAATAAGCATCAATAAGTACTCTGCTCTTATCATTTCTACTCTACTCTACTCTACACTACACTACACTACACTACTCTACTCTACTCTTTTACAAGTATTCCCTTGCTATAATTATATAAGCATTTAATTCAAGTACATATATTTGCAAGTATTTCAAAAATGAAAAAGGAAAATTTCTCCCTCCCCTTTGCCCTGCTCGGCCCAGCACAGTGCAAGCCCATCAGTGCTAGGAGGCCCAGCAGGCGCGGGCCCACACCTGTCTTCTTCAACCTCGAGCGCCGCCACCGCATCTCCAGCGCCGCCGCCACTCGCATCTCCCTAGCTGGGCACCCACCGCCACCAGCCACGGCGCGCCGCCCCGCACGGCCCAGCCCCACCGCCACCGCCACGCGCGGCACCACCACCGCACCACCGCCACTAGCCGTGTGCGCTCCACCACCGGCACTGCCCCGCCGCACACAGAGAGAAGAAGAGGCGGCGCTCGACTTACCGAGAGTGCGGAGGACGCCGGCGTGTCGAGATAGAGGGTTCAGCGGCGGGGAGGGCGGCACGGCGATGAGCTCAGTCGGCGGCGTGGGAAATTTGGGCAGCCTAACGGCGCTTCTTTGAAATCTGCGGCGGCCAGGGACTTAGAAAATTTCGGGCTGAGAGCGCGGGCTTTATAAGGGGATGATTTCTACAGGCGGTTTGTTATGTGAACCGCATGTAGAAATCATTTCTACAGGCAGTTGTGTTATGTGAACCACCTGTAGAAATCATTTCTACAGGCTGTTGACTATACCAACCGCCTGTAGAAAATGATTTCTACAGGCGTTCACATAACACAACCGCGTGTAGAAATGATTTGCATATAGTTAGGGTTTATGTATTGTTTATGTATTGTTAATTTATAGTTAGGGTTAGTTAAGCTAGGGTTTATGGTTAGTGGGTTAGTTAAGCTAGGTTCTAGGGTAAGTTAAGCTAGGGTTTATGGTTAGTTAAGCTAGGGTCTAGGGTTAGTTAAGCTAGGTTCTAGGGTTAGTTAAGCTAGGGTTTATGGTTAGTGGGTTAGTTAAGCTAAGGTCTAGGGTAAGTTAAGCTAGGGTTTATGGTTAGTTAAGCTAGGGTCTAGGGTTAGTTAAGCTAGGTTCTAGGGTTAGTTAAGCTAGGGTTTATGGTTAGTGGTTAGTTAAGCTAGGGTCTAGGGTAAGTTAAGCTAGGGTTTATGGTTAGTTAAGCTAGGGTCTAGGGTTAGTTAAGCTAGGGTTCTAGGGTTAGTTAAGCTAGGGTTTATGGTTAGTTAAGCTAGGATCTAGGGTTAGTTAAGTTAGGGTCTAGGGTTAGTTAAGCAAGGGTTCTAGGGTTAGTATAAAGGTGGAAAATGATAGACTATATAGAAAATGATAGCATAAAGGTGGAATAATCATAAAGTATCACATTTACAAAATAGTGAATGGTAGACATTGTAAGGTACACATTCTACCACAAAATGCATTACATGCATGACAAATATAAAACTAGGCTGCTACTGTTCTTCCTTGTCCATCGTGGTGAACCCAGTGCAATGAATTCTGTGGGATGCTTCGCTCAACATTTCTTATCTTCACTGGATGATCTACAAAGAGAGACATATTGCTAAACTGGTTGAAATCTTCCAGATCAGATACACCATCAACTCTGATAGCTTGTTGCTTTCCAGGAAAAACTACATGCTTTGGCTGGTTCGTACTTTTCTTGTCATTAGGAGAAAGGATCTGTTCAGCATAGAAAACCTGTGCAGCACGATTAGCCATTATCCATGGGTCATCTTTGTAGCTACCTTACTTAGATCAAGAACTCTGACCCCATAGTTGTCCACTATGACATGTTTGTCTTCAACCCATTCACATTTTATATACGGAGATTTGGAATGTACCATAGTCTAGTTCCCATATCTCAACAATGATGCAAAGTATGTAATAATCTCATTTGTCGTAGAGTCAATGGCCTCGCATCGAACACCACTGTTTTGTGCCATGCTCTTTATGTCCTTGTACTTGGTACCGAATGTGAAGCCATTAATGTCATAGGTTTGCCATGTCGTGACCTAGCATGAGGGTCCAGATGCCAACCCTTTGATGGTTTGTTCCTCAATTGTTTCCCCCACTGGAATATCCTTCTCCCTTAGCCATGTGTTGAACCGAGTCTTGTGTTCCTTCATTACCCAATCATCCGTGTGCTCAGGATTATGTTCCTGAAGTTCATTTAAGTGTTCCTCGATCAAAGGCTCCATTATCGAGAGCTGATGCAGGATACTGTGATGTGCCTCGAGGACTATGTTGTAATCTTTCGGGATGAATGATTTTCGTCCCATCCTACCCTCATGTCGTGACAGAGGCAAACCTATTGCAACTTGATCTTTTAGGACACTATTGCAGAATGGACCTCCGGACTCAATGGCCTCTTCGGTTAAATACCCCTCAACCATAGACGCCTCTAGGCGAGCATGAGTTGAAAGATAATCATTTAGTATTGCCATGAAACGCTCATAAGTCCACATTTCATGCAAGTACATAGGACCCAATGCCTCAATTTGAGGAACCAAGTGCACAACGAGGTGTACCATGATATCGAAGAATGCTGACGGGGAAAACACATCTCAAACTGTGACACTGTCTCCACTACGAATTCCTGAAGAATTGCTAACTCATCACGGTCAATCACCTTTTCTGAGATCTTGTTGAAAATGAAGCACAGACGTGTTACTGCCATCTTTACGAACAAAGGATTTATAGCCTTGATGACAATCGGAAGGAAAGTAGTAAGCATGACATGACAATCATGTGAGTTGTAGTTGGTGAGTGTAAGGTCTTTCATTGACACGATACTCCGTATGCTAGAGCAAAATCCAGATGGGACTTTCAACTTCCTCAACCACACACACATCGCATGTTTCTCATCCATGTTGAGGTTGTAGCTTGCTGCCGGAAGATGGTACTTCCCATTTTCTTGAAGAACAGGGTGAAGTTCTTTTTAATGTCTAACTGTATCATGTCCTTACGTGAATTGAGTCCTTCCTTTGTCTTGCTCTTCATGTCTAGCAATGTGTCAATTAGACTTTCAAACACGTTCTTCTGAACGTGCATACCATCGATCGCATGTCGTACATCTAACTCTTTCCAGTATGGTAAATACTCAAAGAAAATAGACATCTTCTTGAATGTAGCCCCTGGAGTTGGTTTGACATTCTTTCTTGGTTTTCCGTCTTTTGTCTTTTTCCTGAAAAGAAATTTGATGTTGCTAACTATTTGGAAAACTCTTTGGCCTTTACTGTTACCTGATGGTACAATAGAGTGTAGTTCATCGTTATTGTCGAAGTACTTAGCCATCTTTTTAAGGCGGTATATGTGTCCTTTCGATAAGAAGCGTCTGTGTCTCATGTACACTATCTTCTTAGATGCATCGAGGGACACGTAAGCGGTTTCATCTATGCAGAATACACAACCAACCTTTCCCTTGAACTGCCCTGATAATGTGAAGAAAGCAGGGTAATCGTTGATTCGTAACAAAAATAATTGCTCTCAAGCGTGAAAGATTCTTTGCAGTAACTCGTCCCACATTTGAACACCTGTTTCCCACAACATCTTCATGTCTTCTATTAAGGGCTCCAAGAAAACATCCACGTCCACACCAGGTTGTGTAGGTCCAGAGATAAGGATGGTTAGCATGAGGTACTTTCGCTTTTGCATCAACCATTGGGGAAGGTGTAGATGGTGAGGATCACCGGCCATGTGCTATGCATGCTGCTCCTCTCAGCAAATGGATTCATTCCATCAGTACTCAGTGGAAATCTAACATTTCTTGTTTCCTTTGCAAAGTCTTCATGGTTGTTATTGAAATCTCTCCACTGCGTGCCATCAGCCGGATGACGAAGCTTCCCATCATTTTTGTGCTCATTTGAAGCATGCCAGGTCATAAGTTTGGCATCCTCTGGTTAGCGAACAAACACCTCAACCGATCAACCACAGGAAGGTACCACATCACTAAAGCAGGAATCTTTTTCTGGGCATAATAGTCTATTTCATCTTTTTTTTTTGCTTGTGGGGTGTTTTGTTGCTCTCTGTGTGGTCTTCTTTCTCTTATTTCCTTTACATTTAGAGGCAGCACATTCTTCTTCTCGAAAGTATTTATTCGTCTTGTACCTACTTGCACTGCAGTTTGGACAGCTGACCTTGTCCTTATACTTATCACCTCGATATAGGATACAATGATTTCTACATGCGTGGATCCTCTCAACACCCATAGTGAGCGGACTGATTAACTTCTTTGCATAGTACGTGTTAATCGGCACATTGTTCTCATTTGGAAGCATGTCTGCGATAATACTCAAGAACGCATCAAAGCCAGCATCAGACAAACCATATCTAGCTTTGAACACCAAAAACTTAAGCACGAACCGCAGTGTCGTGAACTCTTGGGTACAACCCTTAGACTCATCATACAAAGGCTCTTTTGCTGCATTCATCAGGGAATCCATACCTTTCTGAAGAACATTGAAGGGTCATCTAAATGATGATGCAACAGTGCCTCTAACAATTCTGCATCTTCCGCAACCATATCTGGCAGGACCTCATCACATTCATTTGCTCTATCAACACCATGATCAGGAAGAGGTTGTTTGTGTCTCATGTATGAACGGGAACTCGTCAACAAGCATATGTAGATCAACATCAATATCTGCAGTGTTTTGCCGTTGTAAATGCGTAGAACTACCCTCTCCATGCTTTGTCCAAATAAGTAATCCTTCATAAACCCCCGACCAGACTAGATGAGAAAGGATTGTTTGAGTGTCATCAAATACAACAACATTTTTGCAGTCTATGCATGGACAATGTATGTGCTTCATCTTTGTTCTCCGAGCATGGTTCTTAGCAGCGTCAACAAACTTATGCACTTCTGATAAGTATGATGGATCTAGTCTTGACAACTCATACATCCATAATGACCGCTCCATCGTACCTGTACAGAAATATAATGAATTAATTATATGCTAAAAGTTGAAACCATATGCTTAGCTCCAAAAAGTTACTCAAACTGAGCAAAAATGAATAAAAGGATGCAAGAGAGAGATAAACTAACCTTTGCTAGCACCTCCTTCCAAAAAAATGAATATCAAACCCTCTCCAATTGTATTCAATGGTAGTTGACTGCAAGCTAGAAGAGTTATCAGGGAGGAAGAAGGGATATGATTAAGTATAGGGTTTATCAGAAGGTTTAATTTTTAAACATACATTTGTCTCACCACACAAACAAACAATTCATGAAACAATTTGAGAAATAAATAAACATACACTAAATAATTAACCTACTTTATTAGAGAACTAACAAAATAATATATATTGCTCTCTACATATGAACACACTTCATGAACACGAAAAAACAATTCATGGAACAATTTATGCAAATTAATAAAAAAATACTAAGTAAATGGACTTATATTGCTCTCTACATGAACATACCATTCATGGCTATAGTCATATACAATAACAAAAAAAAATCTTGGATAAACTAAATTGACAATAAAACATGAGTAGGGAGAGTGGAGAGGCATCATCTAACCATCTTAAGGATAAACATTTCACAAAATCTTACCCATAACCTAGCTACCCTTCTCTCTCCACTTATGGTGAAACCCTAGATCCAAAAAGGGACTCAAATTGAGCAAGGAAATGGACAAAATGAGGCAAGAGATGCATAAACTAACCTTTCTTAGCAACCTCCTTCCAAAAATGAAGATCAAAACCTCTCCTCTTGTATTTGAAGAAATATGGACCTCCAAAATGGCCTCCAATGAAAATTAGCTGCGAGCTACAGGATTCTCGGAGAGGAAGAAGGGTATATATAGCTACAGGAACAACATGTAAACATATTTACACTGGCGGTTGTCTTAAAATAAGCGCATTTCCACATACGGTTATTTTAAGACAACCGTCAGTGTAAATATGTTTACACTGGCGGTTCGTAGCTGGTCCGTACGCAACCATTTGCACTGACGCATATTAACTGAAACCGCCAGTAAAAATAAAATGCCACCGCAGCCTTTGAGCTGCTTTGTACTAGTACGCCTTCGATACGAATACGATCAGAACGTTGAAGTGCTGAATGCTATCGCTACACTGCTCCAATCTCCAGTATCTAGTCTCCAGGCGAGAAGAATCACGGACTGACATGAGTTCAGAGATTCAGAGTGACACAGGTATTGACTGGATTCTTTCTTCTTTTGGTTATTCAATTTTGTATCCAAATTAACTAATAATATTTGTATAGTATTGAAGATTTATAGTACTTTGTAATCATATTAATTATGCAAGTACAAATATAATGTTTTTTAGTCTACATTGTTACTTGATCTCGATAATAATTAGACATGCTAAAGTTAAAAATTATTATTGGATTTGCTCCCCTTTATATAATTAAAATTTATTTATATACCGTAAAAATTTTCGGTCTAAGGGTGTCCTCAACAGTTGAGACAACAGCCTTTGTACATGTAAATATTTTTTTATTCTACATCATCTCATTGCCACCTCATG
>CM039133.1:20099034-20198993 GCA_022036555.1 Microstegium vimineum
ACATTGTTGCCCTGTGTTAGCCTTTTACAACATATCTTCTTGGATTTAGTTTTGTTCGTGTCACTTAGGTTCATTTTAGATATGCAATGCAAATGACCTAGTGGCACATGATAACCGTAATCGACATGAGTTTTTCCTTCTTGATAGTACGGCTATCTATCCTAAAGGTGATCACACTCTCTATAGTGTCTTGATCACTAAGCCAAAAATGACCCTATGGATATACCTTTGCCTTGAGCCCATTTTTGTTTTTCTCTTCTTCTTTTCCTTAGTCATGAAGCACTTGATCCATCATGATCTTTCATCTAGCTTCATGTCTCAAGGTGAACCACCCTATCTTGATCATACACTTAGTTCAAGGGTTAGTCCATAGGTTTCATCAATTACTCAAAACCAAACAAGGTCTTTCACCATGTCCCATACATAAGAACTCCAAACATTCTCTGCGATATTGTGAACTCATTGAGACAACAATGAAGGACAAAGCCGACAAAAGATAGAAGAAGAACGGCGAAGACAGAGGCAAGGACCAAGGACCGCCAACGCCTGAATTCCGAAGAGCCTCAACGACGTACTCCATATTCGGAGGCAGCATACTCGTCGAAGGGGAAAGACGACGCCGCCAAACCCGCAAGGATGTCTACTCGCTCACCACCACATGAGAGAATGCAGTCGAGGCTCGCTGCCTCGACTGGTCGGATCAACCAATCAGCTTCTCCGGAGAAGATGAGTGGACGGATTACAGATATCCAGGTCGCTTCCCACTAATCATTAGTCTAACCATCGCAACGTGCTGCTTCAGGAAGGTCCTAGTCGACGGGGGCAGCTCCATCAACATCATCTTCGCCGATGTGTTTCGCCAGCTTGACTATTCAAAGAAAGATCTCCTAGCAAACTTCTCCTTCCGGGAATCATCCCAGATAAGGCGTCAACACCGATAGGGCAGATCACCCTACCTGTGCAGTTTGGCGACAAGAACCACTTCAGGGTCGAGAACATCAACTTCGTCGTCACCGAATTCGAGACAGCCTACCATGTGATACTGGGTCGCCCAGCACTCGCCAAACTAATGGCAGTCCCACATTACATGTACATGGTATTGAAGATTATGACACCGCAAGGCATCCTCAGCCTCCGCACCAACCTGAAGATAGCATACGAGTGCGAACAACAGACGATCAACGCCATCGAGAAACCTTGCGCCCAGGACGTGTACACCTCCAGCGACAACGACAACCCCGCCGCCAAGAAGCAGAAAGAAGCAGAACCAACGACGACCACCGCCGACTTCGCCCACGAACAGACGGAGAAGCCGCCAACCCTCAAAGGTGTGTGAGGATCTCCAAATGTAACCATAGTTCAAATAAACTTTGTACTAGGTACTTCCCCGCCAATAAATAAAGGTGCTTGATCTCCTACATATCCCACATAGAAAAAAAAAGAAAAAACTTGTGCAAAACGCCCACGGCGTACGACGACCACTGCACAAACGCCCACGGCCTACGACGACCACTGCACAAACGCCCATGGCATACGACGACAACAGCGACAAAGCCTACAACGTTCGACGACCTCTCCAAAACACTCCCACAGTGTTCGATGACATCGCCAAAAAAACTCAATAGGGCGTTTCTCCAAACAGCCTAGCCGCAACCAGAAAGCTTCCGAAGCTGTCCTGCCGATTAACCATAGGGAATAGAAGTAGCTACCCTAAGCGCTATGATTACGTCGACAGGCCTCCCTAGCAGTATTTCCCAAGAAGTCGGGTGATACCGCTCGGGTCAGGAGCCGTGAGGTTGCGCGCCCAGAATCTGTACACGACCACGATACGGTCGACGACTCTACAAGCAGCATGGTTTTTCGCCCAGCGTCTGCAGGAACGATCTCAACAGACCCAAAGTCACACCACGATCGAGCCTCTCGGAAAAAGGCTCTGTCCCTGGCATCTCCCTAAGCGTGCATGAGCTGTTCGCCCTCTGCGCCACGGGTTGTCACTGCGCGCCTCCTTGGGAATCCTTATGTATCCTACACGTGCAGTGGCACTAGCCTTACAATATGGACCATTTGAGAACCAAGGCCAAACGTTTCGTCGCTACGGCTCACGACTTAGTAGGCAGGACAGGACATACAAGTGAAACAAAAGGTCACCGCCCGGATATATAACAGCTTTGTAGTTTTCTCTTACACGTCCAACCACTTGTACCCGGGATACAAAACATAGTTGTTCCGCAGCAAAATAGCTGACGCCAGAGTATCTTGATACACCAAAAGAGAAAAGGACAATGATTCGATAAAGCATTCGACGACTACAACCTCATCCTACTGATGCGATAAGCGACCACCTCACTAATGTGCCTAGTCCAGAGATCGAACTCATGTCAAATCTCACATTGCCGGCTATAGTACATAATGATCACAGGCATATTGTTAGCCTCCGGACAAAAGCGACGACACTCTCCCTAGACGCAAAGATGAGGCTCGACGACGACGACCAAATCCGTAACATCCTCCGGGGCACGAATCCACCACCGCTTCCAGATGACATGGAGGTCATCATGAGAATGCTCCCGAAGACTACGCAAGCCTTGATCACAAAACCGACCATCGGGAAGGGCACCCCTGCTAAGACATTCGATGATGGCAAGCGTCTTCAAGTTCGCCGAATCTGCATAATACAACATCATGGCCCGGAAGTACATCGCGACATCATCTCCAGCCGCCACTCTGCCTTGCCAATAAGCGACTGCCCAATAGGGTCTTGCCCCTGCAACATCAACAGCTCCAGACCATGGAAGAACAGAGCCTCCCAGTGGTCGGCATCAAGAAAGCGTCGCTCGAAGGCAGTCTCCAAAAAAGGGAAGTAGGGCAGGAAATAATCTTGGACACGCCGAAGGGACAAAAGCCGAATCGTCGACGGATCATCGCAAAAGTTGCGGAAGAGGCGACAAATTGGGCGAATCTTCACATACTCGCGCACATTGTCGCCATTATCGATCACGCGAAGAAGGATCTGAAACACCAAGTCCTCCGGCAGGGTCAGCACGGCGGCAAGACCCATCGCAAGATGTGCGCCTCCGGCCTCCATCGAACCTAGTATGGACTAAGCGTCGATGAAATCCTCTCAAAGACCTTGCGACTGGACAATGCGAAGGAAGTCGAAGCAATGGCGATCGGAACTCACCCTGACCTTCACCCGAATTTATAATAGAATCTACGCCCCCCTCGAACACCTCGAGCAATGAAGGCATGCCTCTCCCGAATCCTACACGCTCTCGGGGACAAAAGGACACGACCTTTCCCGTTCCACCGCTTAACCAGACCTTTATACAAAGCGGCGCGACGCTTCACCTCCCAGGGTTTTTGGGTAACCGCAACAGCCAAATACGGAACCTCCACGACACCAAATTCCCACGATATAACATGGGTCGTTAACCGCACGGTTAATATGACCCAATAACCCCCTCTCCCTTATCCCGTATTTTCTCCTAGATAATTTCCCTGATTTTGGCTAATAATTTTGGAATTACCACTAATACCATAGTCCCGGGACTAGACATACGATTTCGTTACGATTTCTTCTTTTTGACAAGAACAGTAACATAGCTACAGTACACCAGGTGACAAATCTCGCAGGATCTCCGCTACAGTGTCACTCGGGGATTTCGCCGACTGTAAACAATGACTCAGCAGCCTGCTCGAAGTCTCGACCAAGCTCGGGGACTCCGTCCAGGGTTACATCGAGCAAGGCTCGGGAACCGCCACCACAACACAGGAGATATGGCACGGAACAGCAAGACACCCGGGGACTGCGAATAAAGCACTATGACCCCGACGCAAGAACCTTCCAGCTTCTCGCATCAGGCTGAGGGACTACGGGTATTCGCAGTCGTTTTAACCAAACTTACATTTCAGTTTTTCTATAATCCTGATACAAGAGCCTCACAACCTCTTACATCAGGCTCGGGGACTGTGGGTATTCGTAGTCGTTTTTTTACAAAACTCATGCTTTAGTCATTACTTACGCTCATTTACACATCATTTATCTTTATTGTAAAGCTTGGCACCACGTGCATACTTCACCTAATTCCAAGCTCGGGGACTAAGTGGGTATACTTCACCTTGCGGTGAATGTACTAATTTTCTTCTTGACAAAGCTCTGCTATTTTCTGTTGTCTTTTTGAAGAGCCTAAGTGGGTACACTTCACCAGGGAACAAGCCATTCAAAAAGTTTTTTCTTCTTCAGCACAGTCACATCCTCCCGACGAGTAGCCACAGCAGTCATCGAAGGCGACCTGCTCGCACATCAAGCCACAACGTTTTCGACCAGCTCGACCTGGTCGGAAGGCTTCTCCACGCTGACCAGTTAGCCTGGTCGGGACCCTGCAACAACGAATCCATGCGATGGCGACCAACTGTATACCTTCAAGGACGATGCTGTCGACTCGCCAGAAGAATATAACGTGCTCGGGGACTTGTTGGGGATATTACCTCGGTATATCCCCAGGGACCTTATGGGTCTGCCGACCAGGAGACGGCCCAGCCCATGAGGCCTTGCGGCACGCGACCAGCCTATCGTGCTCGCCAAGGACTCCGAAGAAGCCTTGCTCGTCAAAGAAGAATCTAGTAGATAGACTCGGATTCCTTACCTAAAAGGATCGATCGTAATCTGCTAGGATATGGAAACTGTAACCCTGCTCCCCGGCTATATAAGGCGAGCAGTGACCCTCTCCAAAACATACGCATATGATCCCCTAGATCTCATCTACGGATCTTGTAACCTAATATTCATATCAATCCAGCCACCAAAACACAGGACGCATGGTATTACGGCGATTTGCCGGCCCGAACCTGTCTAAATTGTCGTGTCTACGCTCTCTGTGTTACGCTTGATCGTCGTCGCCACACCTCCGCCTACAATCTACTACCGTGGGGTACCCCCTAGGTACACTGCGACGCATATTTCGTCGACAAGGGCACAAATCGATTTCATCCGATTGCAGTGCCTTTACTGTAATTAATGAGTCGGTCTCCAAGATCAGTCTAGGGATGCCATGATTCGAAGCCACCTGTAGAGCAGCCACACATGCCTGAGCTTCTGTGCATTCGACATCATGAGCTGCTGAAATAGATCCTGATCCTGCAATAATCGTCTTCCCCTGGTGGTCTCTAATGATGAAGCCCCAACCCCCTTTCTTTGCCTCCGGGAAAAAAGAACCATCACAGTTAGCTTTGGGGAGCCCTTCCGGTGGTCGCATCCACCTCTGTGCTTGTGGCGGCTTGCTAATTTCCTTCTCCTTCATCGGTTTGGTATAAACTGCCATCATAGCAGCACGCTAGACTACTTGGCTTGTTTGCCGCACCCCTTCTTCCGCATTAGCTTTATTCCTAGCGTCCCACTAGGCATATGTCAGGGACACTGCCTTGATACAAGTTTCACCATTCAAGGATAATGTGGTCGTCACTACTTCATAAGCCGAAGACTTCTCAAGCATCAAGGACTGAACATCCTCGAGTAGTGCTTCACGCCAACATTGGACTGCAAACTTGCATTTCAGAAAGCAATGACCTCCATCTTCATTTAATCTCCAACAGACAGGGCACCTTGTATCTATATCCATTTCCCTCCTTTTTATATTCATTTGCAATGGAAGACTGTTGTGAGCTAGTCTCCAAAGAAAATGTTTAATTTTCGGTGCACATTTCAGTTTCCAAATGTGCTTCCATATTAGCTTCTTCTCTTGGTGAACTGTGGAGGGTTCTCCTTTTTGTTTTTTTGCTGCTCGAGTAGCTTGATCATGTAAATTATGATATGCTGACCTCACTGAAAAGATGCCCTTCTTATCAAAGTGGAATAGCTCGGATGTCTTGCACATCTTGTTCCCAGAACATGTCGTTTATTAGACCTCGGTCCCAATCACCAGATACCGGATCGATCAATTCGGAAACCGTGTAACTAGGGACCGACCTTGGGTCATACATAAAAAAAAAATGCAATACTAGAGAATTTATACACAACCATAAGTAGTACTAGTACTACTACCACACAGCAGAAATAATAACATTTGCAGGCTGTCCTGCTAAAATCTAGTTGGCCAAGCCTCTGCCGTAGATGCTCACCTCCATGGCTCAGATATCTCCAAAGAGATGAAGCAGCTTGAAGTTTGAACCATGTTGTTTAAATTCACCCTGGTCACCCTATTATATTTCTTTTTTAGCATGCTTAAATTTGATTTCAAGTGCATTTTATGGGATAATAACATCAGAATCATTTCTACAGTTGTATGCTACTACACTACCAATCCTCGGATCCTTGCCTGCAATCAGTGTCCCATCAAAAACTGTAGGAACCCAGATCAATGTGAAGGAAAGCAGAAATATAACTACTAATATCATGGTGAAAACCAGTCAAAACAAATGCACACACAAACAACCAGAAGAGAACATGCATGCCATAGAAAGATACACCACGAAACTACAATACAGAGCAGCAATAGAAGTACAACACAAATTGGTAGGTCCAATCATTATATATATAAACACATTTGCACACCATCAGTATCATTTAGAAGAAATCCAAACTGGGACTATGCAGTAGGAATAATTAAACTAAGCTGAATTCAGCTACGCATCTCATGACCACTGCTGATATGACATGTACAGAAAGAATGAATAGACAAACAGGAAGCTTTCAGGTTTCACCATTGGCACGAAGGTTGCCTAACCGACCTTTCTAATTGGTTAGGCTGGATCAAGCAGCAGTGAAGAAATAAGAGGAAGCAAACAACACGTTGATATTGTTATCACATCTCAGAATCCATCAGTGGACGAAATTACTTATTCCATCTTTAAAACATGTTTCTTTAGATGCCCAGCAAGTTGTCCCTCCGCGTCTTTTTTCAGTTTGTCATCGTAGGAACCCTTAATCTGGACTTCCTTGAGTTCAGATTCAGACAGTTTTTCTAGCCCAGAGAACTTCATTACCGACCCTGAACCACTACAGCAGGAAACTTTCAACAGCTCAAGATTGTGCAGTGTTTGTGATTCAAAAGTCACATCTATGCTGGAGCTGCAAGAAATCTCGAGTACCTTCACTGTTTCATAGCAGCGTAATTGCTGTCCATTCAACATGACACAAAAATTGAGCTTACCATCAGGAAGCTGCTTGGCAATGAGACGTAGAATAGATACTTTAAGATCCCTGAGTCCACTAATAGTATCTTTGGTTAATATAGTCGTCTCCAAAACTAACTTCCTGAGATTGTCAAGCTGATTGATCCAGTCTGGAAACTTGTCTGCAAGACCATACAATTTAAAGCTCTGTAGGTTCTTGGGGGGAAGGTAGCCATTTGGGGTGACATACAAGCAATCCTGATTGTCCTTCTTGAGCCTAACTGATAAAGATTCTAAATGTGCATGACTTGAGATGGCCAAACAGAAATCTTTGCTGTTGTTCCTACTGATTCCAGACACTCCAAACTTGCGCAATTGAGTGAGCTTCCTGACCTCTTTCAAGATGGCCCTCCCCCGAGCAGAATTGACATTAACAACACCGATGGTATGCAATGCAGTCATTTTGTCTATCCTAGTAGGCACCTCAACACCCTCTAGCTCTCGATGTCTGTGGAACAAAGGTGATGTCCATGATAGCGAGGTATGTGGGGTTGGTTGTTTCTCGGTTGGTTCGGGTGCACTAGCAGTATCGGATATTGGTTGTTCATCAGTTGGTTTCGTGTTACTAGCACGAAGGTACTGCAGTTTCTTTAGCTTGGTTATGGTTGTTGGGATGGTTGCAATGGATGTATGTCTGACATCCAGAGTCTCAAGCTGCCTTAACCAACCCAATGAATTTGGCAGCCTATAGATCTCAGTGCATCTTCTAAGGGAAAGATACTTGAGGCGACAAAGAAGCTTCATCATTTGTTTGAGGTCTTCATCTTTTAAACCAGATGCATCCTCAAGATCCAGAACTCGAAGTAACCTCATCCTATCAGAGATGAAGAATGACCTCCATTCTCCGAACACTGTCAAAGACCGTAGCCGTGAGAAATCAATGCTCTCAAACACAATTCTGTCTCTGTCCCAGCTTTTAAGTATGATGAGGTGACGCCCCGTGCGCTGAGAGGTTAGGGTGCAACTTCCTCCCAGTTCAAAGACAAGGTTCTCTTCCATTTGACGTGAGATGATGTACTCTCGGACAAAACTGTTGACTTGGCACAAAGTCATTCTTCTATCACTGAATGAGGTGGTGCTTGAATGTGCTTTCTGCATTATTATGCTCAGACCGAGAAGCCTGCAAACGAACTGCTCTCCTCTCTCTGCAGAAATTTTGTCAGTGTCCCTGGCATAGCCCTCTGCAATCCACCGTCTCACCAACCGCCTTCTCCGGATGCTGTGATCTCGAGGAAAAATTGAAAGATAGAAGATACATGGCTTGAGGAAATCTGGGCAAGTTCGAAAGTAGGAGTGCAGCCAACCAAAGAGTGGCTGCAAGCAAGCAAAGTCTGGGCTGCTCTCCAGCTCCTGCATAAATTTGAGATTTATAGAACTTGCACAATCCATCCATGTGACAGTTTTAGGTGCCAAAAAGATAGCTACAGCAACTATCACTTTGGGAAGTCCACCGCACTTCAAAATAAGTTCTTGTAGCTCTTCGTCTTTGGAGTCCTTTATAGGAGATGATGGTTTTTGCCTATGTACCTAAAGTTCAATTGAAGAACAAATGTTTTTAGCATAGTGAGAAGAATGCATTAGCTGTTTCATTCACAAAATGTATGCACATATAACGAACATACACTTCATAGTTCAACTTGATATATGCATAAAAATATCACAGGATAATGGAAATATAAATAACTGAAATTGTTCACTCATAATTTTCTTAACTACAAATGCAAAATGAAGTGAAAGGAAAAAGCAGAAAGATTTTATTATTTTACTACAATTAGCATCTTGCTTTAACAAAAACAAAATCTTTTCCTGGCAGCTCTGACTATGCAGAATCTGCTCCATTTTTTTCTGGTCGATCCTGGTCGACCTGGGACCGACCAGGCGATTAATCGTGATTAAATTGTCGACCAGGTCGATTAATCGACCCTAGTCGTCTCCTGGTCGTCCAGGTACATCAGCTGGTCGACCTATATATATGCACCTCTCTATATATACTATATTATACACAATAAAAGTCTGGAATACCAAAGAAAACCATAATTCTCATGTAGCAACACTAATGCAGCCTTGATCTTGACACACCTTAACAGCAGCACTGCTGCACAGCAGTAGAAACTAACTAACACAACCAGCATATTACATAACCCAAGTCCAAACTAGCAGATAACCCGAAAAACAAAGTCCACAACCTGACCGGACGACTAATCGCGATTAGTCAACGATTAGTCGGACGACGAGGTTTCTGGTCGAGCTGATCGAGTCGGACCTCCTAATCGACCACCTGGGACCGACCAGGACGACTAATCAGACGACCTGAAAACAATGATCTGCTCTGCAACTTTGTTATAGATTTGAGATTTTCAGGCAGATTGAACAATGGTGACAGCCTGTCCTATGATGGAAAGGTTATTCCAATTCTCTTTTTTTTTCTTGCCACTTTAGTGATTAACCTTCCCTCTAGTTTTGAATCTTTTAGTACCAGCCACTCTTCCTGTACAAGTTGGTTTCAGTGCAAAATATGCCCCGTGGCTATTTATTAATGTAGGTGAAACAGAATTGGATTGAATTAGATTTGTAGAGAGATAGCGGAACACCTCTTACCCTTAGGGGTTGGGTGGCTTTCATATATATAGTCATACATGACTTGGAGTACAAGTAAACACAATTACATAGGACCCCCTAGGATATATACAATTATATATCTAACACTCCCCCGCAGTCTAAGCGGGAGTATCGCGGACGCAAAGACTGGACTTAAAATCAGTAAATAACTGTACATGCAAGCCCTTAGTCATGATGTTAGCGAACTGATGAGAGGACGGCACATGGAGCACTCAAAAATCACCAAGCGCGACCTTCTCGCGGACGAAGTGGATGTCGATCTCAATATGCTTGGTCCGGCGGTGGTGGACAGGGTTAGCTGTCATATACACAGCACTGACGTTGTCACAGAAAATAACGGTGGCAGAAGACAGTGGCAGATGCAGCTCCTGAAGCAACTGGCGCACCCAACAGCACTCGGCTACGGCGTGGGCAACAACACGGTATTCCGCTTCAGCACTGGAGCGAGAAACCGTAGTTTGCCGCACCAGGACACCAAGTTGTCACCGAGGTAGACGCAGCAGCCAGAAGTAGAACACCGAGAGTCTGGACACCCTGCCCAGTCAGCGTCGGAGTATGCGGTGAGGGACTGGACAGGACCAGTGCCAAGGTGAAGTCCGGTGGAGAGAGTGCCCTTGACATACCGAAGAATCCGCTTGACCAGCGCGAGATGCGGCTCGCGGGGATCATGCATGAAGAGGCACGCCTGCTGAACAGCATAAGCCAAATCCGGTCGAGTCAGAGTCCTGGAGAGCACCGGCGAGGCGACGGTACTCAGACGGATCCGCGACAGGAGCACCATCCGAGGCCGAAAGCTTGGCCTTGGAGTCCACTGGCGTCGACGTGGAGTGGCACTCAGCCATGCCAGCGCGCTGGAGCAACTCGGCAGCATACTGGCGCTGGGACAGGAACAGGCCACCGGAGGAGCGCGTGACGGAGATGCCGAGGAAGTGGTGTAGCTCGCCGAGGTCGGTCATCGCAAACTCAGAGCGTAGGCGCTCTGTGATGCGAGTACAGAGTGTTGAGGATGAAGCCGTCAGGATGATGTCGTCGACGTAGAGCAGCAGGTAGGCGACGCCATCGTTCTCTTTATAAATAAAGAGATGCATCGGATGCAGACGGGCGGAAGCCGAGTGTGCGAAGATGCGAGGCGAATCGCTGGTGCCAAGCGCAGGGAGCCTGCTTCAGTCCGTACAGCGACTTCTGCAGCATGCACACGTGGTCTGGCGTCGAAGGATCAACGAAGCCAGGCGGCTGCTGACAGTAGACTGTCTCATCGAGATGACCATGGAGAAAGGCATTCTTCACATCAAGCTAATGTAGAGGCCAGGAGCGGGAGGCGGCGATGCTGAGGACGATGCGAATTGTGGCCTACTGAGTTGTGAAAGAGAATATAATTGGTGGAATATTTGATATATTGTATTGAGCCTCATGGGCTGATTATATAGGGTACATAGGACTAACACTTCATGTGGCTAGACAATATGGTAATATTCCTATTACTCTAACATCCCCCCGCAGTCACAGCGGGAGCGTTACAGACAGTGAGACTGGAGAAGAAGCTGATAAGCTAATATCCCCTGTAGTCATAACAGTCGATGCATCACGTATGTTGTGGCCGGAGTAGAAGCCGATGAGTCCTCATGCAAGGCGGTAGCCCTTTATGCCGATGTCGAGGTAGCCGAGCGTGAGGGCGCAATAGCCGTGGTCGTAGAAGCCGTGCTGAAGATTGTCGAGGTCGACGTAGTTGTGATCAGGTTGTCGTGTCGATGGAGTTGCAGGTGTAGGCGCACAAGGGGCGCCATGGTGATGACAGAGACACATCGAGGCAGTCGTCGTGGAAGGGGGTGATGCCGATGTCGACGTAGTCAAGGCCGTCGTAGATGTAGACAAAAGGTGACGAAAGGTGACGGGGCGGGAACGGGAGGGTCGATGCCGATGTCGATGCAGTCAAGCCACCTATGCGCCGATGCGCTGGCTGAATTTGCCAGACTCAGCAGCGCGTCGGGGACGAAAGCACGCGTCGGTGTTGCCAATACCGGGCGTACAAGGGAGAGGGCCCCAACCACGGTAACGTGACGTGGTTGTGCTGGACGAAGAAGAAGCAATGCGGTAGAGAACACGTCGGCGAGCATGGCTCAGTGACGACGCGAGGGGTGGCCGGCGAGCAGGGCTCTGCGACGACGCTGATAGTGGCAGCTCGATGACGAAGACCCAATCAGCAGGACGAAGACCTTGTGCAGACGGACGGCGCAGCAAAGATTGCGCAGCACATACGTCGATGCACAGGGGACAACGATGTAGATGCAACGGCGAAGTGGACACACGGGCGGCGATGTTGCGGCTCGATGAGGCGACACAGCAGCAAGCATGCCGCCTCGTTGCTCGGAGAAGATGCATGTACGACTCGGCGCGATGCCGGAGTAATACGTGCGAGGTCGACGGGCGATGGGCAACTCAATCTCGATCAGTGATCGGGCAAACCAAAAGGATACATCAGCAGTGGATCGGGTGTACCCAGCCTCGATCGGACCTTGCGGGGCGCACGACGTGTCGTGGACGCGCAGGGTCGAAGATGCCGACATAGATGAGATCGACGTGGTGGAGAAGTCTAGATCCGCCCGATAGCAGCGACATGCTGGATCTGACTGCCTCCATGGCAACCCATGATCGAGGCGTGTTGCTGGGCCTGGCCGCCACCACGGCGGCACATGACGGGGTGAGATCCATCTGCCTCCATGCGACAAAGATCAAGGAGGTGTTGACGACGATAAGTCCGGGGACGAGGCGGCGGCGGCGGCCCGACGACGAGGAGGCGGCGGCGGCGTCCCGACGACGAGTCCAGGGACGAGACGGCGGCGGCCCAACAACGAGGCGGCGTCGGCAGCCCGACGACGAGGGAAGATCCCGATCTGCTGCGTGACGACGACGATGATGGCAGCCGGATCAATAGGATCGGGCGTCTAAACAAGGGCGCTGCCCCCGGCGGAGATCGATCCCTCCCCGGGGGCGCGCGGCGGAGGCTAGGGTTAGGATATAAACCTATGCGAAAGATACCATGAAAGAGAATATAATTGGTGGAATATTTGATATATTGCATTGGGCCTCATGGGCTGATTATATAGGGTACATAGGACTAACACTTCATGTGGCTAGACAATATGGTACTATTCCTATTACTCTAACAAGTTGTCCTTGCATGGTTGGTGGGAGAAGGTTAGTAGCAGCATCGTTGATGGGCTGACAGGACAAGGTGTTGATTCGCTTATCATTCTCGGAGCTTGGACTATTTGGAACCATCGCAATAGGTGTGTCTTTGATGGAGGATCTCCAAGTTTAGCTAGTGCTCTGATCATCGCCGGCGAGGAACGCCGCTTTTGGTCTATGGCTGGGGCTAGAGGGCTCTCCTTCTTAGCTGCCCTCCTCCCTGGTAGCTAGATTATCTAGCTCAGTAGTGGTCGCCTTGGGTGGTTTTGTCACCGGCATGACTTTAATCTTTGTAATAGTTAGGGTGTGAGTGTGTTTGTGTTGTGTGGGATGTTATTTGGGCTCTTGCCCTTTGCTCTCTTCTTAATATAATGAAACGCAGCTCTCCTGCGTTTTCGAGAAAAAAAAATAACTTAGTCAAACAGTAAATGGGCTTAGCTCAAATCTAGAATTGGACCCTTTTCGGGATAGAGGGATTGAGGGAGTAGTGATAACTACAGCATAAACAATATTAATGATTACCTTTGTCATTTTCTTTCCATCCAACTGAAATTTAGTTTGATCTTGAACACTAACATTGTTGTAGTTAAATGATGTTAAAGGCTTACCTCCTTGAAGAAGACACATACAGAGTGCTCTGCTGAGTACTGCTTCAGCTCTGATACTTGGTATGAATACCCAATGCACAAGCTTGCAATTTCACACTGTTGTGTGGATACAATGATCCAACTGCCATTCTTCCTGTCTGGCAGGTATGTCCTGATGGTGTCCCAGTCTCCGATTGTGGACACATTTTCCAGGACAACTAGGTATCTGTTCTCATTTACTTTGTCCATAAATGCCTCAATGAGTCGGCCTTCCATTGTCACCATTACCTCAATCCTCTTCAGGTCATCCACATTTATAACGATTCCTTTTTGTAGGCAACTGTTTGTGTAGAACTGAGCCACCATGCTGCGGAGGAACTCGTGGGGAATGAAAGGATGTGTAAGCTTCACCCAGCCATGACATTCAAACTTTCGACAGAGTTCTGGGTCCTGGTAGGCCTTTCTGATGATGGATGTTGTACCAAGTTCACTGCCTGCTCCCCACACCGAGATTACCCCAAGGTCATCTTGTTCCTTTGCGAGTAGCTGGGTGAGGTCTCCTAACCCTTGCTGCTTTTTTGCGGTGTCCCTTGCCTCAACCAGCATGTCAAGCGCCATTGTCCCAAAAGCAGCGTTGGCTGCCGTCTGTTGTCGCATGATGGGCTTGGATCCAGAGTCGCTGATGAGGCTGTAGCGTGAGTTCCTTCGACTCACGTCCTCAACCCTAACCTTGAGCCGTTCTATCTCAGTGACTGCCTCATCTAAGGGCAGTGCTGATGCTGCCAAGCAAGGTGGCAGCATACGGCGCCACCAGCTAGGCTTATTGGCCAGGTGGGTGACAAATTCTATGCAGTCCTCCACATCATATGCCAGATCACGGACCTGCCTCACCCAGGTCCTAACAACGTTGTTCTTGATACGCTCTTCATTGGCAACATTGAGGAAGGAGTGCATCATCTCAAACTCACCAGCAATGAACACAAGGTTGTGCTGCACACTTTGCTGCAGTTTTGCCTCTTCCTCAATCGCTGACTGAGCCTTGGTCAGGGCCCCCTCCACCACTGTCTTGGCCAAGCCAACCACAAGGTCTGTCATTGCTCTTACAGTCTCTTATTCAATCCTTAGAGGTAATAGCTAGCTAGGAATTGTCTGAGCACTGCACCTACAGATGGAGCTGTTAGTCAGCTAAAAAACAGCTCAAATGAACTTTGTATAACAAGACTGGTCAGATCCACAAGAGCCCAATTCGCAACAAACATAATATACATGTAGCTCATGTAAAGAAGGTCCCTCACATATAAATGGATCTGCACTGATGCTCATAATTTTATCATCTACACCTGCTTCAGAAAGGAAATTTTACATTAATAGAGTAGAGACAGATTTTTTTTTTGAGCTACCAAATATGCCAATCAATCTGAGTAGAGGCAGATTGATTAGCATATTTGGTAATGTGAGGGTAAAATGATAGTTTGAGTGCAAAACAGGGGAAGAAAGATCAAAACGAACTTTCTAGAAGGGCAAATTGGTGGTAGATGATCACATACTCTACCAATTTAACAAAGTGAAAATGTGCTCCTGATTAAGATCTAGGAGTACTTACGAATTGGTTTGCTGTGAGCCCAGTACTTGATTAAGACCCGAGCACACACACCCACTCGCTAGCTAGCTAAGACTGAATCACCTTTTACAGAATAGAAAAACGACCTCTAAGATACAGTCTAAGCTCCCCAAGCTCTGAGCAGGGATAGACCCTTAGCTCCCGCCAAACACCACCATAATGGCCTTGCAATCTACTGTTCTACCAAAGAGATTTCCAGATTGCAATCTGCACATGCTACGTTGGCCTTGTCTTTAGTTGGTCCCGTATTGACTAATTTGTCCTCCACAGACTGACAGGAGGGAGGGAAATGAAAGTGAACAAGGATCCTCTGTTCAGCACGAGAGGAGAGATGTACAATCCAGATCCATCCGTGAGCATGAAATCCAAAACTATACGACAAGAAAAAATCCGGATGCAAGCAGCAGCGATGTACCTTGAGGTCGGACATGGCATGCGAGACGACCCTAACGGCATCGGCCGCACCGACGGGGAACACGAGAGGGCCGCGCCGGGAATGCGAGGTGGACGCCGACACGCCGTGATTGGTAGGTGATTTGCGCCAGGAAGGATGCCGCGCAGTGGACGAGACAGACAGGGGAGGGGACGACTTGGCTCACCACCAGTCAACGGCATGAACGCATCGAACTCTTAAATCCACAGCGATGGAAACTGGGGACTCTTCCGCTCTCTAAAAATCCTAAGAGAGTCATTTCATCAATAAAATTAATTTTTTTTTCTAAATATTCTGCACACTCTGGAAATATGTTTGGTAGATATTCAGATTCTTACACAAACATTTTGGATCTAGATTTTGATTTACGAAATATAGTTGCTTGATTAAGTAATTTGATTTAGTATATGCTTTACCTTATGTTTGCAACATGTTTTCAATGTTGTTTGTGTCATATGTGAATTGAAGGTGCATTTAGTGGGATCTAGATTCTTGTAGAATCATTTCATATCTAGATTCTTTCAAAAAATATTTTAATGATAAATCAGAATCATTTTACGAGTATGTTTGGCTAATATTCGGAATTTTGGTTCCTACAAAAAGTGTTTTCAACAAAAGAAATTATAAATGAAAATATGCTTCAAAAATATTTACAACTTTTTGTGTAGAAAAAACAAGTTAAATGCAATCCATTTTAACTTGTTGCACTTCATTCTTGGTAAATCTACAACGGAAGTACACAAGGTCGGAACAAGAATCGGTGCAAAACTACGTTTTAGCCAATTCAGATGTATAATGCAAATAGGAGAAATGTTTCTCTTGGTTTCTAGAGCTGAAACGTATTGTTGCCGATTCTGTTATTCCGAGTCTGAATCAGAACCTTTCCGAGGTTCAATTCCTAAGAGCATCTCTAACAATTTGTTATTTCTCACATGTCAAATCTTGTGTTTTAGCAAGTTGCTATAATAATTTATCAAGTTGGAAAGAGGTCATCTCCAACAATTTGCTATTTCCCACTTGCTAAACCAAAAAAAAGAAGATTAAAAAGGAAGGAAACTTGCATGCAGAGGAAATTTGTATGTGGAAAACCGAGAGGAGGACTCGCGGGCGAGAGGATGGCAAGCCAATGCGCGCTCACAAAAATGGCAAACCGATGCACTCTTTTGACAAGCGTGTAGAATTGGCAAGTCCAATTGACAAACTGTTGGAGAGTGTTTTTGATTGATTCGACAAATTTTAAAGGATGACAAATGATTTAGCAAACTGTTGGAGATGGTCTAACACACCCTAATTAAGTGAAGTGTTACTGAATATGGCTAGCTTGATAACATGAGTTTTTATTGTTATTAACTACCAACACTTATGCCATGTAAGTCCCGATGAGAGTATGAGAGTGGAATGTAAGAATAATAACTTACCCTAGTGCATCCGACGACATGTTGCTTTGTCCTTTCGTGTTTTGTAAACATATTTGTTATGATTCTTTCACTTTAGGACTAAAGGGGAGGACTTTTAGTCCCGGTTTGTCACAACCGGGACTAAAGATCCTCCCAACGTAAACCATTGCGTCTCGTGAGAATCAAACCCAAGACCTCTAGCACAGTATCGTATGCAGCTTACCACTCCACCTACCCAACGCATGTGACAATGAATGAGACATTTTCCTTTTGAACCAACTCAGCAAGAGAGCTTTAGTCCCGGTTCATAACACCAACTGGGACTAAAAGGTCTACCTTTAGTGGTTGGTATTACCAACCGGAACTAAAGGTCCGGGTACCTTTAGTCCCAGTTTTTAACACCAATCGGGACTAAAGGTGGGAATAAAGAGCTCCACCTGCAAAAGGCTGTTGTACTAGGCATTGAGTAAGGGACTTTAGTCCCGGTTACCAACCGGGAGGTGTAATAGTGTCCGAGTTCAAAAGATGGAGATGGTTAGATCATGTCCCGAAGATTGAATATTAACATAAATATAAGGATGGGTTACTCAGAATATGTTAGGTGCATAACCCCTATTTTTCAACCACTTATTAGTAGTTGATGTGCATTAAGTTGCAGGAGTTGATTGGAACCCACCTACATAAATATCCTATCCTATGAATCCTACTAGTCGGATAGAATCGTGTAGTATGTTATGCTATAGGAGTTAGAATAGAAGTCGAGTGAAGTATGGTCATGCACGAGAGATAGGTCAGGGTCATACTATCATTGCTATCACATGGTTTTGTACATTGATAATAATTGGAGACTTGGTGGAACTGAGGACTTTGGATGTGAACTTGATAGGTGTGTCTCATTATACTACTATATACAATCGATCTTGGGAGCAACCAATTAATTTGATTAGCATGAGGTGGAAACAAAGTGTTCATGCCTCTAAAAGGCGTTAGCTATTTTTAGAGATGGGCAACCTATTTACATAGACATTCAAGAAACAAACCGCTTTTCTAAATGAGGCGTCTTAATATAAATGAGGAAGTTACCTCTGAATATATCCTCGAAACCCATATGCATCATCCGTCCGTCTCAGCCCCGTCAGCCCAATGTCAACCTTGCACTATATAAAAGAGAAACAGGGAAACCTTGGCTTATAGTCTTCTTTTCCACTAGTTGCACTGTTTGTCTCTGCCCCGCCCTCATCCCCGCCACCCCTCTATCCATCTCCCACTCTCCCTCACCATCCGAGCAACCAACAGCTTCCTTCTCTCTAGCTCTGAGTTTAACATGTATTTCTGCTTGTTTACAAAGCTCAGTATTTTTTAGAAAAAGAAAAAAAGATCTGGCCTCTGCAGTCATGCATGAGTGTATATAGCCCAAAATACAACGGCACAGCACTGAGGCTACATAAAACAAATATTCAGAAGAGTGACAAGGGAAACCAACCGTTGATTCGTTTTGTTTTATTTACTTGTCGACCATTGCAACAATAAAAACAAAGAAACTTCTTTTGAATATCTAACAGAACATAACGAAATTAGATGACCTGAACACAGAGATCATTGGTGTGATGATGTCTCTGTCCATACCTGGAACCTGGTCAAAATTAATGCACGTTTCCCATTGAGACGATCAACAATATCCACTATGGAAGGCCTCCTTTTCCGATCAGCCTCCACACAATTTAGCCCAATTACAATGCATTTGCTAGAGTGAAGGACCGTAACGCCCAAGAGAGGGTTTTAATTAGGCAACTTAAACTCTATTTCTAAATTATGCCTCTATTTTTCCAAACTTAACAAAACATATCCAATTAAGTAAATTTTCTAAATACGCTAGGTGTGTTGCTATATCTATCACGAAAAAAAGAGTTATGTTGCAATCATAACCTATCATCTAAGCTAGGAAAGGTAAAGCATACAACTAAGGTCACAATGTAAAAACGAAAGCTTAAATAGGTGGAGATGCAAAATCATGTCGACGACTCTGATATTTTTATCGAGATATTGAGAAGTAGACAAGCTTTACCTATAGTCCTCGTTGGAGCTTCTCACAAGGATGCCCTCGCAAGGATCAAGCTCAATGTTGGATAACTCCATGGATAGCTGCCTTCCCCACGCGCAAGTGAGTCTAGAATAACCTGTTTGGCTGAACTGTCATGAGCTTTGTTCCCTCTGGTTCATGGTCACTATTACACAAAGTCTAATCAGTGCCGGTTCAAAATCCCCCATCACTGGCGGATTTTGAACCGGCACAACCACTTCGACAGTGGTGAGGCGATGACATCACTGCCGGTTTGTTACGAACCGACAGTGGTGGATGTCCTGAAAAAATCGTGTTCTAAAAATAGAAAAAAAATACTTAAATTCTGGGAGAGCCCTCTCTAGTAACCCGTCTCCGTCGCAAGTCGCGCATCTTTTCACCTAAAATCGTGAACGCGTTCCGGCGGGGATTCGAACCTACAACCTCAACCTCGCACGGTACCTCCTCTACCACTCCACCCATGACTCACTTATGTCTAGATTCAGTTTTAGTTCACCTCATTCTATACTAAACTGAGTGTAAATTGATTGTTTGAGCCACTAAACGAATTTAAATGAAAAGGTTGTAACTACAAAGTTTCATAACTTTTAGAGATCTACAACTTTCATGTAGCAAGTTTTTCCATCCGAGGTCGTTTACAAAATTTGAAATTTGACACATTCGAACGTATTTTTCGATGACAAGATGATTTCAAATGAAAAGGTTGTCAACTAAAAAGTTTCATAACTTTTCGAGATCTACAACTTTCATATAGAAAGTTTTTCCATCCGAGGTCGTTTATAAAAATAAAAAAAATCAGTGTACAGGTGCATCACTGTCGGTTCCAGCCACGAACCGGCAGTGAAGCTCCTCATCAGTGCCGGTTCGTGGCTGGAACCGGCAGTGAAAGTGTCCAGGTTATCACTGTCGGTTCCAACCACGAACCGGCAGTGACGAGGAGCTTGAGTGTCGGTTCGTGGCTGGAACCGACAGTGAAAGGGCAGAGACGTTGCACTAATTTTTCCAGCCACGAACCGACACTGATGAGGAGCTTCACTACCGATTTCGCCATGAACCGGCAGTGAAGATTCATTACTGTCGGTTTTGCCAGACCCGGCAGTGATGGGTCAGCAATGATGTTGAAATCTGTAGTAGTGGGTGGTTGCCACACCATAAACATTATTGGTGTGGTCTCGCAGTACTGCAAGCACCGCCAAGTATAAACACGGTGCACGTAAGCACCTTCTCTTTTGGAGATTTGCAAACCTCATTAACTAGTAGACCTAAATCTAGAGCGAGTGCATAAGTGATCTATCTCGCCTAAACACTTCACAAAATAACATACAATAATTACCGAGTTATTCTTTGCTCTATGCAATTGGGAGCTCCAAAGTTATGTAGTAACACTCAGGGGTGTTTGGATCTCCTTAGCAAATTGACAAATTGACAAAAGAGCAAAAGAATTGCTACTTTTTGTCAAATGAATCTAAACATGCAAGACAAAAAATGGCAAAAGAGTAAAAATTTGGCAGTGACAAATGATAAATTTGCTCTTTTGTCAATTTATCAGGGATCCAAACACCCCCTTAGTATGCTTCCTCAGGCTTTCTAAGTCACAAATGACCGGTTGGAGATGGTATATATAGTCCCAAATGAGAAACTAGTCGCTGGAGGCAACACAGATTTCTGTGTGGTCACCAGAAAAGTTCGGTGCTACCACATCAACTAGCCGTTGCTCACTATGCCAACCATTCGAACACAGTGAGCCTGTCCGGTGCCTTCTGGCTCGTTCCAACCAACGTGCAACCTCTATGTCCGATGTGTATGAAGACTGCTGTTCGATATACACCGCTGTGTGCGCTACCCTGGTTGCAAGACAAACATTGTGTGCTGTCCGGTGCACCACACTGGACATGTCATAGCTATATTAATCAAGATCAGAATTACACTCATTGTTTATGATATACCTTAATCCAGGTGGGGCTACATGCCACTCCTCCACCTGAGAATTGTTGAATAAAATGAGTTTGACCCATATTTTAATAATCTAATAAATCCTAGTCTCATAGTATATGTTATGTTGTATTATAGTATAGTCCCATACGGGATATTTACTATAAGATAACTCAACTTAAATAGATAAACTTTATGTGCACCCATTGAGAAGTTGAGAGGAGGATGACTGGGTGCCACACGCACGCGCCGCCGCCGCAGCCAAGCCGAGCCGAGGCGTGGCGTGCGGTTTGGTTTGGTTTTGCGACTCGATGGATTCACTGAACCTGGACTCACGGAAGAAAAGGAAACATCAATCAGCGATTAATGTTGAAACGGCAGGATTGAATGGAATTCATATCCCGAGATTCAAGTCTGTTTGTTTCCCTTCCTTCTTCCGCGTCCGTCTGTCTTCTCCTTTCTATAATCTTGCGACAGACCTTCTCGGTTGTGTAGCTTCTGAAGTTTCCCCATCTCGTTCCCATGCGCGCACGGAGAGTTCGAGAGAGCAGGTGCCTCCGGAACCGATGCCGCCCTGAGAGCCTTGCACGGGGTGCGCAGCGATTAGGTGTTTGGGGAGCGATCCGCGACTGCTCGCTGCCGACGGAGACCTCGCGAACGTCTACTTCCTGGAGTTGCCCGTGAAGCCGCTGCGACGTCTACTTCCCGGAGTTCCCCGTGAAGCTGCTGCAACGTCTTCTTCCCGGAGCCGTTCGCGGGACTGCACTGCGATCCTCGTCCTGCATCGACTGTGGTCTGCTACTTCGAGCAACACACTATGTCGTCTAGTGCGAATGGAGCCTCCCATGCCTTCGGCATGGGCCCCTCCACTGGGTACACTCTAATCTTACTGTTAAACATGTTGTTCATGTTTATCGTTACTGTATCGATCGGATATTTGCTTGAAGTGTCTCGATCGGATATTTGCTTGAAGTGTCTACTGCTAGCGCTAGTATTATTCATATGCAAATATATGTCATCATCATGCTGCTACTTTTTAATTTCTGGATTAAATTGACTTGGAAATTGCTTAAATACTTAACAGTCCAAAAACCTAATTTTAGGCAATTTTCTGTCAGAGGATTTGCTGCTGCGTTGAAACCAAATGATTTTGATGGCACCAATTTTAAGAGATGGCGTAGTAAGATGATCCTATGGCTTACTGCAATAAACTGTCATCACGTCTCACTGGGGCAGCCACAAGGTCCACTCACTCAAGATGAGGAGAGAGCGTACTTTGCTGCCGATAACCTGTTTCGAGGAGCCGTGATTTCAGCCTTGCATGAGAAGTTTGAGGATTCTTACATTACGTACAACTCTGACAAGGAATTATGGGATGCACTTGAATCCAAGTTTAGGGTTTCTGATGCTGACAGTGAGTTGTATCTCATGGAGCAGATGTATGACTACAAAATGGTTGATAACCGTTCTGTAGTAGAACAAGCTCATGAGTTTCAGGCGCTAGCTAAAGAGCTAGAACATTTTCCATGTGTTTTGCGTGACAAGTTTGTGGCCGGTTGTATTATCGCTAAGCTGCCACCTTCTTGGAGGGATTTTGCTACCTCTCTAAAACACAAGAGACAAGAGTTTAGCATGACTGAGCTTATTGGGTCTCTTGATGTTGAGGAAAGGGCGAGAACAAAAGACAACCGTGGAAAAGGAGTTGAATCTTCTGCTGCCAATGTGATACAAAAGAAAAATCCATTTGCATCTCGTAATAATATGAAGAAGAAGAACAAGCATGAAAACAACAACACAAAGCCCAAGCAGACTGCTGAATTTAAGAAGAGTAGTAAGAAAGGAGGCTGCTTTGTTTGCGGGTCTGATGACCATTTGGAAAAAGTGTGCCTAGACCGCAAATTTAAGCAGAAGGAAAAATCAGCAAATATGGTGATCAGTGAGACTGGAGGAGGGACATCTGGGTATGGTAATTCATCACCTTTTGTTTTTTCAGTCTGTCATTCGCCTGAGTGGTGGATGGATACTGGTGCTAATATTAATGTGTGTGCTGATCTTTCTTTATTTACTTCTTATCAGGTCGGCGGGCCAGGGACAAGAGCCTTGCTGATGGCGAACGACTCTCATGCGCGTGTTCTTGGTGTTCGTACGATCGTTCTGAAGTTTACTTCGGGAAAGACGCTGCTATTGAAGAACGTGCAGTATGTTCCCTCCATCCGAAAGAACCTCGTTAGCGGTTCTCAGCTGTGTCGGGATGGATTTAAAATTGTGCTTGAGTCTAATAAACGTATTGTGTCGAGACATGGAACATTTGTTGGAAAATGTTATGATTGCGGATGCTTGTTTCGCTTATCTTTGCTTGATGATGTGTGTAATAAGGTAGTGAACAATGTTATTAATTCGGACGAGTCGAATATATGGCATTCACGACTTTGTCACGTTAATTTTGGATGTCTTGCATGGCTTGCAAATTTAAATTTAATCCCGAAGTTTAACTTGGTCAAAGGGTTCTAAGTGTCATGTGTGTGTGCAATCTAAGCAACCGCGCAAGCCTCACAAGGCTGATGAGGCGCGTAACATGGCACCACTAGAACTCATACATTCTGATTTATGTGAGATGAATAGTGAATTGACTAAGGGCGGTAAAAGATATTTCATAACTTTTATAGATGATTATACTAGATTTTGTTATGTGTATTTGTTAAAAACAAAATATGAAGCGTTCAATTATTTTAAGGCCTATAAAGCTAAAGTAGAAAACCAATTAGAGAGGAAAACTAAACGTTTAAGGTCTGGTCGAGGAGGAGAATATTTTTCGAATGTATTTTCTGAATTCTGCGTGGAACATGGAATTATTCATGAAAGAACACCGCCATATTCACCACAATTCAATGGGGTTGCCGAAAGAAAGAACCGTACTCTAACTAAACTGGTTAATGCCATGTTAGACACTACGGGACTATCTAATGAATGGTGGGGTGAGGCGATTTTGATAGCGTGTCATGTCCTGAATCGTGTTCCAACAAAGAATAAAGATCTTACACCATTTGAGGAATGAGAAAAGAAAATATTAAATCTCTCCTATTTGCGCACTTGGGGTTGCTTGGCCAAAGTGAATGTGCCTATCAACAAGAAACGCAAACTTAGACCTAGAACTGTTGATTGTATCTTCCTTGATTATTCTTTTCATAGCATTGGGTATAGGTTCTTAATTATAAATTCTGGTGTGCTTAACATGATTGTTGGTACAATAATGGAGTCCAGAGATGCTACATTTTTTGAGAATGAATTTCCAATGAAAAATACACCTAGCATATCTGGTCATGAATCTATAAATCCCCATGAACTTTTTATTCCGGTAGAACAAATTGAGGAACCCCATGTGGAAAATCCTGAGGAGGATGACACTATAGTCACTCGAAAGAGTAAGAGACAGAGGACAACAAAGTCTTTTGGTGATGACTATATTGTGTACCTTGTGGATGACACACCAACAACCATCGAAGAGGCATATTCCTCTCCTGATGCTGACTTGTGGAAGGAAGCAGTACAGAGTGAGATGGATTCAATTAAGTCTAATGGAACTTGGGAAATAATTGATCGTCCTTATGGGTGCAAGCCTATTGGATGTAAATGTGTGTTCAAGAAAAAGCTTAGGCCTGATGGTACAATTGAAAGGTACAAGGCAAGGCTTGTTGCCAAGGGTTATACCCAAAAGGAAGGAGAAGATTTCTTTGATACTTATTCGCGTGTTGCCCGATTGACTACAATTTGAGTGTTACTTTCTTTGGCAGCCTCTTATGGTCTTTCGTTCATCAGATGGACGTTAAGACAACTTTCCTAAATGGAGAGTTGGATGAGGAGATCTATATGGATCAGCCTTATGGGTTTGTAGCAAGTGGTCAAGAAAGCAAGGTGTGTAAATTATTGAAATCTTTGTACGGCTTAAAATAATCACCTAAGTAATGGCATGAGAAGTTCGACATAACTTTAACATCTGATGGCTTTGTTGTGAATGAAGCTGACAAATGTGTATACTATCGGTATGGTGGGGGTGATGGAATTATCCTATGTTTATATGTTGATGACATTCTGATCTTTGGTTCCAACCTCAAAGTAATAGAGGAGGCAAAGGAATTTCTATCTAAAAATTTTGAGATGAAATATTTGGGAGAGGCTGATGTTATTCTTAATATCAAGCTTCTAAGAGAAGGTGATGGTGGGGTAACTTTGTTACAATCCCACTATGTGGAAAAGGTGTTGAATCGCTTTGGATATAGTGACTGTCAGCCTACTCCTACAACTTATGACCCTAGTGTGCTATTGAGGAAAAATCAGAGAATAGCAAGGGATCAATTGAGATATTCCCAGATCATCGGTTCACTCATGTATCTTGCTAGTGCAATGAGGCCTGACATCTCATTTGCGGTGTGCAAATTGAGCCGGTTTGTTTCAAGACCGGGAGATGCTCATTGGCATGCACTCGAAAGAGTTTTGCGCTACCTAAAAGGTACAATGAGTTATGGTATTCACTTTACCGGGCATCCTAGGGTGTTGGAGGGTTATTGTGATGCCAACTGGATATCTGATGCTGATGAGTTATATGCCACAAGTGGATATGTGTTTTCACTTGAAGGTGGCGCTGTTTCCTAGAAGTCTTGCAAGCAGACCATCTTAACGAGGTCAACTATGGAAGCAGAACTTGCAGCATTGGACACTGCCTGTGTTGAGGCTGAGTGGCTTCGTGAGATCCTTATGGATTTACCGGTAGTTGAAAAACCGATACCGGCTATTTCTATGAACTATGATAACCAGATTGTAATAACAAAGGTTAACAGTTCTAAGGATAACATGAAGTCTACAAGGCATGTAAAAAGGCGACTAAAGTCTGTCAGAAAGTTGAGAAACTCCGGAGTGATTGCATTGGATTATATCCATACATCCAACAATCTGGCAGATCAATTCACTAAGGGTCTATCACGTAATGTGATAGAAAATGCATCGAGAGAGATGAGTTTGAGACCCACTTGATAATTTACTATAGTGGTAACCTGTTCTATGTGATCGGAGATCCCGTGAAGTAGAATGGTGCAACAAGCTAGTAGTAAGTTGAGAGGAAAGACCCTTAATAAAATTCATCTCTGATGCAAAATTTTCCTATCTATAAGGAAGGTTGGTTTTACCTTAATATGTTTCGAGTGACTTATCAAAACAAAGATGTTGTCCTACAGAACATCTTTTGAGGAAGATACCTATATGAGTCAGATTGCTAGTCACAATCTATGAGATTTGGGTAATCTCTAAATACTCATGAAAGGCACAAGAGTATGACTTATACGCTCCAAACCAGAGGGGATGCTCTTTGCAGCCTAGTATCAGCTAAGAGCTAAGGTGAAACTTATTTCGTACAAAACTGTCAATTCAAGGCATAGTCCATTGTTCAGTTGTGAAAAAGTGTAGCCTAAGTTCTAGATGGATGTTCAACTTAACGGTCTCCATCGGAACACTGGTATATCAAACAACATGAGAAATGAAAACTTTACTATGATGTCTAGGGTTTGGTGGGGATTGTTGAATAAAATGGGCTTGGTCCATATTTTAATAATCTAATAAATCCTAGTCTCATAGTATATGTTATGTTGCATTATAGTATAGTCTCATACGAGATATTTACTATAAGATAACTCAACTTAAATAGGTGAACTTTATGTGCACCCATTGAGAAGTTGAGAGGAGGATGACTGGGTGCCACACGCGCGCGCCGCCGCCGCCGCCGAGCCGAGCCGTGGTGAGGCGAGGCGAGGCGTGGCGTGCCGTTTGGTCTGGTTTTGTGACTCGATGGATTCACTGAACCTGGACTCATGTTAAAACGACAGGATTGAATAGAATTCATATCCCGAGATTCAAGCCTGTCTATTTCCCTTCCTTCTTCCGCATCCGTCTGTCTTCTCCTTTCTATAACCCTGCGACAGACCTTCTCGATTGTGTAGCTTCTAAAGTTTCCCCGTCTCGTTCCTCTGCGCGCACAGAGAGTTCGAGAGAGCAGGTGCCTCCGGAACCGACGCCGCCCTGAGAGCTTTGCACGGGTGTGCGCGATGATTAGGTTTTTGGGGAGCGATCCGCGATTGCTCACTGCCGACGAAGACCTCGCGAACGTCTACTTCCCGGAGTTCCCCGTGAAGCCGCTGCGACATCTACTTCCCGGAGTTCCCCGTGAAGCTGTTGCAACGTCTTCTTTCCGGAGCCGTTCGCGGGACTGCACTGCGATCCTCATCCTGCATCGAATGTGGTCCGCTACTTCGAGCAACGCACTATATATGTCGTCTAGTGCGAATAGAGCCTCCCATGCCTTCGGCATGTGTCCCTCCACTGGATACACTCTAATCTTACTGTTAAACATGTTGTTCATGTTTATCATTACTGTATCGATCAGATATTTGCTTAAAGTGTCTACTGCTAGCGCTAGTATTATTCACATGCAAATATATGTCATCATCATGCTGTTACTTTTTAATTTCTGGATTAAATTGACTTGGAAATTGCTTAAATACTTAACAAGAATTACTGGACACCAAGGGAGCACATTCATGGGCTAACTTATTACATTCTCTACAAACACAGCGTAAAGAGAAAAATTCAAAGCTCTGGATCAATACCTCCATCTGCTACAGTATTGGAGCAATCTCTGATTTTTGACCTGATCGTTTTTCCCACAGCTTGGCAAGAACTTGGCAGTCCGCTTCCAGTTGCAGCCATAACACGCCCCGTTCTCGCGCAAACTGCAGTCCGTCACATCAGGCCAAGGCTTCATCATACCATCTACCTCTGCCCCCACAAAACCTGCCATCCTGATCCCGGAGGGCAACCCCTAACGCTCTGATTCCTCTATGTCATAGAATGCAACATCAACGTTGCCTTTGATCCATCCAGGAGTCGGTTTATCCCAAGCTTGCCGATTGTGTGGCACTGCTCCTGTGGGTTTGACCGGGTGAGTCATTTGCCAAATATCATAAGCTGTATTTGTTGCCCACTGTAATGCTATATCCTCAATGGCAAACTATTCTCTCCATGACAGCTGTCTCTTTGGAGTGATTAATCTTGGATAAAAAAGATCCTCCCAAGCCCAAGTTACTGGGTGTAAGGGCGGTATCTTGACACCAGAGATTAGCTTTGCTTGTTTCCAGAAATCAATATGTCTTCTGTGCAAGATTTCCTTTGCTGGGAGAAAATCATTGACCATGACCACTCGCCACACACTTTTGGTGGCACACACAATTTCCAAATCCTGGCAAAAGTAATATCATCAGATGATGATGCCTGATTCTCCTCCCTGCTGCTGACAAAGATCATCGTACAATCGTCGGTATGCTGATCGAACTAAATATAGGCCATGCATGCCTTTCAGGTTCCCATGCCCAAAAGTGCTCTCCTACACCTCTTACCTGTGTGCTTGGGCATCCACATCAATGAACACATGCATGATCAACTCAGCGTTCCAGTGTCTCATTCGGCGTTTCTGTCCCAGCGGTCGCACCACCCACTAGTAGAAAAATCATTTTTGCTGCCACGCCGTTTTTTTTTTCAGAGGCGGTTCACAACTTCATGACGCCAGTACAAAAAATAGGGTGGGCCCAGCAAGAGAACCGCCTATGTAAAACAATTTACACAGGCGGCTCTCCTATCTCAACCGCCTGTGTAAATATAGGGGTATTTACACAGGCGGTCCTCCTTACCAACCGCCTGTGTTAATGCTGCAATAAATTCCCTTCTTCCACCTCCAGACAAGAACAGTTACTTCCGTGCTGTGTGCACAGTGTCCGACACAGAGGTGGCTATTCCAAGGGGGGATGTTTTGAACTTCATTTCTTTGGTGAGAAACTTCCAAAAGGTTAGTTAGTGTCGTTGCCGCCATTTTTTTAGTGATTCTTTGGTTCAATTCTTGTATTGGAGGTGCTCTAAATCTAGGGTTAGGGTTCATAGCTAGGGCAAGAGAGAGAGTTTTAGCTATTTTTTATGTAAATTCATAGTAAATTGTATCTTGCTCGGATTATAGAAAATAAATACTTTTTAGAATTCTTGTGAGTAGATCTATGTAATAGAATACTTAGGGTTTATGAATTAATTTAGTAGTTAATATTTTGTTAATTAGGGTTAGTTATTATTGTCTATACTTAGGGTTTGTTAAATAGGGTTAGTTATTATTTCATGTAGCTTAGGTTTTTCAATAATTTTTGTTAGTAATTGATGGTTTATTATTTAGGGTTAGATATTTCATGTACTTAGAGTTAGTTAATTAATTTAGTTAGTAATTAATGGCTTATTAATTAGGGTTAGTTAGTATTTCATGTACTTAGGGTTTGTTAATTAGGGTTTGTTATTTTTGCTTATACTTAGGGTTTGTTAATCAAGATGCCATCTCCGTTTAATTAATTCTTATAATTATAAAAATGAGTTTAAATAATTATTTAAATTTTTATTTTGTAAATTCTGTAAGAGGTAGGTTTTCATATCTATTTAATTGATGGAGGATAGAATCTTAGTTATGAGGGATTATTTTCGTTTTGTTTTTAGAGTGACATACAATATTTTCCTAACTACAGATAAATATGGAGAGGTCATTATGGATGTACAACTTATCAAGATTAGACCCATTTTATGTAGTGGAGGTCCAAAAATTTATTGATGCCGTGAAGATACATGCTCAGAGAACAAAGGCGAAGCACATATGTTGTCCATGCGCAGACTGTAAAAATATTTTGGTATTTGACAATGTGGAAGCAATCACTTCTCATCTGGTTTGCAGAGGATTTGTGGAGGACTACTTGATTTGGACAAAACATGGTGAGGGTAGTTCTACACCTTATATGCGGACAACTGACAACACTGCAAGTAACATCAATGTGGAGGGTCCAATGCCATATCTCAATGAATGTGATGCTATGCCAGATATCAATGAAACCCATCATGTTATGCCAGATGTCAATCAAACTCATAATTCTACGTCTGATGTTAATGAAACTCAGCATGTTAACACTGATGCCATTGAAGATGCAGATTTCTTAGAGGCAATAATGAACCGTTGTGCGGATCCATCAATATTCTTCATGAACCGAATGGAAGCCTTGAAGAAGGCAGCATAAGAGCCTTTGTACGGCGAGTCGAAAGGTTGTACCAAAGAGTGGTCGACACTACGGGCTGTTCTTCAGTTTTTGACGATTAAGGCTAGATATGGTTGGTCCGATGCTAGTTTCAATGATTTATTGCGTGTACTTGGAGACCTTCTTCCTAAGGAGAATAGAGTGCCTGCTAACACGTACTATGCAAAGAAGCTAGTCAGTCCACTTACGATGGGTGTTGAGAAGATCCACGCATGTAGAAATCATTGTATCCTATATCGGGGTGATCAATATAAAGACTTAGACAGTTGTCCAAACTGCGGTGCTAGTAGGTACAAGACGAATAAAGATTATCAAGAGGAAGGGAATGCAGCCTATGTTTCTTCAGGAGGAAGCGAAAGAAGACGCAAACAAAGACTCAACAAGACAAACGTTCAAAGCCCACTAGCAATATCGAAGTGGACTATTATGCGTTGAGAAGAATTCCTGCATTAGTGATATGGTATCTCCCTGTGGTTGATCGTTTGAGGTGTTTGTTTGCAAACCCTGATGATGCGGAACTTATGACCTGGCATGCTTCTGATGAAAGGAAAGATGATGGAAAGTTACGACATCCAGTCGATGCAAAGCAATGGCAAGAATTCGATAAGAAATATCCAGACTTTGCTGAGGACCCACGAAATGTAAGGTTTGCTCCGAGTAATGATGGAATGAATCCATTTTCCGAGAGGAGCAACACGCACAACACATGGCCAGTGATCATGACAATATACAATCTTCCTTCATGATTGAGTCAAAAAAGAAAATATCTTTTGCTAACCATTCTTATTTCTGGACCTACACAACCTGGAGTTGATATGGATGTATTTCTAGAGCCCTTAATGCAAGAGATGCAAATACTATGGGAAGTGGGTGTCAAAATGATCGATGCGTTCCGCAAAGAGACATTCACACTGAGAGCAATTATTATTGTCACAATTAATGATTATCCTGCTCTCTTCTCATTATCAGGCCAGTTCAAGGGAAAGGTTGGTTGTGTAGAGTGCATAGATGGAACATGGCACGTGTCTCTTCCTTCATCTAACAAGATAGTGTACATGAGGCATAGGAGGTGGCTACCGGCAGGCCATAAGTACCGCTTACAAAAGATGAATAAGTACTTTGACAATACGGATGAATCAAAATCTACTGCTCCATCAGGTTATAGTAAAGGGCACAGAGTGTATAAGATAGTTGAGAATGTCAAGTTTGTGTTTGGAAAAAAGACCAAAGATGGGAAACCAAGAAAGGTTGTGAAGGCAAATGAGGGGGACACATTTAAGAAGAAGTCTATTTTCTTTAAGTACTTATCGTACTGGAAAGACTTAGACGTACGACATGCGATCGATGGTATGCATGTTCAGAAGAATGTGTTTGACAGCGTAGTTGGAACTTTGCTAGACATAAAGAGCAAGACAAAGGAAGGTCTCAATTCACGTTTGGACATGCAACATTTAAAGATCAGAAAAGAACTTCACCCTGTACTCCTAGAGAATGGGAAGTACCATCTACCGGCAGCAAGCTATAACCTGAACAGAGATGAGAAACATGCAATATGTGTGTGGTTGAAGAATTTAAAAGTTCCATCTGGTTTCTGCTCCAACATAAGGAGTCTTGTTTCGATGAAAGACCTTACACTCACCAACTATAACTCACATGATTGTCATGTAATGCTGACCACTTTTCTTCCTATTGCCATCAGGGCTATAAATCCAGTGTTTTTAAAGATGGCAATCACACGGTTGTGCTACTTCTTCAATAAGATATCTGAGAAGGTAATTATCCGTGATGAGTTAGAGTCCCTACAGAAATTTGCTGTAGAGACATTGAGCCAGTTGGAGATGTGCTTTCCCCCATCGTTCTTTGATATCATGGTACACCTTATTGTTCATTTGGTGCCTCAAATTGAGGCATTGGGCCCCATGTATTTCCATGAAATGTGGACGTATGAGCGTTTCATGTCAATATTGAATGGCTATATGGCAAATCGTGCTCATCCGGAGGGTTCCATGATAGAGGCATACACTACAGAAGAGTCCATTGAGTCTGGAGGACCATCATGTAATAATCTCCTAAAAGACCAGGTATCAATTGGTTTGCCTCCGTTGCGACATGAGGGAAGGCTTGGTGGACGAGGGAGGATGGGACGAAAATCATTCATTCCGCCAGATTACAACATAGTCCTAGAGGTACACTACAGCATACTACAACAACTCATAATAATGGACCCATTCACCCAGCAGCACATGAAAGAGCTTCGTGAGGAGAATCCAGGATGCACAAATGATTGGGTACACAAGGAACACAAGCGTCGCTTCACCGCATGGCTAAAGAATTTGGACATGATAGATGAATCAGAAACCATCAAGATTTTAGCATCTGGACCATCAAGCCAGGTCATATCATGGCAGAGCTATGACATTAGTGGCTTCACATTTTCCATCAGTTTTAGGGACACCAAGCGCATGGCCCAGAATAGTGGCGTTCGATGTGAGGCTGTAGATGATACCACTGGTGAAGAAACTACATACTTTGGATTCATTGATGACATATGGGAGATTGAATATGGTCCACGCCTGCAGATTCCAGTGTTCCGATGTCGATGGGTTCAAGATAAACATGTCAATGTGGATAACTATGGCCAAAGAGTTCTTGATCTAAGTAAAGTAGGTTACAAAGATGATCCGTGGATCCTTGCTAACCGTGCCGCACAGGTGTTCTATGTGGAACAAATTCTATCTATGAATGAAAAGAAAAGTACCCAAAAGCCAAAGTACGTAGCAATCCCTGGAAAGCAACAAATTGTAGGAGTTGATGGTGTAATGGATTTAGAGGATGTTAATTAGTTCAGCGAGATGTCTCTTTTTACAAACTTTGAAGAAAAGATAAAAAATGTGGAGAAAAGTATCCCGCAAACCTCTTTGCCCTGGGTGCGCCATGATGGACAAGGAAGGACCGTAGCACGCTAGATTGTTTATCATGTAACTAATTAATGTACCACTTATCATTTGTACCTAATGCTACTTTTCTTATTAAGCAGATGTTTACATTTCCCTTTGTTGTATACCTTTGGACTATGATATTATTTTCTAACTTAATTAAACAAATCTTAATTAAAACCTCTTTCCCCTTCTTGTATACCTTTGGATTCTATTTTATTTACTAACCCTAGGTACATGAAATATTAACTAACCCTATTAAACAAGCCTTTAATTACTAACTAAACTAAATAAAGGAAATAAATGACCTTTAATTACTTACTAAGTTAACTAACAAACCTATTATTAGTAAACACTAACTAAATTAAAATATCACTAAATAAACTAACTAAATTAACTAATTACTAAATAAACAAGCCTTTAATTAAGTACATGAAATAATAACTAACCCTAATAACTAACTAAACTAACTAATAAACACTAACTAAATTAATCCACAAACCCTAATTAAGTACATGAAATAATAACTAACCCTATTAAACAAGCCTTTAATTACTTACTAAGTTAACTAACAAACCTATTATTAGTAAACACTAACTAAGTTAACTAATTACTAAATAAACTAACTAATAAACACTAACTAAATTAATCCACAAACCCTAATTAAGTACATGAAATAATAACTAACCCTAATTAACATACCATTAGTTACTAACTAAACTAAATAAAGGAAAAAACTAATTACTAACTAAATTAACTAATTACTAAACTAACTAAATTAACTAACTAATTACTAAATAAACTAACTAAATTAACTGACTGAAAATGGAAAAAACATTAGTACAGGTGGCTGTCAACGAGGGCCGCCTGTACTAATTAGTACAGGCGGGCGTCATTGACCGCCGCCTGTACTAATGTATTAGTAAAGGCGGGCCATATTGACCACCACCTGTACTAATATTTTCACAGACGGTGGTCAATATGGCCCGCCTGTACTAATGTCGTCCAATATAAATTACAGCGCGCGGCTGCCGAAAATTTCTAAGTCATCGGAGGCGCGATTTTTGAATCCGACGCCGTCAGGCTGCCGAATTCCGCCACCGCTGCTCCACCGCCGCCGCTGCTTCACCGTCCGCCTACGCGCCGCTGCTCCAACACGTCCGCCGCTGCTCCATCGCCGCCACTGCTCCACCGCCGCCGCTGCTCCACCGCATTACCCGCCGCCGCCATTGCCGCCGCTGCGCGCCGTGCTACTCCACCGCCGAGAGCCACGCTCCGCCGCCACCGCCACCGCCACCGCCGAGCTGCTCCACCGCCACCGCGCGCGCCGAGCCCCGCTCCGAGAGCTCCGCCACCGGCACCGCCGCTGCTCCACCGCCAAGAGGTCCTTTTTTTTTAATTTGTGAATTTCATTTTTTAGTAATTAGTTTATTAGTGAGTTTAGTTATTTTTGTTACTTAGTTTAGTTTCATTTTAATTTGTTAATTTCATTTTTTAATTAGTTTTTTTAATTAGTTAATTTAGTTAGTTTTTAATTAGTTAATTTAATTAGTTTAGTTTATTAGTTAGTTTAGTTAATTTAGTTAGTTAATTTAGTTTTTTTAATTAGTTAATTTAGTTAGTTCTTAATTAGTTAATTTAATTAGTTTAGTTTAGTTAATTTTGTTAGTTAATTTAGTTTTTTTAATTAGTTAATTTAGTTAGTTTTTAATTAGCTAATTTAATTAGTTTAGTTTATTAGTTAGTTTAGTTAATTTTGTTAGTTAATTTAGTTTTTTTAATTAGTTTTTTTAATTAGTTAATTTAGTTAGTTTTTATTAGTTAATTTAATTAGTTTAGTTTATTAGTTAGTTTAGTTAATTTTGTTAGTTAATTTAGTTTTTTTAATTAGTTTTTTTAATTAGTTAATTTTGTTAGTTTTTAATTAGTTAATTTAGTTAGTTTAGTTTATTAGTTAGTTTAGTTAATTTTGTTAGTTAATTTATTAATTAGTTAATTTAGTTAGTTAATTTAGTTAGTTAATTTAGTAATTTAGTTAGTTTAGTTAATACTTATATTTCATGCATAATTAGAGTTAGTTTAGTTAGTTAATTTAGTTAGTTTAGTTAATCTTGTTAGTTAATTTAGTAATTAGTTAATTTAGTTAGTTTAGTTTATTAGTTAGTTTAGTTAATACTTATATTTCATGCATAATTAGAGTTAGTTTAGTTAGTTTGTTTACTTAGTTAGTTTACTTAGTTATTTTAGTTAGTTTACTTAGTTAATTTAATTAGTTAATTTAGTGTTAATACTTTTTTAAGTTAGTGTTTTTTCCATGTTAATACTTATATTTCATGTTAATACTTATATTTCATGCATAATTAGAGTTAGTTTACTTAGTTAATTTAGTGTGCATCCATTTTTATACTTATATTTCATGCATATGAGTACTCCATCAAACGCTGAGCAGGCCGATGCCCAGGTAGGTACACCTGGATCTGACTCCTCTGGATCCGAACCTTATAGGAGCCCGAGCGTATGACCACGTGAATCTCCCATAGCTAAGAAGGTCCGTCTTGAGTTGGAACGTGACCCTAATTACGAGCCTGAAGCTGAGCCAAATGATGATGAGGTATATATGCTCGTAGATTGTCTATACGAGAGAAGAATGCATGTGTATGTATGTACCTAACAATTGAATTGATAGGAGGTGCTCTCTCAAGTTGTTGCCGAAATGGAGGTAGAGTCACAAGATGTTCATAGGACACAGCGCCTCAAACGACCGGGACCTCCTCCGAGCGAAGAAGTACATAGAAAAAGAGTGATCGAGCACGAGGAGATAGAGGAAGGAATAGGTTTCCAGAAGAAGTTTATAAGATTACAGAGATTAGCCCGAGCGGAGAGCCCTTAGCACCTCTAGAGGAGCTACCCAAATTTAGGGCCGCCATTGGATGGTTAGTAAAGGAAGAATTTGATATCACTTGGAGTGATTGGAGTATGGTGCCTGAAGTAAAGAGGACGAATTGTTGGACTCGATTGTGCACTAAGTTTATTTTACCGGAGGGAACAGAAGGTTTGGTCAAGGGTCATGTCATGAAGCAGTTAGCAATATCGTTCCGGGGCTATAGGTACGATATGAATAAAAAGTGGCTGCAGAAGGGGCGGGACCCAACGAAGCGGTACCCTATCACAGTAGAACAGTGGGTACGTTTCAGTGTCATGAAAAACTCCGACGAGTCCAAGGCTAAGAGCCAAGCCACCTCGGCACTTGCGAAGAAGAACAAGTACCACCACCACCTCGGCACTGGCGGATACAAGACCAAGATTCCTAAATGGAGGGCAGAAGACGAAGCAAAGAGGAGAGAGGGCAAGTTGGCATTGACAGATATAGTGCCAGAACGAAGTGCAAATTGGCTTCGCGCTCGGAAGGCAAACACTGAGAGCGATGAGATCTCCTGTCCCGATGAGATCAAGCCAGTTACCGAGAAGGTCTTGGAAGCAACAAACCTGGAAAAGACAGGTGCCTTCAAGTCACAGAGGGAGAGGGACAACCTTTCCCTTGCTCTAGGTAACCCCGAGCATCCAGGTCGTGTACGGGGCGTCTCATCCAGAACCACCTGGAAAGAAGGGTTTGGTGAAGAGTGGAAAGGCATGTATAAGAAAAGAGAACGACATAAGGAGCAATTGAAGGATTATTTTGAGCAGCTGGCTGCCAAAAAAATTCGGGATTTGATGGAAGACTTCGTTAAAAACCCTGATCCTGAAGTGATGAAGCGGTTGGCGGAGAGCAGTGTCTGCTCAACAGATGACATCACAAGCTCCTTCATATATGCAGCATGTCCCAGGCCCAGCTCAACCCTTGGGTAGCCAGGAGACGGCCACACAATCTATGCCCTTTCAAAGCAGTATAGCGTCAACATCAAATAAGGACCATTATCCAGTTGATGATATTGATAAACCTTGGCCTTGCTCATTGTTAATTGGATATGGCCTTAGGAATCAACATACAAAGCAAGTGGCCACAGGCAATGCCATCCCTGGACGTATGTTCCATGGTGTCGAGATGCAAGATGCATACTGCAGGGTGGAAGTGTTGACGGTCGAGAGTGCATATGAAGACGACTTCATCGACATCCTGACCTCTGAGGGTATAGAGAAGCTTGGACAAGCAATCAAGAACTTCATACAATGGCCGAGACGGTACATAAGGTTGATTGATCCAGCAACGGCACCCTCTCCACAAGTCCATCAAGCATCCCAAGAGGTCGAAACAAGTCAACAGCCAGCATCGCCAATGCATGCCCCAGCATCCCCGTATATTTATGAGCCACCGTCGTCATCCCCAATACATGATATGTCATTCTCGCTGGATGAGCTCGAGGGGCTGACCACGAACATGCCTGAGCAGCAGACTCCGCCAGCCAAGAAGGACACAACACCAGAGAAGGAGGTAGAGCAAACTCCCCCGCCACCACCAAAGCATAAGGAAGCAGAGCAAACTCCCCCACAAGCACCGGCCTCCAAGAAGGCAAAGAAATTTCCAATTCCAAAATTGGTTTCTCCCTATGAGCCAAAAAAGGGGAAAGCAGCAGGCACAGTTCTATTTTTGAAAGGGATTGGAAAGCAGCGGACGACACGAGTCGTTGAGCTCGAACCGCCACAAAATAAGGAAGCCGCCGGCCAAGCAACTGAAGCCGTGCCACCAACAAAGGAAGCCCCAAGTGGCGATGTTCATGTCGAACCGCCGTCAAATACACCATTGACCCTTAAGGATATAAGAAAGCCAACGGTTGATGATTATGTCAATGTCCCCAGTAACTACGTGCCCGGAAGGCCTATGCTACAATGGACGGTGCTTGAAAATGGTCCATGGACGATAAAAAGGTTTCATGACTGGTACATGAGAGCAGTGAATGCTGGCCTGCATGCAGTTAGTGTTAACATACCAGCAGACGTGTTTGCTACTGGCAAGGATAAAAGCGAGGCATTTGTTATCTTCGAGGACATGCACCTGCTGTTGAACTATAGAAAACTTGACGTCTAACTCATTACAATCTGGTGCCTGTAAGTATCACTCATGCACACACATTGTTATTATTAAATTTGGAATGTGATAAACTCTAATATGTGGATGTTGTATGTAGTTTGCAAGACCACGAGCAGAGATCGTTAACTACAGGCACGATGGTCGGTTACCTGAGTCCAATCAGGTTACAAGAAAATATGCACAAATTTGTACTTACAAATGAAGATAGAGCAAAGATAGAGAAGGACATAACACCAGAACAAGTTGCAGAAGCTGTAAAGGAATTGCAACGAAAATACGAGGACACATATACCCTCTATCTCGGTAGAGCAATGCTGAGATATAAGTATAGGGATTTTATATTGGCACTCTACAACTTTGGGTAAGCGTGACCTCGTATACGTACTTCAAATTATCGTGTTAACAACCCTAAGTACATATGTCGCTCACTCGTTTATTCGTGCAGTGACCATTGGATTGTTTTTTATATATATCCATTCGAAGGGAAGGTGCTTGTCCTAGACTCCTTACATTGTCCTCCTCAGTCGTATCAAACATTCCTGATTCATTTAGAAAGGTGAGCCAACATGCAACCGCATCCGTACTTATATGAATTAGAGTTTCTAAATAACTATAGTGTTTTATATTCGATATCTACAGGGCATGGCGGTTTTATAAGAAGCAAAAAGGACCGGTCGACGCCGCCCGCTCAGATCCTAGTGTGCCATTGACGATACAACACCATTATCCGGTAAGTTGTCCGAACACATATCATCATATAAATAATACACAAGGTATGATAATTTTAGTTTAATCTTTTGCTCATTAATTACATAGTGCCACAAGCAACCACCTGGATCGGTCTACTGTGGATACTATGTGTGTGAGTTCATAAGGCAGCGGGGACGATACGTCAGGGACAAAAATATGGTAAAAAATATCTATGTATGAAGTTTTCTCATTAAAGTTGGAAATATTAATATTGGACATGTGTCAATGATGCTTTTAAACTTTGTTTCCAGCCGAGAAGCAAAGGAAAGGACGTGTCATTCACTCCAAAAACTATGGAAAATATAGTAGCAGACTTGTGCGGATTTATTATGAGAGAAATAATTCCAAGTACCGGAGCATATTTTGATGAAGCCGGTGATTTAGCAAGTGAAGGATTTAGAGCGCTGACAGACCTAGCAGGTCTAAACTTGAAACGAAATGACATGTAAACACCAAATGGTTGAACTCATAACTTGAAATGAAGTGTATTATATGTAATTTTATGCTTGATGTTTGATTTCGTGTGGATACATCTGTAATATTTATATGTGTTGTATGTATGATGCAATTTTATGGTTCATGTTTGCATATCTTATATATATTGTGACAAATATAGTACAGTGTGGAGGCAAATATTGAAATTTGAAATAAAAAAAAATAATTACACAGGCGGCACACAGAGTGAGCCTGACAAAGTGAGCCGCCTGTGAAAAACGGCTCACAGCCCGCCGCCTGTACTGTGGGCCGATTAGTACTGACCCCAGTACAAACGGTGGGCTTGGCCGCCTGTACTAATGCCTCTACCACTGCCTGACCAGCCCTAACCCTAGCCGTAGCCGATCGGGGGCGGAGCAGCAGCAGCCATGCTTCGATCCAGGGTGGCCATCCATGCGGATGAGGACGAGACTACTCCCCACGTCCGAGCCGCGCAAGCATCGCCGGAGGCCGAGGCTTCCCCCACCGCCGCGTCCATCGAGGCGATGGTCCGCACCCGAAACAAGGAGGAGTATCTGGAGCGTATGCAACGCATCATTCGAGTCCCGCCAGTGTTGTTCCCGTGGTGGCGGCGGCTCCTTTTCCTCGGACCGCCTCCCGCAGCCGTCGGTCAGCCGCTGTCACCGGAACAGATCGAGATGCTTCACAAGTAACTCGATCAACCCCGCTCATCTTCCTGTTTTTCTTCTTCTATCATCTATACGGGTGTATGCTCAATGTTGAACTATTCTCTTTACTATTATTATTAGATCCATGATGCCGGGGCACTTTCAGAAATTAGCTTCGGGTCGCGAGCTTGCGACGTATTGCCTGGGAGTCTACAACTCTTCACATCCGGTTCTGATCTACCATGTCCACCTTTCCTTTCGTACGACCTATTTATGATATACTCGTACAAATGGCTATGTGTTGCAACTTGCAACGAGATATATAATTTGTTGATTGATCCATGCTCGTGCTTATTGCTACAGAAAAAGGTATTAAATTAATCAGACCTTATAGGATATATGCTCATGCGTTGCAATATAATAACAATAAATACGTACTTGCTTCGTGTGTAATTAATAGTACAAATTCAGCTAGGTAGTTATTTATATCTTCCCTCAACTGTTGTTTTACCCATTATGCTGTCAAAATAAATTATTCTGCCGCTTCTGGTATGTGGCCACATGAACAACCTAGAATGCATAAGTCACAAAAAAAAAGAATGCATTTTTAGTAAATTTAATTGTCATATAAAATCAGAAAGAAGCAACAACATTGTGGGGGTGCCACTCTACCGGTGAGCAGGAATCAGTTGGCTCCATTCAAGCTTCATGCTATACAAGGCGCGCTAAAGCAGAAGCAACAGTCACATCATGGAAGATACTAATTGGGCTATATTCAACTGTCATGCCTTCACCCTTCATTACCTGTAACTGAGAGAAGGTAGATACATTACTAATTCACGAATTCAAGCTTCATGCTACAAGGCGTTGCGGCGAAGGAGCGGTGCATGAAAAGATTTTTTTTAACGGGGCCCATGATGTGTCAAGGGCCTCAAACCCTCGGATAGCTTGACCTTAACAACGTAGCTCATAGTCATGATCTGTCTTCTCCGGCAAGGTTTACTCCTCCGTCGTAGGCTTAGTTGTTGAGAGAGATAGTTTAGGAGATAATAACTTGCTTCCTTTCTTGTCCAGTGCACAGGGGAAATAAAAGGGCCAACCGGCCAACCAACTTGGAAACTAATCTCTAACAAACATGGAAACTAATCTGTCCTAATTATCAGCCTAGACACTAGACGTGTCCCCGCCTTCCGTGCCCGATGCGGCCCTGCCTTCCGCGCACGTGGTCGTGCTGATTGCGGACGCTGCCGTGCGCGCAGCTGCCCTGCGGATGTGACGGGCCCTTCATTGCCTTGTATACGCACGACCCCACATGACATCTCTCCCTCCCTCGAGATCCAGCTCGTCCTCAAGCTGAAATGCAGGGTACTTGGCGCGGAACTCCTCGAGGTCCTCCCAGGTAGCCGAGGACGCCGGTTTGCCACGCCAGTGCACTAGGACTTAGAGAATGCCACACGCCAAGCGAGCTTGCGCCACCCGCTCTCGTTTGGGAATAACCGCGTCATGGTGGATATTATGTAGAGGTGGTGGAGCCGATGGAGGAACCCCGACGAACTTCTTAAGGGTACTCACGTGGAACACGTCGTGTATGCGTTCCTGCGGGGGTAGCTCCAGGCGCACAGCGACGTCGTTTATGAGCTCGATGATGCGGTACAGTATGAGGAAGCGGGTCTTCAGCTTGCCCATTGTCAACTGCGGCATGGACGACGGTGCATGCTGCCGGAGGCGCGGGAGCTCCCAGTCACCCACGGCAGAAGAGACCTGCCGATGATTCTTGTTGTAGTGAAGCTTTTGGGCCGCTTGTGCCTGTTCCAGGCGATAGCGGACGTCGGAGAGGAAGGCCTCATGCTCCTCCATGTCCCAGGCTACAGTGGCAAACTGGGCTCATAGGAGCGGGCCATACACCACGTGGAACGGTGTCTCCCTAAGAGAGGACTGATAAGCGGTGTTGTAGAAGTACTCGGCCCACAGCAGCTAGCGCAACCATTGGCGGGGGCGATCACCGGTGAAGCAGCGCAGGTACATGACGATGATGTGGTTTGCCGCCTCTGTCTGACCGTCCAACTAAGGGTGGATGGCTGAAGACATGTGCAGCTTGGTATCCACGAGGCGCATGAGCTCGCGCCAAAACATGGAGTTGAACACTGGGTCACGGTCAGGGACCATGGACTGCGGCACGCCATGGAGGCGTACAATGTCGATGAAGAACGCCTGTGCCACAGACTCGGTGGTGTATGGGTGGGCGAGGGTGATGAAGTGGCAGTACTTGCTGAAGCGGTTGACGACAGATAGGATGACTGATTTCCTGTTGACACTGGGTAGTGCTTCGATGAAGTCGAGGTCGATGTCCGCCCAGGCGACTGTGGGCAATGTCATGAGGAGACCTGCCGGGTTGAGATGCACTCGGACTTGTACCGCTGGCAAGTGGTGCACGCCCGCACGAAATCCTGCACAACATGACGCATGTTGGGAAAATGGAAGTCATAGCGGAGTCGGTGCAGGGTGTGGTGGATACCCTCGTGTTCATCATCATGTACCGCCGCCGCGATCTCTTGTATTAGTGGCGACGACGGTGGTATGTATAGGCGCCCATCATAGAGGACCATGTCGTCGATCATAGTCCATGGCGAGGCGCGCGTCCCAGCACAGACCTCGTCGTGGATGGCTACCAAGGCGGGGTCGATGCCCTGGCCATGTCGAAGACGACCGATGAAGTCGAAGCGTGGGGCCGAGACCACGCGGAGGCCGCCCATGCTGTCCTTGTTGGAGTCGCGGCGAGAGAGGGTGTCCGCCACCGTATTCGTCGCCTCGGACTTATACTCGACGGTGAAGTCAAAGCCGAGCAGCTTCCCAACCTAGTGGTACTGTGGAATGGTGGAAGGCGCTGGTCGAGAAGATACTTGAGGCCGTAGTGGTCCTTCTTGATGAGGAAGCGGTGCCCCCATAGGTACGGCCTCCAGTGCCTCACCGCGAGCACTAGACCGATAAGCTCCCGCTCATACGCCGTGAGGGAGCGGTGCCGAGGCGCGACGGGCCTGTTGAAGAACACGAGCGGGCGGGCCTCCTAGAAAAGCATGGCACCAAACCCGTGTGTGAACACGTCGCACTCGACGACGAAGGGCATGTCGAAGTCCGGTAAGGCCAGCACCGGTGCCGACGTCACTGCCCCTTTGAGGGCACTGAACGCAACTTCTACCTCGGGGCTCCACATGTGGCAGAACCGCCCAAACTATAAGAGATCAAGTACCAAAGTAGCCGATTTAACGACCACTTTAAACACTTGAGCCCATATAATCTCGGTAGTCCGGAAATCTCGAAGGATTTCTAACAATCGTATCTCCAACCAAGATCGCGCAAACTCAGGTATGCACATTCGTACAAACCAACAATTAAACGAAAAACTTGAAGTACGAAATAAAGTTATTACAAGACTTGATCCCAAATAAAGTAGTACTCACGCCACAACACATGTGGCCAAATGAAACATTGTTTTAAAACTCGAACCCAAAGTTTTCACTCCACACTAGTACCATTAATAAATAGGGGTGCCCACGAGATCACGTCCAACAATAGCAAAAGATGAGCTCGTAGAAGACCTTGCCCAAAGCCTACTCCTCTTCTCCTTCGACGGGATAGAGACAGTGCTTACAATAGCCAAAGTATACTTGCCCATCTGCAACAAACGGGATAAACCCTGAGTACGGGAATGTACTCAGCTAGACTTACCCGTCTAACTGAAAATAAAGACTCCAAGGATATGCATGGCTATTTATGTGGGTCTGGATAAACTTTGCTTTTGCGGAACGCGAGAAAGATGAAACAACTAAGATTATTAGAGAGCAACCATATTCTATCCTATTATTTATCTCTAGGTTTTGCACCTGTACTAGAACACTCACTTGATCTAATCAAACAATAAGATAATACCATATCCAGTTCATTTGTCAATATTTTAGTAGAACCATTACGATGTCACATGAAGTTGTACCGTGGTGAAGCTCAGCATAATCTCCCACTATCCGGTGGGAGGCGGTGACTCGAATCGATATACAACCAGCTGGCAAGATTACCTTTAACACACGCCCACACTTTCCCCGTCGGGTCCATGCATTGGGTTACCGCTCAACACTGTCCAGGTAGTAACGTCGCGAGCTCAGTGTAATCCACCCAATTGGAGAAATCAGTTGGCCACCACGGGGCAGGTCGTATCTCCAAACTAGAGGGAGCCAAAAGTAGACTGAGAGTCGGCCCGGACAGTGTTTACTCTGCTTCGGGGTCGATACTCGCAACGGCCCCTATGTGAAAGGGTGCATTCAAAGATGTAAGAGGGACACCATCGTGTACAAACCTATACGATCCAACGGACGGACTGCCCCCAACTCTTAACCACTTGGTGCCCTTGCCTTCCAGTTGACCGCATTTCATTACTACCATTGGTTCTTTTCACGATAGCAAATATAGCCAACCGTGATTGATATTACCCCCATGGGATAATACTATGACTATAAATACAACCATTTTATCTAAGCATGCTAAGCGGTTGCTTTTACTTTTATTTAACAGGTTAACAAGGTAGGTAATTGAAATATCAAGGAAGGTAATGCAACAAATGGGACTCATCCAACTCCTGTCACCTAATGCATCACAATATAAAATACTCAAGTAGATTAATTATAAAATTCTAGGAGGCTTAAGGATGCTCCGGGGCTTACCTTGAGTGAAGGTGGAGGGCTGGTGGTCAGGGCACTCGGGGAGGTTAGTTCGAGCTCGTGGTACTCTTCGCTTAGCTCCTGCACCTCCTGGACTCCTTCCTCTGGAATTGGCACCTGGGGTTCCTCTACTGATCCTGGATGTTTGCAATGCATATAAGTAAACTTGATGGTGTAGGGATGATGCTTGAACAAGAATTAAACACTCAAACATTGCTTTTAGAATTAACCTAAGTATTCATGCTAGTTCCACTTTACATAGCAAGCCTAATATAAACTATTCAGAAAACTCTACAAAAATTACAGAGGATAGAACAAGCCTACTGGATGCTACTGCAGAGAATTCATCCAAAGCAAAGCCACCAGCTACCAGATACAAAAACATGAATTTAATTGCAGAAAAAGCACTTAGAACTAGACCTACTGGCTAACAGGGTGAAACATGCTATATCTTATTTTTAACAGGTTCTTTACTTAGAAACATATTTATCACGAAAGTTCCATGATCAACAATACCAGATTAATTTCTATAAAGATTTCCAAAGAAAACCCTAGAAAAGGACACTTAAACTACAAGTATCTTTTCTGACATATAACCTACCACATATTATATTTTTCCTAAATAGATCGTGGTATATAGAAGCTGCACAAAAAGTTTCATGATTTATCTATGCACAGATTTACCACAGGAATTAATCTAAGAAAACAGCAGAAACACATTTTAATGGGTAATAAATAAAACTTACAGAGAAATATGGCATGTTATATTTTTCCTAGCTTCTACAAAGGATAACAAAGCTAGCATAAAAACGTCACATCTTTATTTGACCATTTCAAGCAGGAACACAATTAATTTTGATAAAAGCAGAAAAGAACTATTTAAACATTAGCACTGAAGACATTATCCAAAAATTACTTTTATATTTTTAATAGAAATATCTACATTTAAAGAGTCTAACAAAATTGATTTCACCAAATTATGATTTACCAAACTCCAGATATGAAATAAATAAGTATTAACCGATTTATTGAAAATGGAAAAAGGAAAAGCATTTCAGAATTCGGCCCGTGGATGAATAGTGTTGGGCTTGGCCCAGTGCACACGGGAAGCTCGGCTGACAAGTGGGACCCCGTGGTCAACCCGGGTCCACATGCCAGTGAGGGCAAAGCAGAGCACGGCGCTGACCGGCGTGTTCTCGCCGGCGGCGAGCTCGTCGGCGGCAGTGCGGTGCTTGGCGTGCTCGGGGTGACGACGCGAAGCGTTTGGTGGTGTTGGATGAACCAGCGCGGCCGTGAAAATGGCCGGCGACGTGCAATGGCGGTGCGGTGCGGCGGTGCGACGTGGCGAGATTCTCGCCGACGCGGTGTTGCCCGGCGAGCGGGTGCGTGAGCACCAAGGTAGTGTGGGGAGTGTAGCGCGAGCGTTGGTTGAGCCGGAGGAGCTCCGAGGAGGTCCGGCCACGTGCGAGCTTCGCGGCGGCGGCAATGGCGCATGGCCAACGACGCTGTGTCGTTTCAGTGCGCGAGGGTGCTGGCGGAAGGGTGTTCTGACCTCTACTACCTCTGGTCAAGCTTCCACGAAGATGGAGGCGACAGAAGCGGGTCGGAGAGGGGTGAACGGAGTTTGGTCGTTGCGGTGGAGACTGCGGGCCGAGGAACGGCGACGGCGTTCCGGCAACGGTGGAGCTCGGCTGGCGAAGGAAAGACGAGCAGGGCGTGTGCGAGGCGAAGGCGAGACGGTGTGTGAGGCGGATTGAGCAGAGGTGCTCGGATGGTGGCGGACGAGTGAAGGGGGTGTTTGCTGCGTGTTTGGCGCTCGGCGCGGCGAATGGGAAGCAGAGCGGGCGAGAGAGCAAGTGCGGATGAGTGTTGGCGAGTGCGAGAGGGAGAGGGGTGTAGGCGCTCCCTTTTGCGCGGTCATGGCCGACCGGCGCGGCCGGTGGGGGCCGTGACGCGACGACACGGCGGTCGGCAAGGCGCTGGCATGTCTGCGGCGCGCGGGGCAGAGTGGCAGCACGCGGGGCAGCGCGTGACTTGGCCGACGCGCCGTTAAGGCGGATCCATATTCGATTGCGAGGGTGACGGGGACGGGGCGAGCAGCTGGTCGGTGATCGCGCTGCGGCGACGTGAATGTGACGCGACGTCGAGGCGACGACGCGGCGCAGTGTTGCGGGTCTACGGCGGGCAGAGGCAGCGAGTGGGTGCGGCGCTTGGGCGGCGCAGTGCTGCAGCGTGCGGCGCATATTGAGTGGCGCAGAGCGGCAGTCCGTGTCGGGAACAGGCATCGGCGGCCACGTGGAGGCAACGCCGGCGTACGGCGCGACCGTGGTCGGGCGCGGGTGCGCGCGCGTGAGCTGCGCGTGCGCTGCAGCTCGCGTGTGCGGGCGCGGTGTGGGTTGGCGCAAGGCCGAGCGGGCCGAATGGGTGGCGCTGGTCCATTTCAGTTTTCTTTTCCCTTTTCATTTTCTTTTATTTGTTTTAAACTGAAATTGATTGAAAACAGTTTCAAAAACTCAAAACTAGGTTTTGAAATATAAACCAAAGTTGCTCAGAATAAAATGCTCTACATTTTTCATGTAGGTCACAATTTCAGAAAACCATTAATTTATAGAGTTCTAGATTAAAAACCAATTAAGCCATTTTAAGAAAAGAAATACTTTTATTCTTAACAAATAAACTAAGCTTAATTAGGCAGGGTAATTAATTATAAAGCACGCCATTCTTTATTCTAAACATAGAAAACTTATTTAAACATGTTAATCAAGAGTAGAGCACAAAACACCTATTCAATTCTAGTGTGAAGTATATAAATAAACACACATGAAATGATGGTATAGATAAACATGAATGCAATGCAATGCTTATGCTTAGTGGCTAATGGTGATCCTAATGCAAGCTTGACATAGGGTGTCACACCACACAGACCCCTCTTTTTTTAGGAGTGCAGTGAGGGGAGCTGCGATGGCGCCGTAGTTGTGGACGAACTTCCTGTAGTATCCCGCCAAGCTGAGAAAGCCGCATACCGCGCGCTCCAAGAAAGGAAGGACGAGGCCAGTCATGGATGGCTTTGACCTTGGCGGGGTCCATGGCTACTCCAACCGCGGAGATGATGTGGCCGAGGTAGGCTACAGAGCCGACGCTGAACGAGCATTTGGACCGCTTCACAAATAAGCGGTGCTGGCGCAGCAGGGCGAGAATGACGCGAAGGTGTCCGAGGTGATACACCCACGTTGTGCTGTATATCAAAATGTCATCAAAGAAGACAAGCACAAACCGTCGGAGGTAGGCGCGTAGGGTGTCATTCATCAGCGCCTGGAATGTTCAAAACTCATAGAGGCCATCATGTGTGCGAAACACCACTTGTGGATATCCTCCGTCTGCATCCGAAGTTGGTGGTACCTAGATCGCAAGTCCAATTTGGTGAAGATGCGTGCGCCGTGAAGTTCGTCGAGAAGCTCATCGACGATGGGGATGGGAAAAGTGTCCTTGACGGTGAGGACATTGAAGGCGCGGTAGTCGATGTAGAACTGCCATGAGCCATCGACCTTCTTGACGAGGAGGACCGGCGAGGAAAACACTGAGTTGCTGCGACGGACGATGCCCTGCTCTATGATAGCAGCGCACCATCGTTCCAGTTCGTCCTTGTGAGCCGCCGGGTACCAGTACGGGCGGACCGAATCGGGAGCGGAGCCGTGCTTGAAGATAATAGCGTGGTCGTGGATCCGCTAGGGAGGGAGGCCCTATGGCTCAACGAAGACATCCCCGTAGGCGGCCAGGAGCTTGTCCAGGAGCGTCCCACTGGCCGCGGTGGTGGCGCGGAGGCACGCTGTGGCGCAGAAAGAGCATCCACTGTACTAGAAAGACATGGAACGAGCCGTGAACTCCAAAACAATGGGGCTCAACATCGCCATCCACTGAGTCCCAACACCATGTCGTACCCTGTGAGAGGCATGACGAAGAGATCTACATGGAATGTCGTGTCATCGATGGAGAATGGGGCATGTCGGATGATGCCAAGGCAGGCCACCCACTCGCCGTTGGCGACAATCACCTTCATCCGAGGACAGGGCTAGACATGCAGCCCAGTGCGCTGCGCCGCCTACTCGGCGATGAAGCTGTGGCTGGAGCCGCTGTCGAGGAGGGCGAAGAAGGATGTGCCGCCGCATGGAGGGAGAACACTGGGGTCTCCATGTCCGGCGAGTCCTCAGCCGCGACAATGTCATTATCGTCGTTCGTGGCGCAGTCCAAAAGGAAGAGACACTTGCAAACCTTGTTGTGGCAGTAGCCGTACTTCTCGTCATAGTTGAAGCATAGGCCGAGGCGGCGGCGTTCTTCTTGCTCCGCTCGGTTAAGCCGTCGTGCTGGCCGGCCCTCGCCAGTGGTATTGGGCACGACATGCCTGGGGAGGATCGGGCGTGGCCCCGGTGTTGGCAGCACGCCTTTTGTTGGAGCCTGGGCTAGTGCGGCGGTGTACTGCTCCATGAGCTCGAATTGTCGAGTGAGGCGTGAGGCTCATGGCGGCAGCGAGGGATTGCGGGTTCTGGACTTGGACGGCGAGGCTGAGCGGGGGAAGCAGGCCGCCCGTGAAGAACTGGACCTTCTCTGCTTCCTCCAGGTGACCGGCGCGGAGGAGAAGCGCCTGGAAGCGTGCTTGGTACTCGGCAACGGTGCCGGTGCGGCGACAGTCGGTGAGCTCAAATAGTGGAGCGGCGCGGAGGAGCGGCCCGAACCACAGATTGAGGAGTTTGGTGAAGCGACGCCATGCTGTTCCCTCATTCGTCGGCACCTGCATATACCAAAGCTGTGCCTCGTCGTCGAGGTTGTAAGATGCCATCCAGACCTTCTCTTCCTCCATGATCCGCTGCTGGTGAAAATACGACTCGCAACAGTTGATGAAGATGAGGGGATCCTTGGTGCCATCGTATTTCTGGAAATCCATCTTATGGAACTTCGGAGACCAATCACTATGGTGATCGCCTACGACCGGCTTGGTGCTGGAGGATGACATGCGGTCCTCAATGAGGGAGGCGATGGCCTTGGCATTGCCTGCAATCGTGGCCTGCAGCGACTTGAGGGCCTCGGTGAGGGACTTGATGTCGTCGTCACACATGGATGCGGCGGCCGGAGGTGGTGAGACCGTGGCGGCGGGAGGGGTGGGGGGGTGATGGCGCTGCGTCTATAGGTGGTGATGGGGCGGATCGGGAAGGCGAGGATCGTCTAGAACGTGATACCAGGTTGTCAGGGGCCTCAAACCCTCAGATAGTTGGACCTCGACTACGTAGCTCGTAGTCGTGATCCGTCTTCTCCGGGCGAGGTTTAGTCCTCCGACGTAGGCTTAGTTGTAGAGAGAGAGAGAGTTTAGGAGATAGCTTTCTTGTCCAGCGTACAGGGAAATAACCTGGAAACTAATCTCTAACAAACTTGGAAACTAACCTCTCCTAATTATGAGCCTAGCCACTAGACGTGTCCCTGCCTTCCGCATCCGTGGCCGTGCTGATTACAGACTCCGCTGCGCGCGCAGCTGCCCTGCGGATGTCACGGGCCCTTCGTTGCCTTGTATACGCACGGCCCCACATGACATGATGAGTCGGCCGATCGCGAATGGGCTAGACGTGAGCGAGTGAACTAGGACGGTTGGGCCAGATTTGAATGAGCTGCACGAAAAAAAGAGCCATAAATTTTGTCTTTTTAGTATTAGGTACAGATACATTAATTAGTTATTGTATTTTTAGGATTTTTATCGAATTTATTTCTTATAATTGTAGTTTTGTCATACTCTGTTTTCCCTTTTACATTGATACCTACCATTCAGGACAATGAGTATGAGCCTGCTCCTGGCGAGGTGATCCAAAATATCCGTTTCAACAACGCCACTTGGTTGATTCATGGAAACTTTGTGGCTCGTCGGAAACCCTCTGGTTGGATCTCGTTTCTGCTCTCATTCCTGCTGCCTGCTCCACGGACTCTCTATTTCTTCGAGATCTCCAAAAGCAGAGATTTCCGTGACGTTGTCACATGCACCCCCCTAGGTATGCACGGTCTTCTTCTAGCTCATGCATCTTCTCTCTTATCTCTTTTACAGCATACATATGGGATACGTGCTGCAACTGCAAGTGTGATATGTTTGTACCACCTGATGTGTAAATAAGCCTGGTTATTACCTATGCTATTCCTTTTCATGCTTTTGGCAGAAATTAATTTGTGCCTTGTGTTTTCAGATGAACCAGTTACTGAATCCGACAGTATCTTGGGTTTCCCTCTTGGGTTTTCTAAACGTCGTAGTGGCACATGTATGACCCCTTCTCTGTGTGTTTGTGTGTGCTGCACTTGCACAGCATGATCCTTCACTTACGTCTTCTCTATGCGCTGCCCATCTACCTCTGTTTTTGCAGTGGATACAATTTGCAGGACATGCTCCCGTCGCTTTTATCTTCCACATCCTGGCATTCATAGGAAACCTCAATGTGAACATGACAATACCCGCAGAGTCTGTGAAATGTGCTATTATCAGTCCGGTGTGCTGCATCCAGGTGTTTTCAAGTTTGGAATGCCTGATCCGTCAGGTCCCAAATGAGCACTACTACCATCGATCACTGAGGATGGGAAACTGGATTCTTAGTTTGCTACTCCTGATCCTGTGATAGGCTTGTTCGGTATTGCTATGTGTATGGCTTGCTAGTTGGAAGAATGACTCTGTACCATTTTCTTAGTTTACTACTAGTTTGGTACACTTGAGATAATGACTTGTTGTCGATATTGCTATATATATATGTGGCCTCCAAGTTGGAATAACTGTACGGGGAACTTAGGGCCTGTTTGGGACTGCTCCAGTCCACGTTTTTCAGCTTCGCTTCATGTTTTTTAACCAAACGGTTTCAGCTCCACGCACACAGCTCCAGAAAAAAAAGGTGGAGTTGTGAGAGCACCTAAAGGGGTACTTCACAAACTCCAGTTTTTTGTGGAGCTGCTCCATGGTGGAGTTTACGGATCAGAGTTTCTGGAGCGTCCCAAACAGGCCCTTAACGTGATGATCTCCTTCCATGTATGTGTGGGGTTAATTTAAGGTACCAGAAATCAGCCAAGTTTCTAAGGAACTTTGAGAACCGTCTATGTCACCTTTTCCACTGCTGTATTTTCTTCTTTTTATTAATCGAGAAATCTGTGGAGATGTGATTTCGGGCCATCTCCACAGGTTTGGCAGTTGAGATTGTCAAATAACATATTGATAGTAGATTGTGGACAAACGAGGGGAAGAAAGGCTGATGAATTGGCCATAACCCCTCGTAATAGTGGAGTGATGGAATGAATGGAATGATTCCAAACAGGATGTTTCAACCAAGTAATGTTGTGTTACATTATCGACAAATTTGCTTGCAGCTAATGCCTTGAGAGTCAGAGGCTGCATATTGATCACTTCTTTACTGGAGAAGCTGATGGGGTTGAAATTGTCACATCTTATATCAGTTAAGCAGAAGACGATACATAAAACTACTTTTCAATAAATTAGAGGACTAGTTGAATGCCCGTGCGTTGCTACGGGATAATCATTTGTATTAAAAAGACATAGATCGCACGATAGTATAACAATGTTCTCCATGAGAGTAGGCATCATTGATTCGTGTAAATATAAACGTGTTACATGTCAATTGTTAACATCAGAATCAAACATGTACAAATGATTTTTCAGTATGCATATAGTGTGTATACATCATCTCCATGTAGAGACCGATAAAATACATTAAAATACCTAGAAATGGTAACAAGTATAGCGTTACACAAATAATATTTATTATACAATACAAATGAAATGAAAAATGCATTGTATTAGTGAAATGTTATATTACCTCGTCTATCGCGTTAGAAGCTCCTTAAATACAATATTCTTCGTGAAAGTTCCCGGGATCATTTGAGTCTTCTTATCCTTAACATTTTTATTTGATGTCCTTTTCTTGGCATTCTTTTGAGCCTTTTTCGTTGCCTTCTTGTTCGCCTTCTCCTCCACTGCCTCCACATCAGGAGGTAGGGCAAGGACCTTGATATTCGTTCGTGCCGTGGCTCTAGACATCGCAACATACAACTGTCCATGAGAGAACACCGACGCGGGCAGGTACACACCGACGTTGGGGATAGTCTGGCCCTGGGCCTTGTTGACCGTCATGGCAAAGCTCAGCCTGATAGGAAACTGTTTCCTCTTAAATTGGAACGGAAACATCTCATCATCCGACGAACATAGCGGTATTCGAGGAAGGAATACCCGCTTGCCAGCATGCTGCCCCACCATAATTTCCGCGTCGATTGTATTTCTTCGAAATTCCCGCACCACCAGCCTTCTACCATTGCATAGCCCGTTTGCAGGATCAATATTTCTGAGCAATATGGCAGGACACCCGATCTTGAGTTTCAAGACATGTGGAGGCAGTCCGTTGGGTGTCAGACTATTAAGGAACTCTGATGGATAGTAGTTATGTGGATCATCTATCGCGGCGTCAAAATTGTGATACACTGTCTCCTCGCCTTGGAACATCTCAATCATTTTCATATTAATCTTGTCCACCCAATCATTCCGTGTAGATAAGATAGCTCTACTGGTGATGTAGTCTTTGTTGGCCATGTTTGCATTTAGATCTGGGAAGATGGTGTCGATTAATGTATGGAGATCTTTCTCGGCATCACCAGAGTACGGGACACAGATTTCGTCTGGAATACGAACATTGTCATCTTCGTTAACCTCTTCCGTTCCACCACCGATGCGCAACAAATAATCTGCAAAGCACGGGTCACTGTGAGCCCTCATATTGCGTACGAGCTTTAAGTGTTGCATGTACTCCCAAAGATACGACCTTCGTAGAGAAGCGCCGACTATTTGAGCCCTAGATCCTTTCCGCACGACAGGCAGGACCTGTCTGAAATCTCCACCAAAGACAACAGTCTTTCCACCAAATAGTAGGTCTGACCGGCTCATAATATCTCATAGACTGTTGTCTAGTGCTTCCACATTCTGCCTCTTTGTCATAGTCGCTTCGTCCCAAATTATGAGAGTTGCTTGTTATAACAGCTTGGCAGTACCACTCTATTTCGTGAAGCTACAACAACCGCCCTCTTGAAGAGTGAGAGGTATCTTGAAACGTGAGTGAGCCGTCCTCCCACCTGGCATTATAGCCGCTGTGACTCCAGATGTAGCTGTAGCAACGGCAAGCTTATCCTAGCTGCGTAGTTTTGCGAGAAGTGCTCTGTACAAGAAGGTCTTTCCAGTCCCGCCAGGTCCATCCACAAAGAACACCCTACCTTTGTTGCTTTCAACAACGGCCATTATCTCATTGTAGGTGTATCTTTGCTCAACGTTGAGTGAGTCGCACAATAGCACATCGTCAGGTTTCTACTCGATGCTAGCTTCCTCAAATATCTCCCGAGGAATCTTACTGGATTGGTCGTATGTGCGATCGATTTCTGGAAGAGGAAATGAACTTATATCCTTCCCCATAGACTGCAACATGTTTCTAATGTCTATCAAAACCATCTATCGCACCAGATCTGGGGATGGATGTTTATGACTGTAGTCCTCTGCCATTGCATCATAGTGTCTATTCCACAACCCCATCACATCATTCGGCTCGCAGAATACCAATCTTGTTGCAAATAATCTACGTAGGGAGGAAGGCATCTGGAAGATAGTAGCTTCACTTAGACATTCATCCAGTGTATTGTCTTCTTCTATTAGACCCCTTCTTTCTGCAGCTTCATGGAATGTAGGTAGTAGAACGCCATCGACAGTCCTCAGGTGTCCGTATGAAGTAGCATCATCTACATTGTTTAACAGAACACGAAGAAAGTAGCGTTCTCCCTCAGCAGGATTAGCCGAGATGACTCTGCCAACTTGGAAAACTAAGTTTTTCCTTGGCTGCCAGAATTTACCATCAGAATGCTAGGTAAAATGCTCTGGAAAGTCTCGATACAATATTCCTCGGGCTTCCTCTCGTGTCTTGTTTGCCTCAAAGTATGATGTCAGCATTGACTCTTGTACACCGGGTCTATTAACGATATGTTCGACCTTGTCTCGTTTATTGAATGCAACCATGTGCATGTTAGGTAGATGAAGCTGCAACTATTGTACCGGTGGATGGTTCTTGCTCAAATCAAAGCCATATATCCTCCACATTGCTTCTTGAGGTGTCACCCATCGAGCTTCTCTGAACTGCGCAATCTCATCAATGTTCCCTTCCTTGTCTGTTTTGTCAGACTCCGTGACCGCCACCGATGCCCTGTCATGACCCTTGTATACATACTTGAAAAGATACTTTACCGACTGGATACTACCACATGCTTCAACATTTATATGACAGTTGAAGGTACGTAGTAGGCAAGGATTGTAAGGAAGGGCCCATTGATTGTCTAGGTAATGACCTCAAACTTTCAACATACGTCCGTCATTGCGTCGCCGATAAATGGGGTACGAATCCTTTCCCTGGCTGGTTGAGTCACAGAATTGACGGGGGTAACGGTTCTTGCATGTCCCACTCCCCGCCGTGCATGGACAATCTGGATTAAGCGTACTACATAGACCATGCATCATATGTTTGGTTACCATATTGTATAGCTCAGGGTACTTCTTCTTGTTTGGTAGCTCTGCTGATATAATCATGTCATATTGCTCGGGATAAGTGAGCTTGAACTTTCCTTCCATTATTAGCAAGAAGTGTGCATGCGGCAAACCCCTCTTTTGGAACTCTACTACATACACGTAGGCCTTCACCTTTCCAAGTATGTCTTTCTCCGTCAACATCTTCTTCATTACTTCCAACTTTGCATGGAAGACTCGGGTAACGAGATCTGGGCGATCTTGTGCTATCTGGCCTGGATAAAGTTCATTTTTTTATCTCATCCTAGTTTGGGTTGCACGTCATTGTGAGGAAGACATCAGGTTTACCATATTTTCTAACCAGAGCCATTGCATCCATGTATCGACTCCTCATGTCACAGGGTCCTCCAATGAATGACGAAGATAGGACAGTTTGCCTTCCGACATTCTGAGCAGATCCTTTGCCCAAATGCATACTGTCCACCAGGCCCTGGTATAGGTCAGCCTTCAACCTATCCTGATTGTTTCTTATGTAATCTAAACGTGAGCTCTCAATCTTGATGTAGGTGTCAACGGCGAACTGCTGGAAAAGACACCCACCATAGAGAATTGGATTAAAAATCCCTGGCCGCATCTGAAACTTGTAGCAGTAGTAGTCACGCACGGAGACACATAGATTCCCAATAGGTTCTATAAGGAGGCATTACAAAAATTAGTATCAAGAGTTGCAAGAAAAATAAATTTAGATTGCAGTATTGAAAAGAGTTGAAGTTACCTCCATCATCATCACCACCATCAGTTCTTTCTTTCCGTTTTGCTCGAGCAGCCTCAACTTCCTCCATAGTGACTCCCACTTTTGGAATGGAATTGTGCCACCCAAGCTCACCCCTTGGGAAGAATAACGGGTATGATAGAGCGTCATAGCACGCATGATATGAACGAATTCTATGAAAAGACCGATCCTTCCCTTGAAGGAGGACACTATGCTCGAATTGGCCTAGACGCTCGCTCCCTTCTAACCATTTTCTCTATAACTTCTCTATCTTGTTGTGTGGATTCCTTACGACACTGGCTCATCCAATGCTCGAGGGACGGATCATCATCGTAAAAATAAAGCTCGAGGTGTTTCTTTTGAACTCCATCCGCTTTACCAAAAGATTGCATGTTATGGTAAAAATGGCCATGGGCACGAAATGTGTAGACACCACAAATTTTCATATTAGTGGTCACACTATCTAGTTGACAATACAGTGAAGTGAAAGAGAAGTGACCATTGAAATATCTGATGTTTGCACGAAAGTGCCTAGCATCAGCATCCGAGCTTGACCATAGCCTCATGAGTTCTGGGGGATGTCTCAACAGTCGCAAGACGAATCTTACCACCACGACAACAAAATCTAGGAGGTTCAGCTTCAAATTTCTTTGCGTTGCAATACTTGCAGTTCGGCACTGATTTCAGCACGTGCTCCTCTGATGGGATATTAGCATATACCCTGTCGAATGGATCCAGGACATCAGATTCATTGTTATCTTGCTCATTCGTGTCGTCATTATGGTCGAGTTCGTTTTCCTCTTCATCATCTACAAGAAAAATGTTATGGTGTCATGCGTTGCAAAAAAGCGCCAAACTCTTCCCGCAAAAAAGACTAAATGCTAATTACCTTGTCCAGCAAAAAAGTATGCTTCTTCCTCGTCGTCGTCATCCTCAAATATGACATTTTCATCATAGTCTGTGCAACATGATTATATATATTATGAGAATATAATGACACATAAAGACTAAAGAATGATAAATCTAATTAAGAAAATATCTGCTTCTCCCATATCCTTTGATGTATGAGCTTGAGCATCATTTGAAGGCATTGAAGAGGCACCGTCAACGTCAACTACATACAGTTGTGTCTGTGTATCTATGCTCATGTTCAGTGATTGAATTGGAGGCTCTTGGTTGACACCATCTGTAGTAAAAAGGTATGATTCTTTAGAATAGAAAAGCGAAGGAGATAGTCTTGTATCAACATATAGTGTACACGGCTTATTACCATCGTAAACAACACTTGGTTGGGTCGGCTCATTCAAATCATTGCTCTTGTCATCCGCAGAACCTCTGCCCCTTCTTCCGATGGTTGATTCAAAAGTCCGATTGCGACAGGATAAAAGTGCATTTTTCTCTCCAGCGGTCACTCGCTGCCTAAGTATGGTATGTCCCGTCGCTAAGTGAGGTGTATGGACTTCTTCATTTTGATTTACAGATGGCGTAAAGTCAATAGGCGTGCCACTCAGTTCGGGTATTTTCATATCTTGTGAAGCTGGTTTAGGCGATTGAGGTGAAGAACTGAACACAAGTTGAGGGCTAAAATGAGGACTCTCCATGGCAATTGAGTTCGGATTTTAGCGTGGAGGGGAGCAGAAACGTTTTTTTGGAAGCTATGACACCTAATTTATTTCCCACTATGCGTGCGCCCCTCGCCCTTTCGTTTCAATTCCACACCAGAAAGATATCTCTTACATCAATTTTGGGAGCATGTACGGCAGAATTTATTTCCCACTATATGCGTGTGCCGCCCGCCCTTTCGTTTTGGTTCCACACCAGAAAGATATCTCTTACCTTATTTTCTTATTCTATCTAATGATGCCTGCTGTCATCTCCCTAGTAAGAAAAGGCACGATTCTGTTACATTCGTTTTGAAACAATTAGCAACGGGTATTCATGCCTACAAAACACTTAGTGGGGAGTTTATTCTTATGTACAGTACCATTGTACATCAGATCCTTTCTGAAATTTTGTATGCACACTTTGTGAATGTTACATTGTAATAAAAGGATATAGATGCCTAAAAATGCATATGTATGAACTGTTAATTCATGAGAAACTCATATACTTCATATTTAGTAAAAATGGTTTTCCCCAGTCTTGGGGAGAAGACTACAGAGGGTCCCAACTAATTTAACAGTAATGGAGAAAAGACTACAGTAGGATAATACAGGGTCTCAATCAAAATCAACAGTAATGAAGATAATAGTGATAAGCGATGCAATTATTTGCAATTGATATGCAGAAGCTCATTAAGACTTATTTCACTCATGTTACAAGGATTGTTTCATAATGAAAGACAAGCTCAATGAAAGGCTGAAGTTGCTGTTGTGGGAACATGCGAGAGATGTGGTCTCCATTGCTTCCAATGTAGTTGTTGATCTTGGTGGCCTAAATAAAAGGTCTAACTGCTTGTCCCCAATGATAGTATGATGTTGTTGGTGAGTATATCCCAACAACTATAGTATGATATTTTTCCTGCAAATAATTCTAAATTAGCATGTGAAAAAATACTGACGCACTGAAGGTTCAATTTAGTGTCTAGATTATCTTCAAGGCTTCAAGTTCCTAGCCTAGATCTTTTATTATTAGATAGTTTTCCTCAAGAACTTCAAGGAGAGTAGCTAATTTTTTGTTGATTTCCTAGAAATCTCTGACATTTGTGTCAAGGAGGTTTACTGGCTGGCATGCATCTGATATTTGTCTGGTTATCGCTTGTAGTCCTCTAAGGGTTACCTTGGAAAAGAAGTCATAGACATTGATGTTTGTATTCCATCTATCAATGTCAGAGACTATTTTTTCAAGTATTGGGAAATTTAGGTCAATGATTTTATAACCCTGAACATTAGTGAGATGTTTTAGATAATAAAAAATAGCAGATGCTTCCATTGCCTCTGCACTACTTGTGTGGTCACCGTAGTATCTTCTTGTAAAATCACCTAGTGTTACATAGGTTGCATACCTATTTTCTCCCATTTCTATAGTCTCAATAATAGGTGTAGTACTATGAATTTTTTTGAACAACAACATTGAAAATAAATTTCAAGCATTTTGCATATGTAGATGGTACTGCAATCTTTAAAACAAACATAAATATTTAAGATGTAAAAATGAGAGAAGAACATTTATATATAAGGACACATCCTCTATTAAATAGTGGATTAGTTGCATTTACCTCAGTAGATGGTTGGGCTTCTCTGAAACTTTCCAAATTTAGAGGTACAGTATCACGATTGAGAATTGAGTCTGCAAGTCTCTGTAGATCTGTCCATATAAAATTTGATGACTGCCCAGCCAGTTGAAAGGAAGTTATAAAAGTTTGATGGCCATTCAACATTTGTGAACTCTCTGTGAAATTATGTCGATGCATACAGTTGGTGATATCTGTCATCTGTTTAGTTGCACTGGTATATAAAGTTGCCAAGATACGACACATATCGGTAGCTATTTGACTGCTCTCTGTGAATAGAGTTGCCTTGTTCTTGTAGTATTCTCTAAGTTCAGTAATTAGAAGATAACTGAGATCTGGTGCCCGTAGATCATAATTTCTTGGTATTGTAGCTGCAAAAGTATCCTTCAGTTGATGTTTGCCTGTAGACATGTAGTATAAAATGTGAATTAGAAGTGGGTATGTATATAAAATAGGTAGTATGAACTGTGTATGTGGTAAACCTTGATGACCTCGTTTTGGTTTGACCACAGGGAGGATTTGGAGTGGATCAATAATTATCTTCGATCCTTCTGTGCTTGGAACTGCGTAAGCCACAAGACTAACTATTAACTATTTATACAATAAATATAAGGAAATCATCTCTTAAAATATATTAAGCACCTGTTATCCATGGTAATTGAGCCCACTCATGTTCTTTGCACCAAGGTAACATATGGATATGAAAATAATTTGTGTGGAGTGTTGATTGACTTAGTATATCTTTCTGTGACCTTGGATCTGGCAAGAAAATTATATAGTTTGGTGGCACATGTATTATGTCAGATGCGTCAATATACGGCATTAGTTCAACTGCACTAAGCTGCTTGATTTGGTTGGGATCTAGGCTATATGCATCGTGCTCTCTGTTGAGTCTACCAATGATTGCATACTGTAAATCTCTTCCTGTGATCATAGGTTAACAATAATAGTATTAAAAAAAGAATATTAGGAGTGGTTGGTGAGTATAAAGTGTTATTTGATGCTACTGTACCTTGTGTGGATGCTGATGACTGCATAATGGATGGATGGAGCTACCTGATAAATAAAAAGAAACTTCAATGTTTATCTCTTTTTTTTCTGTTATTAGAAAATTCGTATTGTTAGTAGCTGTAATATAAATAAAGGAGCAACGAAAATTATATCCTTAGTTTGGCTAGGCATTTTCTGTTGGTGCCAATAATATGTCAGTTTTGAACTATGTTTAATAATGGGTTCCTTAGGTTAATCAATTTTTATGATTTTTTTACAAACAGTTCAACATATACAAATTGCATATAATTTCATTGATACTAACTGTCTCCCTTTTCTATCTACCTATCAGATATAGAAAATGCTGGTGACTCCTGTTGGTGCCCGTGTTATCTTGCTGTAATATGGATGGGTCCTTTGTTGGGTTCAATTCTACTATGGTGATGGTGAGGTGGCTTGTGCTGGATCCCTTATAGTAACCCTTCCTTCTATATTTCTACTTCTCCATCCCTGGACCTAACATACACCTCAATGACTTCCCTCTTGCCATGGCTACATAAGGGCCTCCTGTTGGTTGTTGTTTAAAGGTAATTAGCCGAATGATGAAACCCAAATGGTAGAGGTGCCGATTGGTTTTGGCCAGTCTTGGTATCTCGGTGAACGGTGTGCTATGTGAGGTGAACTTTTTGGGTCTGACGGCAATGGTAAGGTGAACAGACATGGGAACTCCTATTGGTCTCCTAGGTGCCTTGCTGGACTATGGAAGGTAAATAGCCGGATGATGAACCCCAAAAGCTAGAGGTGCCGACTGGTCTTGGCCAGTATTGGTATCTCGGTGAGCACAGTGAGGTCACAGTATTGGGTCTGACGGCAATATATTATCTCTAACATAAGTTGACCTTGTTCTCCAACAATCCGTTAATGATTTTATTTCTATGATCAGGAATTATTGGATTCACTCTTATTTGAATGGATGGCATCGTATTTGTTTTGACACCATGGAGATCCAGCAACACAAAAAAGATAAGTATCGACTTATAATGCCGGTTTGAGCTTGATCCATGTCCTTTTATTAAGGCTGCAGTTGGTTTTCTATCTATGGCCTTACTATTATTGATCTATGTATGCATATTTCAGGTCAGGGATTTGCTGGTAGCTGGTAATCATTAAGGCTGCAGTTGGTTGTCTATCTATGGCTTTGGTAAAACACATAGGCTTCCTAGCAATCACTATGGAATCCTATGTGTTGCTACTGCTGTTTGAATTTCAAAGATAAGCTCTCAAACTCCTTAATGCTTGTGCATAGTTAATTTCATTCTTCTTGCTCGAACTGCTGTTGATGAACACAAACTATTAATTAACACTATTTCATCACTTTCTCTCAGAGAGTTGATTGCATCTGGCTCTAGTTTTGTGGGGAGTATTCTTTCTTCATTTGTGATAATTGGTACAATCGGTTTAGTTCCACAACATAATCAATGTTGAAATTGACTACTCCAACAATGAGTTTTTCAAAGATAAGTTATCAAACTCCATTAATTTGTAAAAGTTCTTGGTTCAGTGCCAGCTTCAGTATGTTTACCATATATTAATTTTCAATAGTTTCAATGTTCTAATCAGTAAAGATAGTTTGTAAGATATTATGTAGGTTGTTATGTGACAGAGTCGCTGGATTTAATTTGATCAACACTAAGTGTTTTTTTTATCTTTGTATCTTAGAGAGTTTTGGATAGCTGGCAACCTTTAGCTGGGGAGTTGGTTTTCTCTCTATTTGTTGTATCTGGTCTTTCTTATTGCTATTTGAGAATCAATCTACACTTCAATTGAGTGTTGAAACCGCCAGCTTTTCAAAGATAAGTTCTCAAACTTCTGACTTATTGTGCATAGATAGTTTATTTGTTCTTGTCGAACTGGTAATATTCTTTTAGGTAACTTATTATCAGTCTGTATATCCAATTTCACTACCGTTAAATATTTTGATATCACAGACATGCTTTCATATCATAGAATTAAATCACCAATAAGTCAATGCAAATATAATAGTTTATATCATGCCCTGAAAATGACTTTTACAACTAATGAATTGTTGGGAGATTTATTGATAAGTATATTTTATTGTATGGATGTACATAAGTAATGTTATATATATGTGGTGATGCCTGGCTTATGGCCGATATTTGCTGGCTATGCTTGCCTTACTAGGCTTGCTTATACTGTTATACATGGCCTGGCTGGCTGCTGGCCAGCCTGGGTCGTATTGGATGTTAGCGTGTTAGCGTGTCTCTTATCCCTATCCCTATTTTCCTAAACCCATTATTTTTTCCATAAATTATAATGATTCATACATAACCCTAAAATGTAAACAAACAACGAACAGAAAATAATGAGTTGGTTATGGATTCTTCAAAATGTATAAACAAAAGCATTCTTGCACTATAAACGCACAACCACTGGGATTTAGAAGAATGAGGAATAATCTGGAAGAAAACACAACAGTAGTTTACCTTTACAATCAAATCACGACAGGCGTCTTCGATACAGGGCACACCTCTTCGGCTCTTCCAATCCTAGCCAGAGAGGACCATTCTTAGTAGTTCCGTTCCAAGCATTATAGCGGATTCATGAAAACTCCAGAATATGGGATAGTTTTGTTTTGCGGTGAGGAAGAAAGAATGAAGAGGGTTGGGGTCGTGTAAGATAGTGAGGCCGCGTTTGTGTTGACGTGAGGGCGTGGCCGCGTGGGGCTTTGACATTAACTCTTATGACCGTGATTTAATTTGTTTCCCTGTTTAAATGACCGACAACCATGCAACGATTTCAACCATGTAATGTTTGATTGGTAACTTATATGTTTCTATAATTGATTGCATGAATGATTTGTTTCTGATATTTTTAATTGGTAAATGAAATTTATTTAATTAGAGTTTTTGGAAAGTAGACTTAGTAAATTCAATTATATTGTTACACTAACACGAATGCACATTTACCTAGAATCCCGTAGCTCGTATAATTACTAAATTCAATATTTTTAACGAATCACAAATATTATACGACTAAAATTTATTTTTTTGTAGAAATTGAACACATGATACTAATGGCGTTAGATCAAAATTGTTAGTACAATAATTTACATTAATAATAAATACTCATATATGGTCCATCTGTTGGAATTTGATCCAGACATATTGAATCTTTTTAATACTTTAGTAGACAACCGCAAGAGAATTTGGTACATATTAATAAACATTGGTAAAAATGTTTAACATCCTCACACCATTTATGAGCACATATAGTACTGTGCTCGTACGTTGGTACAACTGATAACACACGGGCATGAACTAAGAGCAGATAGGGAGCTTGCATATATGTCGGATTCAATAATTTTAAACATGTAAGCTGCAAAACAATGTAGCCAAGTCATGTCCTCTTACACAGTAAATGATAACACAGTGGCTTAGCCGCCTAAGTAGTCTACTATATTGGCCTCTCAACGATACGGCTAAGATAGTGTTTTATAATTGCAGGAAGATATCTCTGATATCCATTTATCTCGTGCGCCAATAAGTCCACTACTAAGTTTTGTCGTAGTTCTGTAATATCCTGTAAACATGTTTGATAAAACATCTCAGATCAGTATTAGAAAACAACACGTGGATAAAATCTCAACCCAAAGTGTGGGCCACTCACCGTAAGCAATGGTGACTGTTTGGGTGTATTCCAAGTTCTCATATACAACATGTATCATGAGATTAATTTATATTTCATATGAGATATAAATTACCCAATTAGGTCATCTGGGACGTCATCTACACGTGTGAATTTCCAAGTAAAAACATTGTGGTGCCAATGTGGAACCTGTTCCTCGACTGCTTTCCCATAGTCAGCGTTCAATCCAAGTTTCTGCTTGGCATAACTCATAACTGGGTACTCTTTAAACCATTCAAGAACAAGTGAATTGTCATACACAGTGTAGGGCTTGTTTTCATTATCGAAAATATAAAGCATATGCTTTGTTGCGTTGCGCCATGGCAATAGAAACTGCAAACATGATAACAATAAGAAAATTATCTCAAAGCACACTTCACAAGAGTATGAGTAAGCTACTTACGTATCTGCATTCTTGTAACTTGTATTTCATATCTCCACATATACCAATTGCATCAGTCTTTTCTTTGACACTATATTTTTTACGATATTCTGGGCCATAATTTAAAGCACACATGGTCTGGAATAGCAGTACGTTGGCGGGCATGATTAGTATAACTATAAAACATATATTTTTGGTAATCTCACTAAATATTAAAAGCGCTCTTACACAAAATTATAGGTCCATGTGATGTTTCGTGATAGAATTAATAGTTCTCAGCGATCTCCATTCTCGGATAGCCTGAAAGCGAACAGCTAAGTTGAAACACTTGTCAAAAATGGCTCGGTGTGTCATTAGCAACTCCTGTATGTCCTGGACAGTAAGTTTAATGAAGGTAGGATGAAATCCTTGAACCCAAACCTTCCTGCACGAGGGCAACATACGTCAAACAAAGCATTATTAGTAAATCAGTCAACATAGTTTTATCCTCGAGGGCCAAAAATTAAAGGAAACTTACGTCAACATAGCTTTATCCTCGAGGGCCATGATATAATCACATAGTAAATCAGTCAGATCTTTTTTTCTTATTGGCATGTCCTTCAGGAGTTGGAAAGCCACAAACTCATCAATGTCTACATTGTTTTGGCCTTGTGGGGATTCATTCTGTGTTTCGTTTTGTTTAGATGTGTCCTTTTGAAAGGACTCTATCTCAGGTTGTTTCCTTTTTTTAATGGATTGTTGATCAGCAATTTCTGAACCATCTATTATAGTACAGTCAGTAGGGCTTCCTACATCTTCTTCGTTATCGAAATAGGGGAGACCCTTCCTTTTATTTAAGTCTGACGATAACAAGATTGCAGCAAGCTTGAGTCTAAACTCTTTGATATCACTCTGCACAATATTATGAACATCAGCATGTTTTAGTAATACAATAATGCATATCAATTCATTTCTTCAAGAAAAACACTTAATGACAAATCGTCACCAGTCCAATACTCCATAAAATTTATTAAGAACAAACCGCATGAAAAGCTGTGATTAGGATCAATATGCTGAACTAAGGACATGTTTATTAGGATATATACGACAAATTACACAAAAGTGAACTTTTATTTACCCATCTTTTTGTAAAAAGCCGTTACGGAAAATCTCATTAATCGGCGAATCTTGAACATCAACATCTGGCCATTTGTGTTCTTTTAGGCCTGTCTCACTTAGTGCATAATCTATCTGTTTTTTTAATCCAACTCTCTGTTTTATCGAACATAAAAAAACAAATCAACAAAGATTTACTGAAATTAGAATGAATATATATTTAATTTTGTTAAAGAGAATACATACCACTTTGTCGAGATCAGCACGTCCGAACATACTGCCCAAAGAATCTCACGATTCGGTGCATTTAGAACAGCAAGGTACCAGTGTGTGCGTAACATTTATTGGTAGGAACACCTATGAAAACATATAATGATGTATTTTGTCAAGTCTGAAATCATAATGCAAGGGAGGCATTGTTATATCTTTTTTGAATAAATATTTGGTACCATGTGATGATCCAGGTAGGTTAACACCCTTTGAACTAAAGCAGGACGAGTGTCACGGTCCACATAGTTGCTTCCAATGGTCCGGTCTTTCTGTCCATCCCACTTCATGAAAGCAGTTATAACTGAAGTTTCTAGATAGGTAGTACCTCATGGTCTATTTATTAATCCTACTTGTGCCGTGAGCAGATTAATATAAGCATCTATGACCTGCAAAATAAGTTTTGACAACTCAGAGAAATGACACTTTGTTTCCAAAATTAATATTTAGTTTGTTGAAATATTAAGTTGGTTTGTAGTATCAAATGTATTTGTTACCTCGTCAGCCAAGAATCCAGTTGGTTGAAAGAGACATTCCATATGGCCTCTAGTTATCTGAACATCATGAATGAGAACAAGCTTCTCATACCCAGGTTTCGAAGGTAGTTTTTGCACAGATTCAATTAGTGCAAGATCAGTTTGCGTGCAAACATAATCTGAAAAAGGCAGCCACTGAACATAGAATGAAAGAATAACCTTTTTTACTTGGAATTCTAAACCAAGGCACGAAAAACAAATTAAAAATAACTTCTCTTCCAACTTTAGTTTCCATATCAATTTTTGGTTTCTTTTGGGAGATTACCATTTCAGCAACTGTTTCTTGGTGTTCTGGTAGGCCATGTGTGACCTCAGCATCGAGACTTTGTAGCAACCATTCAGAACCATCGTAAGACACAATTGAATCTTGTTTCTGTGTAATAGCTTGTAGAGTGGCACCGTTATTCTTCTCATCATTAGCATCTTGTGATGAGACGGTTCCAGAGGTGCCGGCGTCGCCCAACAATGTTATTTGTTTAGGCGTAGTCATTGCAGAAAACCAGGGCACTATATATTCAAGTTAGAAATGAATATGGTGAAAACTAAGTTGCTGTGTTTTTTTTGGAGATGGTATTGAAAATAACATGCATAAATCTCCCACAACTTAAAACAGATACCGCTATACCAAGGGATCTATATTAGGAGGTATAATGCACGCTGTGAATCTATAAATTTTAACTCGACCAGTTCTGGATTTCAAATCCTGTTTGAGAGACCGATTTTGCACGATACTTTTATAAACGAACTCTAAAAAGTTATAATGTGAAAGCCATCAGAGATCGATTAGGAGCCTGATGAGGGAAAGCCATCAGGCATGTTCACACAGCAAAAAAATGTAGTATCAGTAAACTACAAGCACGAGAGGCGGAGCTAACCGTGTTCAAATGTCTGCGTCTTTGGATGCGCGCAGCCTTCGGAGATTGGTCCTTTCACCAAGAATCAACGATCCTACTTCGCTTGGACGCCTCAGCAACCTTGTTTGTGAATCAGGGCACCTATTTCCTTTTTGCGATAGCTAATGTGATCTTGGGGGCTGTAGGGATGAGCTACTTGGCAGGATAGGTGACTGTGCTGCGCGTGCGGGTGAGGAATGATGATGATGTATGTTCCCGTCAAATATGGAAACAAATCATTTCCTTCCCGAGCAAAAATTATGGGCGAGACAAATTATCAATCGGTGGTGCCTACTTTTGATTTGCTTTAGCTTCCCATTATAAATGTCCTAGGATCAATATGCCGAGCAATAATGGATTTGCTGTCATTCAGGTTGATAATTCATCTCACCGATTGATAACTTTCCATTATCAGTCGGCATAGGGAAAGACCGTGCTTTTAAGAAGTTTAATGTGCGCTAGATAATTTTCCTAGCATGGCTGCATGTTGATAATTTTCCTAGACCACTATCATGCGTCCATGCCTTAGTAGTACCTCCCACGACAGTGTGAAGAACCACAAACCTAAACTTGGGATTTCATTCTGCTATTCACACTTTGGATTGCAATGCTAGGAAACTTCCTGATAGTGGTCTAGATCCTTCTTACAAAAGGACATGATCATGCTTAGGTTTTCTGTTCTAGGAAAATTTCGAACCTTAGCCATTTTGTGCAGTCAACTGAGTTTTGGGAGTATGACCGAATTGTGAGCCATTCTTAAATCTTAAAAGGACTGTTAAGGCACACTATCACAAATTATACATATTATTGATAACATGTAAAATTAATTGGCTGCATGATTTCGCATTCATGATTGATTGTTTCTGTCTAGCAATACACACACCTTTATCTTGAACACATCTGATGGAACACTGAAATTAAGCACAGTAGTACCAACCATACAGTTTTGAGACAAAGCTCATAACGCAAGGGCTATAGCTGAAATTGAAAAGAACATTCTTTAGGCTGTAGCAATTAATGTTCTCCATACAACTTAGTATTACACAAAATAAAGTAGATTGATGTTGAACAACGCAATTAACATTATTGCTTGTCCACCAACCCTGACAATAGGCCTTGTGCAAATTTGCGAGCTTCTTTTCGTAATTCTTCATCATCCTCCATTCTTTTGCGTAGTTCTGAAAACAGATCAGTAAATCAAATTCAGATTAGCAACTATGTCGATTAGTTGTATACTATGAACCTAGAGGAAATTTTAATGTACCTCTCATTCATGATAACCACATATCTGTAGGGCCGAATCCGTCTGGTATTTCTTCCATAGATATTAGAGACATAGACAACCAACCCTATCACATATGGTCCAAATGAAGATGTATATATATATGTTAAATGGGATAGGTGCATAAACAAAGTTAGAACAACTCTATTAGCTTACCTGCAAACATGCTCTGATCTTGCATGTATACCTCTGAGAAATCCATAAATGTAGGAGGACACCTAGGGATCCAAACAATTCCAGTTGACTCACTGACACACGATTGAGTAGATAGGACCACATAATACTGAGAGAATAACCGGAAAAGGTAGCTATTATAATATTCGATATCAGGATCTGCAAACCCAACTCCCCTGAAGTCATAAGTATGGTTTTCATTCAGTAAACTGATCCACCTCATGGTTTGATCACCGAAAGCAATCGCCTCCATTTTGGTTCCCTGTGTAGACAATATTTTTCAACTTTTGTACCAAGATGTTAACACACAACCAAAATTCAAGTAAACACACCTCTTCGTCAATCAATATTACGCGTAAATATGTCTTGCCACGGTGCTGTCGTAGATGATCTTTGAAAAACACCCTTGCTGACACATCCCATGATGTGATAGTGTGTTCATCTGTTACTGAGCCAAATTTAATCCACCTGCGTGTTGGTCATAACATATCATATTAATAACTACTACCTCATTTTTTAGTTCTGACAAAGTCTTCAATAACGTACTTGTAGGCAGTCGTCTCAATGATCGCCGGTTGTTGATCTGCGTACACCCTCTTCCTCTTGAGCATAGCTGATGTCATGATTTGAATCTGAAAGTTGCGAGTGGGTTAGAATCTATATACATTCACAGCTCCGTTAATCAAAGTTTTTTTTCCACCGGAACTGGCAGGCACACTGATAGCAGGGGCGGTGAACCATATAGTTTGAACTGCATATAGTTTTACCTGATTCCAAATGCCCTGATGTCTCTTTTCCTACCTCTTTTCAGAGTGAAGCACCAGTCTTGATTTCCTCCTGCACCAGTCTTGATTGCCCCCTGCACCAGTCTTCAGGTAGAGTGGCACCAACCTATTACAACTAATCTAATAGAATCAAGGCTGAACACAAACAACATTTGCTAATGTTTGTTCACCTGAATGATGAGAGCAGTAAGCAGGTGGAGAGGACAGCAGTAGGCAGATGGAGGGGTCGATAGAATGACGCAATTCTGGGTTGAAGAACGATCTGTGTAAGCAATAAGCAATAGTTGTAGGACAGCAATAGTTTTGTTCTTTTTAGTTGTAGGAGATTGTTCTACCTTTTTCTGGAGCACTACATTGTTCTAACTTTTTAGGTGTTCTAATAGGCATTTCTTAGAAGCTAAAGAATCCAGCTCGGGTACAAGCATGTGATTTTTGATTTTGGATTTTGGATTATTGCAACAGGCATTAAAAGTAGGTGTTTCTGATCATACAACATCAAACTGTGTAGGTGTTTCTGATTTTGGATTAAAATGCCTTTCCGGTGTTAAAAGTAGAATAAAAAACAGGGAGTAGATGATAGATTCAGACTTAGGCAACAGTTTTACCTGATAGCAAATTGTCGAAAGTACTGTAGACATTATTTTGTTTTGTTTCAGAACCACCTGAAATGATATAGTGGAGAAACTCATAAGCTTGTAGTCTGGTTTAATTGATGTTCTACATTGTCTGTTTGGCAGCGGTCATGACAGCAGCAGGAGTATGGAGAGGTTGATAGAGTGTCTACCTTTGGTATTGGCAGCAGCAGAGAGATGACAGCAGCAGGGAGATGGAGCTGACGAACGGAAGAGGGCTGGCGCTATGTAGGCTAGAGCTATTTGTAACCCATGCGCGGGAGTCTGCATTGATCTTGCCTCGGTTGAATTTGTAATCTTTCCTTTTTGTTGGATCTATTCATTATTTGATTGGTCTGTGCATTAATCTTTCCTCGGTTGTCTCTGTAATATTTCCTTTTAATTATTGCGTTATTATTGATCTGATTCGTATTTGCATTAATCGTGGTGCTGAAATGGGTCGTTTTTCCGTAGATTTCGCTGACTTTCCTTTTTCCATACAAAATTTTTCGTTCGCCGGTGGGGACGCGGGACGAAAAAAATTTCATCGTGGTGCTGAATTTGGTCGTGTTTCCGTAGATTTCGTTGACTTTCCTATTTCCATAGTATTATTTTCGTTCGGGATGCGGGACAAAAAAATGTTTTCAATCGGCGGTGGGGACGCGGGACGAAAAAAGATTGTCCTGTGGAGGGAATATTCTGGACGAAAGTTTTTTGCACCAAGTGGGAGTCTTAGTTTTGTGCTTTATAGTTGTGGGAGATTTCGCTGGGTTTCCTTATTTGTCAATATATTGGCAGAAATTACATGATTAGTTATTGGAAAAAGTCTATTTAATCTCCTGACATATCTAGCATGGTCTACTTCACCCCCTCTAAACCCTAAAACCCTAAACTATGAAACTACCTATTCTACCGGAAGCAGTTTTTTGCCCCTTAAGGGCACATGCCCCTACAACATGGACCACACGTTTCGCATTGAGATGTGTGCACAACAGGAGATATACTGTTGTGCACACATCTTAATGCAAATCGTGTGGTCCATAATGCGAGTGCATATGCCCTTAGCAGCAAACTTTACTTTCCCCTATTGTACCCCTGAACTTTCCAAAACTAGTAAAATTACCCCTCAAGCGGTCTTAGACGGTGGTTTTGCTACAGTAACAATGATTTTGTCTTTTTCTTTTTTATTTGTTTATTCTAAATCTTTGAAAATCATAGTAAATTATAGAAAAATCATAAAATAGAAAGTCTAATTTTGTTGGACTACACATGAGTAGATCACATAGTACACATATAATATGGTATATTTTAGTACAATTTTTTTAGCTTAGAATTAATTAAAAAATCTATTTTTATCAGTAATTAATTGAAATAATTTATAGCCGCAACATCTGTGGTCCAATTGTGGTGGAATTTTTATGTTGAGCTAATTATTATATACTTGAATTGTATTAAAATAATTATACTCATCGAACCATGTATAACTTAGTTATAGATAAAGCATAGATTTCTTGTTAAATCTATGCTTTATCTATAACTAAGTTATGCATGGTCCAATGAGTATGATTTTTTTACTATAATTTAGGTATACAGTAATTAGCTCACTATTGAAATTTCACCACAATTGGACAACAGAAGTTGCGAATTATTCCAATTAATTATAGACAAAATTGGATTCTTCAATTCATCTAAAGGTGCAACAAAAAATTTGTAATAAAATATACTTTATTATATGTCCACTGTGTATATCTACTCATGTGAAGTCCAACAAAATTATATTTTCTATTTTATGATTTTATCTGATTTACTATAGTTTTTCAAGGATTTAGCGGAAACAAATAAGAAAGAAAAAGACAAAATACTGTTACTGTAGCAAATCCACCCTCCAAAACTACATGAAGAGGTAATTTGACCGGTTTTGGAAAGTTTAGGGGTAGAATAGACGGTTTTGTAGTTGAGGTGAGGGGGTTAAGTAGACCTTTTCCGGGAACCAGAATTACGTCAACAGTCACATTGTAAGTGAATGAAATAAATCATAAAGCATATAGAGTTATAGAAGGCTCTGCTAGAAGGGGCATTATTAGTACTCTATGCACCTTACAGATGAATCCAAACCCTTTATTTGATCATGCCACATCTCGTCCTATCCCTATGTGCCGACATACGAGTTAATTACGAGCGTGCTTGGGTGCCATCTATCGGCCCATCGCCCAAATTTCCATTTTACTAAGAAGCATTTTGATCCGGTTGATGGATTATGTCGCCTCCACACAGCACGCGTGTAGTGTGCTGTCCAATGCAGAAGCCCACTAGCTAGCCGGTTTGCAACTAACTAATCAACAAATGACCACTCACTAGCCAAAGTGGAGACAACACTACCACTAGTCTAGTCGTCGTCGAGTGCTGTGGCACGATGCATATATGCAATCAGTGAGTGTGCCAGGTGTTCACTCCCTCGGTGTCACCAGCACTATATAAGAAGCACCAGCCTAGGCCAGCAGCAGCAGCAGCAGCAGCAGCAGCCTGACCAGCAGCACAAAGTGTGTCAAAGCAAGACTGATTTACACTAGCTAGTAGCTAGAGGTGAATCACCAATGATGATGAGGCCACTCCTGGCACTCGCTCTGATTTTTGTGATTGCCGGTGTGGCGAATGGTGCGGGGGAGTGCGGGAGAACCTCCGCTGACAGGATGGCGCTAAGGCTGGCGCCATGCATCTCCGCCGCCGACGACCCGCAGTCGACGCCGACGAGCAGCTGCTGCTCCGCCGTGCACACCATCGGGCAGAGCCCCAGCTGCCTCTGCGCCGTCATGCTGTCCGGCACCGCCAGGGCTGCCGGGATCAAGCCGGAGGTCGCGATTACTATCCCCAAGCGCTGCAGCATGGCCGATCGCCCCGTTGGCTACAAGTGCGGAGGTACGCCACGTGTACATGCATATACTATATTTCAAGATTCTATATATGAACGTAAAGGTGTGGTGTGGTCTCTGGTCTGGATCCTGCAAAACTGTGAACTCATTTGTGCAGTTCTCACTGACCTGAATCTGTCTGACTTTCACAATCACAGAGTACACTCTGCCCTGATGACCATCGTCAGCGAGACCGTGCGAGTGATTACGACAAGCTGATGAACGCCAGGCAAGGCTTTCTGTTGTAATAACAATGGAATGGAATCTGCTAGAATAAATAAGTCCATGGGCGATGGGCTCTCTTGCTCTATGCCTGTATCACTCACTACTGGACTTAATTTGCTTGTGTTGTACTATGTCAAAAATATTAAATATGCATATTCTCCGTTTCTCTAATACAGAATATGGAAAAACTGTGTGTTGCTTTGTTAAGCTCATTTCACTACCAGTACAACAAGTATAATAGAAGGCTGCAAGCTGGTTAAATGCTGACGTGGAGGAGAGAAGAGAGGTGAGAGAGAAGAAGTTGGTTGTAAGATCATAGTCAATCTAGACACAATAACCAAACCATTATATGGGTGGGCTGAAAGAAGACTACAAAGAATCCTTACAGCCAACAACTAGCTGCAAATAATACCAATGTCACGCTCACATTTGGTATCACCAAAGATCCTATACCAACGGCACATGAAAGCAATGACGAAAGAGATTTACCTATCAACATACTCACTCTGTCTCTAAATAGTTGTCTTTCTCACTTCCCGAGAAATAACTTGACTTAATTTTATATAAAAAAATATAAATACTTATGTTACATAATTGATATCATTAGATAGATCTTTTGACCTAGTTTTTTAATAAATTTATTTAGAGACACAAATGTTACACATATTTTATATAAATCTAGTCAAAGTTGTGACACGCAAACCCAAAACGACACTTAATAAGAGACGGAGGGAGTAATTATTAGCAAGTCTATCGATTATTGAATAGTCCTTACCGACGTTTTAGCCACCGAACCGATCGACTCGACCACTTTTGCTCCCATAATGAACTGAACCAGACGTGTTAGGAAGGGACCTAGATGAATTATCAAGTGAACGTAAAGGTCAACAAAGTTTTAGCTATTTCAGCGTCTAGTTCATTTTTCCATTTCGCACTAGAATAGTACAGGTTATAATTCGAGGCCGGCAAAAGAAATTGAGATGTGTGGTTATCAACGCCCACCTCTATAATTTAACACTAAAAATAGAAAAGCCCGGTAAGGCCAGTATCAATGGAGAGTTTTATGACGTTGTTTTCAAGACTGTCATTTCATATAAAATGAAATGAATCTTGAATGAAATACCTACTCTTAATGGAGAGTTTCATTCTACAATTTCATAGACATTTAATTTCATGACTCATATAGAGTTGATATTCGTGCCAAGGGAGTTTCATTCCTCCTCTCTCTTCATAAATGCACTATCATGTCAGAAAAAATGCCTATATGGCAACACATTTAATATGAATGACTGATAAAACTCTCAATAAGACTAGCCTCAGCTTGGTGAGCCAGACAAGAGGTCGACTGACCCAATATGAGCTCCTACAATGGCATAGATGTTGGTTCAGGTCAAACACCAGCGAAGGCTAGCACATCCGAGTCCTTCGCAAATGACCTAGAATGCAGGGTAGAGAGATCCCAACCGCAAGGCCAACCAACTTGTCGGACTTGTAATGTATAGATGCCCATTCTTTGCCCTAAAAGCTCATGAATACTTCTTGGAAAGATTTATTGGACAGGGGCATGACGAGCGAGGTTGTCCTAAGATCAACAAGACCACTTAGTATACCAATGAATCTCGTCAAAAGAGATGCTAAACAATAAGGGGTTTGGTAGGTTGTACCTCAATCATCAGCCGTGAGAGACAAAGAGAGGATGGTTATCTTATCACGGTAGGAAACATTCCCAATATGCAATCTGCAAGTTTCCCACAAGATCGGAGGAGTTTCTATGGGAATCATGAAAAGTGGACTCCTACAAGAAAAGACAGAACTTCCGACATATGTTAGAACTTTCAAGACACACCTCTTCTCAAAAACACCACCAAGGTGACAAGCTTGAGGTTTCTACTAAGTCACAAAGGGCAATATAAACTTTCTGATGCTTAATGACAACTTTTTTAGATAATGGATATCAAAATATCCGGCCTCTACATCCTTGGATGTACACAACCCAAACTTACAGAATTCCAATTTCAAAAAATAAATATAAAGATATAATGAACAAGCCATGGTCTAACAATGACTGGGGAACTAGAGCAAACAGTATAACTGTTTGCACCCTTTATTTGAAAAATCTAAAGCAATTGTTTTTAATCTCTTGCTTATCGACGAAAGGATGTCCTTGGCTTGCTCATTACGCTGCAACTGGGCCCAAAAACGAAGCCAGTACGCACCCCTGAAAATAACCTGCATAAAAGAGTTATTTTTTAGTTTGTTAAAAATCACATCATTCCGGCAACGCCAAATGGCCCAGCAGATCGCAGCCACCCCAACCCAAATCAGACCTCTAAGCCTTTTGTGTTGATTCTGAAGCCAAGAACCGAACATGTGGTTTATAGATCTTGGTGGGGTTAAATTAGTAGCGAAGAAAATCATCCTCCAAATAACTTTGGTAAATGGGCAGTCCATGAATAAATGTTGAATAGTCTCATTCATATTACAACAAATACACTTATGACTCCCCTTCCAGTTTCTCCTAGAGAGGTTGTCCTTAGTTAAGACCACTCCCTTCTGTAGAAACCATAGGAATATTTTAATCTTCAGAGGGATTATTATTTTCCAGAGTTTCTTACTCGGGAAAGAGAGACGTGTATCGATGAGATGGAGATACAACGACCGGACAAAAAATAACCTAGATTTGGTTATGTTCTTAATGACAACTGATTGGGAACTCCCGGGCAACCTCTAGTCATCTAGGAGCCACAACTCCAAGAGTAACAAACACACCAGGCAGCTAAGACTTTTGAATTTTCCTTTCTTTGGATTAGACAAAGAATGAATAATCTTGATCTTCTCTAGGGTTCCCACTCTCTAGGAGCCAATCACTCTTTCTAAGAATGAAGAATTATTAACTGAGGCAGTTCCATTAATATATCTACCTCAATTTGATCGATTTTAATCAAGGCAGTTGCCACTAGTACACAGCGGTATTATACAGGCGGTTCAGAACGCATTTCTACAGGCGTTTTTCTGAACCACTTGTCTGAAAGGCCTGTAGAAATGAGTCATTTCTACAGACGGTTTTCTTAAGCAACCGCCTGTAGAAATATTTGTCTAGAAATCGGGTTTTAAAAATAGAAAAAAAAGAATTTCTACCTAGGTAACCACCTAGGTAAATATATTAACCGAGTCGATTGCGTTAGAATACCAGTCTTGATTAATCGATATTAACCGAGGCAGACGTGTTATGTTACCTATCTCGATAATAATTAACTAAGGCGGTTGGTAGGCCGGCTGTCCGGCCAAACAATACCCGAGGCGGGTAACATGCCTACCCGCCTCTGAGGCCAAAAGACAAACGCCTTGCATAAGTTTTTCTGTAGTAGTGTATGTACCTATGGTAGCATACATTTTCAGTTCCCTCTAACATATCAACTTTTTTTTGATAAGCTATAACCTCAAGTATTGTTCATAAAAATATAAAACATACAAAGAGAAGGCATGTAAATATATATGGTGGCATTGAGGAGGCAAGGAACCAATTCAGTTAAGCCAACAACATTGAAGGAACATGAGTGAGTAAAACAATTCATAAAGGGAAATTTTGATATAGAACATCGTCAAAAGCATAATATGCCGATGGGCACCGCAACGGACGGTATTTGTCCATACCATTATAAATTTGGGGTTCTTTGCCGTAACACACCGCAGCCAATATTTTATTTATTTCTTAGAATCGAGGAAAGAGAATGCGGAAGAAATGACTTTGTTGCCCTCGTCTTCAGCCACCGGCTATGCGCCGATTTTTGCCATAACACACCGTGAGGGCGGGTGAACCCGCGCTGCCTCCGGCTAGCAGCAAATTGGCTAGGCAGCGAACGTCAAGGACGCCGCAACAATGTGGAAAGGGCGAGCAGAGAAGCCACCAGAACTAGCCAGCTGAATGCTATCACGACACGTCAACGGGCTTGCAGAGGACACAACAATGACGACGGCTGCTGTTGTCTCCCGAGCTTGCCCGCGCTAGCGCTGGGTCGCCCGCCGCCGACGCCGAGGCGCTCGTAGAAGTCAATGGAGAAGAGAGAGAGGGAGAGCAATAGATGGTGCGCCCGCACCGCCTACGCCTACGACTGCACCAGGTGGTCCAGCGTCGGGCGAGGCAGAGCCGCAGAGGCGGTAGAGACGGCGGTACCCGCCGAGCGCGCAACAATGACGCGGGTGGCCGGGCCGGCCAACAGGCACCATGTGGACGACATGGCGGAAGCACAGTGCCTCCTAGATAGCGTCGCGGCGTGCCATGGTGGCTCAGAGGCGACACACGTCAGTGGCGCGGGCTCACCCGCCCTCAGTGTGTTATGGCAAAAAACGGTGTGTTATGGCAAAAAACGGTGCATAGTCAGAGGTTGAAGACGAGGGCAACAAAGTCATTTCCCCTACCTTCTCTCTCTTGAAACCTGAGAAATGAATAAAATAATAGACGTAGTTTGTTACGACAAATAATAAAAAATTTGTAATAGTACTGGGCAAATTCTTGCCGTGGTGTGTGCCAGCCAATTACATATTTTTGCGGTGTCCTATAACAAAATTTCCCATCCATAAATGATGTGGTTAAATAGCATGAGCGCATGACTACCAAGTGTGATGAGCATGATAGCTATCATGTTAGAGGTGGATAAATTACAGTAAATTGGCTACTAAAATTCATCCTTAGCACTAGCCACACAAGTTACAGGAAAGTTAATTACTGATGGTCATTATTCATGTATATGCTTGTGGGCTGCCATGGTGCTCATCCACACTATGTTCCTCTAAATATTGGCTTTCCCGCGAAGGCCATGATACTGGTGTGTAGCGTCATTGGTAGAACCTTTGATCACGTTGTATTGCACACTCTTCCCACCTTACCATACTTTGCCCTGTTCATCACACTATTTTAGCACTACTTTTCAGCAAATGAATAGTATTTTTCTCACAATAAATCAGCATAAGCATTCAATATAATCTAAATTTCAGCGAAACGAATAGGGCCTCTATGAATTCCAAACCCAAGGATGGCAATGCATAGCCACCTCCTACCTCTACCTTCTGGACACCACCCACACTGATAGTGACACCACTTCTCAAAATCTTGCTTGGACCTGTCATGGGTCCTGCCCCAATGTAAGAATAAGCAGTGTCAATGGCAACGAATCCCCATGGTGTTGCATGCGCTGGGATGAACACGACCAACTTGGACCCTCCCAACCCCAGATCTGTGTCTCAACTCATCCAGACAACAAATCACATCAGCAAAATCACTTTCAACAAATTGTAGGACAAGCATTAATTCGAGACCAAACAAAGCAGGATATTTTAATTATACCAAAAGATCAAACTAGAGCTCAACATTTTCAGACCAAAGCTGAATCCCAAAGAGAGACAAATGTCGCCATGGTGAATTTGGATGGAAAACATGAGCACATGTCCATGTTGATTTTGTCAATGATGATGTATTGATGTTCATCAGAACTCATGCCGCCAATCATGGCCATCAATATCCAGTAGTGCATATGATCAAGGCTTTCGCCGATAGAGATGGAGGCAAGGATTTAGGTACCAAGTGCGGATCTCTGTGAATATTGAGGCCTCCACTGAGGATGGTTAAATGGTTCGAGGCTCCTACCATGTAAGGAGAGCGCCATATTCAACAACTAAGGCGCTATATGCTAAGGTTGGTTACGAGGTAGAGATTGAGGACAGAGGAGACAAAAGAAAAGGCAACAACAATTATTAGAAAAATTATTGTCTTCTGGTGAGGACAGATTGTTTTTTGGGATCAGCGAAACTGTCAGTATATTTTACTTACTGGACATCCTAACATTTGTTTTAGGCCAAAGTCAGAAAATTACTAGGTTTCTTTTGACATACTAGATGTCCAAGCAATTTTTTCAGGCTAAGTCAGAAAATAACAAGACCTGTTTAAGTGTGGTGTTAAGGTAGAGCACACACCTCCTTGTTTATGAGGAATTGTTGTTCAAGGCCGTGCGGGACCTGACGCCAGTGTCAACGAGATCGGAAGGAGATATTCATGTATAACAAGGAGAGGACGGTGCGATCAATGCGCACCATTCTTCGTGATCGCCATAACTAGCGTCAGAGAAATCATACCTGCCAAGTGCATTGAGGAGGTCGAGTGGTAGACCATCAACTTGCCAGTTGGCCTAGTGACATCCTGGGCATCCAAGGTGGCAACACACGGGTACTACTCCATATTATGACCTCTACGCACATGAGATAGGTCCGGTCGTGCTAGTATATACGGGATGGTGTTGACAGTCAAATTGGGCCCATGCCAATTTAAATAGGCCCAAAATAGTTTTAACCCAACCTAAGGAAAACTCTATAAGCAATGTAATAATAGTACCACATTGGTTTTCTAACGGGATAAGATCACCCTACCCCCCTATAAAATAAGGGGTACATGGCCGATTGAATTCCCATCTGTCCAATCGTCCAAAAAACCTTCTCAAGCTCTTCGAACCCTTGCTGCCCAACGCATATCTCGATCAGATTCGTTGGCGTTGTCCGTGCATCTCCCCGACGGGTCTTCGCAGGACCCCCCACCGTGCATATAGCGCCTTAGTTGTTGAATATGGCCACCTCCTGCGAAGACCTTGCCAATCCTAGAACACCCCCACCGTGCATCTCCCCGACGGGTCTTCGCAGGAGGTGTCCGTGCATTATATCAGGCGAAGAAGAACGAGTGTCTAATCGACCTCGTTGACTTGCTAGTCGGCCTTGCCATTGGAACTTCCCTTCGTTGCGTGCTAGGCTGTGTGGCCTCCGGTTGATTTAGCCCCTATCAGTGTGTGACCCAAATGAGCGTCAACACATGGCAAGTCTTTGCGGCATGCTGGCATGGCTTCATATGATGTTGGTTCAAGTATGTTCCACTCCAAATATCTTTGCTAGTTTTCTTTGCTTGCTCGTAACATAAAAAATGTTTTGTACGCATCATTTTCATGAAAGTTTCAAAGTTCATAATAATCCATTTCAATAATTTTAAAGACAGTTTCAATAGTTTTGATAATCCATTCAAGAATTAGAGAAGATATGGTCCAATAAAGACTATAAATTATATGATAACCATATATCTATGCTTATCTATCATTTACACACTGTTGACTCAAGCATGATCCAAACCCGTGCTTTCAGCAGTTAATTCTTCGGGTCGTTCTATTCTCCATACATGTTAGACAAAGACCACAATAAAGATTTCGTAGAGTAGTAAATATGAGTTGTGCTTTCAGCAGTTACCTTCGGGCCATCATCGTCTTCATTACTGTTAAACTGAGACCACAACCAAGATTTCGTAGACTACGAGGGCAACATATTGGGAAAGTGCGGTGAAATTGAGAATGTCACGAGCTCTTAGGCCAGTCTCAATGGAGAGTTTCACTCCAAGATTGCCATGTCATACAAACTGAAATGAAACTCAGATGAAACACACACTCTCAATGGAGAGTTTCATTTTATAGTTGCATAGGCGTTTAATTCCAAGACTCATACAAAGTTGGTATTCGTGTCAAGACAGTGGCATCCCCATGACACTCATTTCTTCTCTCTTTTCTTAAATACATTGCCATGTCATCAAAAGTGTCTATGTGGCAACATATTTAATGCGAATGAAACCCAAATGACACCCCCATTGAGACTGGCCTTACTCGTCGATTATGACTATGACTACTACATCTTAAAGATTCCTACAGAGGGGTCGAGGGCTAACTGTTCGTGTTGTGCGATTGGAACTGCGGCATGCTAAATGACACCTGTCGACGAAATACGCGTCACAGTCTACCTAGGGGATACCCTACGATAGTAGATTGTAGGCGGAGGTGTGGCGACGGCGATCAAGCGTAACACAGAGAGCGTAGACACGGCGATTTAGACAGGTTCGGGCCGGCAAATCGCCGTAATACCCTACGTCCCATGTTTTGGTGGCTGGATTGATCTTGCGTATTAGGTTACAAGATCTGTAGTTGATCTGAGAGAGGTCTAAGAGATTGTTTTTGAGGGGGTCCCTGCTTGCCTTATATAGCGGGGGATCAGGGTTACAATTTCCATATCCTAATAGATTACGATCAGTCCCTTATGGCAAGGGATCCGAGTCTATCTACTAGAACTTTCCTTGGCGAGCAAGGCTTCTTCGGAGTCCTTGGCGAGCACGACGGGCTGGTCGCGTGCCGCAAGCCCTCGCGGCTAGGCCGTCTCCTGGTCGGCAGGCCCATAAGGTCCCTCGGGATACGGCGAGGTAGTATCCCCAACAAGTCACCGAGCCCGTTACATTCTTCAGGTGAGCCCGCAGCGTCATCCTCAGAGGTGTTCAGCTGGTCGCCATGATGTGAAGCGATCGCCATGGAGCTCCGACCAGCATGGCTGGTCGAGGTGCTACTCGGAGAAGTCTCTCGACCAGGTCGATCTGGTCGAGAGCGTCGTAGCTTGATGGGTGAGCTGGTCACCTTGCCGAACATTGTGGTTGCTTGTCGGATGAATGTGACGTGTTGAAGAAGAAAACTTTTGAAAGGTCCTTCCCTGGTGAAGTGTACCCACTTAGGCTCTGCAAAAACAAAACAAGAAAAACAACAGAGCTTTGTCGAGAAGAAAATTTGTACATTCACCGCAAGGCGAAGTGTACCCACTTAGTCCCTGAGCATGGTAGCAGGTGAAGTATGCACGTGGTGCCATGCTTTATGAAATGGTATAGTAGGCATGTGTTGAAGCGTGAGTTATGCAAAAACTGATCATAAATACCTGCAGTCCCCAAGCCTGATGTAAGAAACGCTGTTCCCCGATCCTAACATTGAAGAGTTTCTTGTATCAGGGGCGTTTGTTCGCAGTCCCCGGGCGTCAGTCCCCGGGTGTTGTCCTTTCGGGCGCCATTCTCTAGTGCCCTGGTCACAGTCCCCGAGCCTTGCTCGGTGTGGAGCTGGACAAGTCCCCGAGCCTGGTCGGAGATGCGACCAGCGCTCGAGTCTATGGACGGAGTCCCCGAGTTTGTTTGTGTGGACGGCCTTTTCATCCTTGTCGGTCGAGTTACTGTAGTTATCTGGTGGTGCTATATGAGAATAATAAGCATGTTTCGCCAGTCCCCGAGATTGTAGCATTGTTTGAAATTGCAAAGAAAAATTATTAGCCGTAAATCAAGGAATTTAGCTATAATTGAAAATGCGAAGAGAAATGAGTAAATTGGCCGAAACAATCCTGGCGGTCAGCGGCCCAAGTCACGGCGCAGAAAGTGGGCGTGGCGGTTCCTCTTTTGGTCATCACGGTTTCCCAAAAACCCTTGTTGCGCCCCTGAGTGTAAAAAGGGGAAAGCGGCGGCGGCGGTGGTTTCCACATTTCTGTTACCTGTTGATATTTCTTGCATTCCTCTATCCTTTTCTTCTTCGATATCTATTGCGATCTTTAGTCTTATCCTTCCAATGGCTCCACGGAAGAGACCAAATACTCGCTCGTCGGTGAAGAAGGGGGGACAGAGTTCGACGATGGTAGATGTGCTTCTAGATTGGGCCAAACACTGGGCTAAATGTACATTGAAGGAAGAGGATATCCAGCTTCTTGTTACTGCTGGTGTTCTTCAAGATAAGTCCCTTGTGGGTTGGAGGGCGGCAGCCGGTGAGAAGTTTCCGACCCCTAACACTGGTGAGCTCGTTGTCTTCGAGCCCTTCTTTTGGCGTGGATTCGGGGTTCTGGTTCACCCTTTTCTCCGCGATCTCTTGGATTTTTACAAAATTTCATTGTGCAACCTCCATCCGAACTCGATATTGCACATTTTTGTTTTTGTGCATTTCTGTGAGGCATATCTGGGGATCGAGCCATATTTTGAGTTATTCTGTTACTTCTTCCGACTCAAGCCGAATGGGACCGCCGCATCTCGAGCTGTTGGATCTGTATATCTTCAGCTCCGGGAGGGTATGGCGGATGTGTACATTGCTACTCCGTTGCCATCAAAGGTTACGGTGTATAAGTCTCGTTGGTTCTACGTGACCCAGGAGAAACCATACGCGCGCGGTGACCCGCAAATATCCCAGTGTTGCAACCTAACTGGTCGGCGACCCCTTCGAAGGCGGCGATGGACCAAGTGGAGGACCTGCTAATGTTGATGGATCGGTCGTCGATTGATGGTGTTTCAGTTGGTTGGAACTTTGTGATGAGGCGCTGTCAGCCTTGTAAGGACCGGGCTCATTCTACCTTTCTTTACACTGGTCGTAGTGACCCGACCTGTGAAATGGCCCAAAGGTTGGAGCAAGAAGAAGGATTTGACCACGTTGCTGCAATCTTTGATCTTTCCTTACCCTATATGAAGAAGTCACGTGATGCATTTTGTGCTGGGTTACCGCCACCATTGGTGAGTTTCTTGATTTTCCTTTTGTAGCGTCCATCTAGCTTATGAGCGTTTTGTGGTTTGACTCAAAAAGAGTTTTTGGGTCAGGATCGTGCCGTCTTCGTTTCTCGAGTTCCGTTGGCGGAGTGGCCTCTTGGTGTTGATCAGTCAAGGACTGTGGAGGATATACTGGTTGGAGGTGGTCGCGAGTCTTCTGGCGAGCGGTAGTGCATAGTCCCCTGGATAAGAAACGCCGGGTACGTTGTGATCGAGTCGGAAAGCGTCATGTTGACTCGCTCCAAAAAAAGCTGAAGTCATCGGTAGAGACTGGTGGCAAGTTTGTTATTAATGAGGGCGCCGCCCATTTGGATGTGTCGGCGTCTGATTCGTTTGACGAGAGATCAGGTGGGGAGGATGCGGCGACTGTGATCCTAGATGGAGAAGGGTGTTCTTGCTCAGAACCCAAGGCAGCTGCCGGGGATTCTTTTGGAGTGGAGCATCCTGCTATGCCGTTGGAACGTCCGCCTACCGTTGTTTCAACCGGCTCCGTAGAGGAGGCTCCAGGTCGTAGGTTCGTGAGGGGTCATCGAAAATCACATCTGTAAGTGCTATACTTTTGTCTTTAGTCCTGATCGCCTTTGTCGACTTGCTTATGATGCTGCTTTTGGCAGAGAACCGAATTCTGAGGATCCGGTGAAGTCTCATGACAATGAGCCGGGTGTTGCCAGGGAACCGCACGTTAGCTCGGAGCGAAGTAGTGGCCCTACGCCTGCTGGTCTCTCAGCTTGTGAGGGGAAGCCTGCTTCGAGTGAGGGGGTGGCGTTTGATAGTGGTGCCGCTGGCTCTGCCACCGAGGATGCAGAGCCGGCTTGTGGTGTTATGCCAAGTCCGTTGTCATTTTCGGTCCCGGATCCGAGGCCGGAGAAGAGGAACAAATTTGCTGTGCTGCATGAAGGACCGAAGGTAGTGGAGAGATTCCTCGTGTTCAGAAAGAGCCGAAGGAGGTGCTAGTTCGTACTTTCCGTCGCAATGCTGAAGATTTTGTTGTTATCGAGGAGGACGAGGCTACAGAGGAAGCGGATGCCCTCCTTAGTGATGCCAGCGAACTGCTTGTCCGTTTCAAGGTAACTTCGGACTCATGGCTTAGCTGTGCATTGTCTCCGCGTTTTCTTCTGTTGAATTGGTACTGTGTCGTCGCAGGGATTGTTTAAGTCGGGGAGGGAGCGTAATATGATGGCCGACCAGCTTGCGAAGCTGTCTGATGAGAATAAGCATTTTCGTGGTGATGTTGCTCGTGTTGAGGGTCAGTTTGTAGAGCTGGAGGAAAGTTTGGATGCGGCGCATCAGTGTTCGGAGGTGTTGCGAGCCGCAATCCGAGATCGAGGGCGGGAGACCAGCGAGCTTCAATCGCAAGTTGACTAACTTGGCGTTCGTAAGTCTTCGTTATTCTTGGCTTTAAATATTGGTGCACCGTCCTTGTGATAACTTCTTTTGCTTGTTGCGTAGAACTGCTTGAAGCTCAGAAAGCAAAACGCCTTGCGGAGGAGAAGACTGACGCTATCGAACGAGAGATGTACAAGATGCGGACGATGCATGAAGGTAGCCTTTTTCTACCTGTTGTTGTGCTTGGATGGCTCCCTTACATGGTTTTTGCTACTTCCGTAGTTCACTGGGGCAATGTTCGTCTTCAATTTGCAGACCTGCAGGCGAAGGTGGACCCTTATTATGATAACTTCTGGTCGCTGGCGCGGGAGATCGCTCCTGTGGTGAGATGTGTTGATGGTCAGGAGCTCATCCCTGAACCTGCGGGCCGAGTCACCATGGAGAGTGTGTTGGCGAGAGTTCGCGGCCTGTGGGGCAGACTTCAATTGTTTACAACTTCGGCGGCGCGAAGTGTGGTTGCTCATGGTATGGCTATGTTGCAATCTCATTATCCCAAGGTCGAGCTTGATCGTGTGGAGACCGGGTTCGCATTAGGGATGTCGGATGAATATGCGGATCGTCTGGAGGTGGCTGCTGATCGCATTGTGGAATTTGTGGCTAAGGATGTTGGTTTTGTTTTTTGTTGCGAAGCCGTAGTTTGTATCCCAGATACATTAATTCGGACATGTAAGTGAAAACTACAAAGCTGTAAAATGTCCGGGCGGTGAGTTTTTGTTTCACTTGTATGTCCATCTCGTGCCTCCTAAGTCGTGAGCTGTAGCGATGAATCGTTCGGCCCTGGGTTCCCTGTGGCCCAGATCGTAGAGACCAGAGCTACTGCACGCATAGGCGCCACAGGGATTACCAGGGAGGTAGGCTGCTAACAACCTTCTGCACAGAGGGCGAACAACTCATGCGCGCTTAGGGTGATGCTAGGGGTAGAACCTTTTTCCGAGGGGCTCGATCGTGGCGTGACTAGGGCATGTGGAGACCGTTCCTGCAGACGCTGGGCGCAAAGCCATGCTACTTGTAGAGTCGTCGACAGTACCATGGTCGTATACAGATTCTGGGCACATATCCTCATGGCCTTCAACCCAGGTGATGTTTCTCGGTTGTTGGAGGCACATCATCTGAGAGGTCTATCAATATGATCATAGCGTGTAGGGTAGCTACTTCTATGCATTATGAAATTGATAGATCAGATTTGAAGGTTTCCGGTTATGGCCAGGATATTTGGAGAACGTCGTAATGTGTTTGGAGAGGTCGTCGAACACTGTGGGAGTGTTTTTGGAGAGGTCGTCAAACGCCATATGCGTTTTTGCAGGAATCGTCGAACGCCGTCGGCGTTTTTGTAGGAGTTTGGTTGCACAGGTCGATAACAGAAAACGTATTACTTTATTTATTGGGGGTAAAGGAGTTCAAACTTCATTGAGCCTCTTTAAATATCTAGTCTACTTGCATTGCAGAAGTTTTAAGCCTTCACATGTGTTTGCGAGAGGGTTCGGTGTTGATTGTTGGTGCTTGCATCTCCTTTGGTCTCTTGGCTGTATGGTTGTCAGTGGCGCTGTAGCAGTGCTTATCGTGGGGGCGAGGCTTCCCGACGGCGTTGATTGTTTGTTGTTCACATTCGTACGCGACTTTCAGGTCGGTGCGGAGGCTGAGGATGCCTTGCTGCGTTGGGATCTTTAGCACCATGTAGCTATAGTGTGGTACTGCCAAGGATCGCATGGTAGGTTGTTTGAAAGTCAGCGACGATGAAGTTGATGTTCTCAATCCTAAAGTGGTTCTGGTCGCCGAATTGCACAGGGAGTGTAATTTGTCCTACTGGTGTAGATACCTTGTCTGGGATAATATCCCAGAAAGGAAAATTCGCCGGCAGTAGATCCTTCTTTCAGTAATCGAGCTGGCGGAATGCGTCGGCGAAGATGATATTTAGTGCACTGCCACCGTCGACTAGCACCTTCCTGAAGCGGCACGTGGCGATGGTCGGGTCGATGATGAGTGGAAAATGACCAGGGTACCTGTAGTCTGTCCATTCGTCTTCCCTTGAAAAACTGACAGGTTGCTCCGACCAATCTAGATAGCGAGCATTGGCCGAGTCGTCACCTATAGCGGCGACGGAGTAGATGTCTTTTTGAACTTGGCGGCGTCGTCTTTCTCCTTCAACGACCATGCTACCTCCGAAGATGGAGTACGTCGCTGAAGGTGGCCAGAATTTCGTTGCCGGTGGGTCTTGGTCTTCACTCCTTTTGGAGTTATCTTTCTTTGCTTTCCTGTTGCCTCTTCTCCCTATTGCAACTGCGAGAAGGTCGCAATCACGCATGGTGTGCCTGGAGTTTTGGTGTATGGGGCATGGGCAGTCAAGGATTTTGTCGTAGGAGGCATCGTAGTCTGCGTTTGGTCCTCGGTTGGCGATATAGCGGTTGTCTCGCCTATGATCCTGCCTGTGCGGGTAACACTTGGAGCTGCTTGATGGGTGGTCTTGGTGAGCTCCGGTCCTTCCGTCGCTGCCGTAGTCTGGTCGGCGGTTCCTATACCTCTCGCGTTCCTGGAGGCGGGAGTGACGTCTTCTGTTCTCGCTGCTTCGTGTGATGTGGTTCTGGTCGTCGTGAGGATTCGCGACTTCCGTGAGCTCTTCTGTAGTTATTAACTTTCTTCGTGCTGATTTGTTTGTGAACTCGCCGGTTGACAGATCGCTGTGGACAATGGAGATGAACTCTGTTTCTTCGTCATGAGGGACGCACTTGGCAGAGGCTTGAAAAATTGTCCTCCCGGAGGTCGGTGAGTACTCTTGGAAGTCGCTGGTCGATCCGAAGGGGTTAGGAACTTCTGGCCTCGTGGTAGCGACCGAGCCTGACGAGGCCGTGTCGTCGAGGGACCTTGCCTGGTCGGAGTCGCTGTAGATCGGAGAAGTGATGATGGTGCTCACGATGGGTGCCGGAGGGATCTGGTTGAAGACTGGTCGGGGCATCTGGCGTTGAAAAAGCGCCGCCTGATTGCTGAGCCCGTAAGGCATAGTCGGAGGGATATGGACATCTCTGGTCGCTGTAGTCGTCGCCTTTGTGGTTCGGTGGTTGCGTGGTCGGTGACCGTGATGGCCGGGGAGCCGACGTCGTACCGCCTCGATGAGGTCGATGCACTCGGTGATGCTGGCGTTGGAGGGGTCGATGGCGCCGACCAGGTCGTCGATGTTGATCTTCTTCCACGAGCGACGTGTCGATGTGGTGGGACGACGCGCGAGCAGCGGCGCGTCTGTCCGCCGAGGGGTAGATCTGACGGTCCAGGAGATAGATCCGATCTGAAGTACGGTGCCGTCCATCGGCAGGACTATCGAATCAGGGAAGGTAACCGCTTGACGAGCCATGACGTCGATGCACACATCCCCTACCTGGCACGCCAACTGTCGACGAAATACACGTCGCAGTCTACCTAGGGGATAACCTACGGTAGTAGATTGTAGGCGGAGGTGTGGCGACGACGATCAAGCGTAACACAGAGAGCGTAGACACGACGATTTAGACAGGTTCGGGCAGGCAAATCGCCGTAATACCCTACGTCCTGTGGTTTGGTGGCTGGATTGATCTTGCGTATTAGGTTACAAGATCTGTAGTTGATCTGAGAGAGGTCTAAGAGATTGTTTTTGAGGGGGTCCCTGCTCGCCTTATATAGCCGAGGAACAGGGTTACAATTTCCATATCCTAACAGAATACGATCGGTCTCTTATGGCAAGGGATCCGAGTCTATCTACTAGAACTTTCCTTGGCGAGCAAGGCTTCTCCGGAGTCCTTGGCGAGCACAGCGGGCTGGTCGCGTGCCGCAAGGCCTCGCGGTTGGGCCGTCTTCTGGTCGGCAAGCCCATAAGGTCCCTGGGGATACGGCAAGGTAGTATCCCCAACAACACCAGCTAGCAGATGGACTCTAACGGGTCAATTGAGGTGAATTGAGGTGCACTAGATCTCTGTAGATACATATATTACTATACTAGTAGTACTAGTGACTGATATTGTCTATTGGTACTATAGCAAAAATATGTGGTCTATGATGTGCTGCTTAGGTTGTGGAGTCTGCACATGTGACATCGTACATTTTCAGTTCCCTCTAACATCTCAACTCTTTTTGATAACCTAGATCTGAAGTACCGGTGGAAACAAGACAACACACATTGCGAAGACATGTAGATATATATCGTGGAGATAAGTAGCCAAATTCAGTTAGGCCAACAGCATAGAAGGTATAGCAGTGAGTAAAAAACCATAAATGATGTGGCCAAATAGCACGAACGCATGACTATTAAATATGAAGAGCATGACAACTTACATAAATTGGTTACTGAAGTTCATCCAAACTACACCAACCACAGAAGTTGCATGAAAGTCAATGATTAATGGTCAATTGGCCATGCATGTAGTTGTAGGCCACCATGGTGCTCATCCACACACCACGTTCCTCTACATTGGCTTACCATACAAAAGCCACGATGCAGTGACATTAGTCGAACATTTGATCATGTCACGACATATATTGCTTACCTTTCCCACCTTACCATAATCTTTAAATCTCAAACCCAAGCCTTCCAAGCCTCAGCCCTCAATGTATATAGCCGCCACATGCTACTTACTCTGAACACCGTACAAGAGTCTTTCAACCTGCACAAAGTTGCAGAGGTGGTGTTTGAGGTAGAGCGCTAGCGCATATATCTCCTTGTTTCTGAGAAATTGTTGTTCAAGGTTGTGCGGGACATGATGATGGTGTCAATAAGATCGGAAGGAGAGATAGTCCCGTATAACAAGGACGGTGGGATCATTGTGCACCCATTCTTCATTCCTTCCTCAACTCGTTGAGGAGGGTAGCTAGACCACTTGCTGTAGTTGGCTGAGTGACACCCTGGCATGCAAGGCAGCATAGGCCTCGGGAAGGTCTTGGGCGCGCTTGGCGCCTTGGCAGCAAACTTGGGCATGGTCTTGGTAGATGTGGGACTTGGGTAGTGCCATGTCGTACCATGCCGTGCTGGTCTGGCCTGATCCTCTCGTGCTTCGTTCTTTTAATTAGGTCATCATCTAGCACTACAGCAGAATAGGTTTTTAGGGGCGGCTAAATACGGTTTGTAGAGGCAGCTTGCCCAGCCGCCCCTAACAAACCGTTGCTACAAATCATGGATTTGTAGAGGCGGCTGGCGAAGCCACCCCTACTAATCATATTTGTAAGGGCGGTTTTTACCTCAAGCCGCCTCTAAAGATGATTTCCTAGAGTCGGTTGGAATCAACAGCCGCCTCTGCAATTCAATTTGTAGAGGCGGCTGTTGACCCCAGCCGACCCTATTAATGTTTTTGTAGAGGCGGTTTTAGTTTAGAACCGCCCCTACAATAATTTTCCCACGAAAAAAATAAATTTGGAAATTCAAATCTGAACAGAGCATACACAACTGGAACAATGGAGCATACACAACTGGAACAATGGAGCATACACAACTGGAACAAATCCAAAAGTGACCAGAAGTAATTGTCGCCATTACATGCAGCACCTAATTCATCATTACACACAAATTACAACAAGTATATCGGAATCATTCAATACACATTGTTATGAATGACCTAAGCCTAGTAAGTGCCACTCACAAAGATGTTGGTGTTGAGGTTGTGATCCTAAATCAGAATTTATATCATGGTAAATGCCCTTAACATGTATAATCTGGTCCATTATGAAGTTGCAAAGGTCCGCAACTAGTTCAAGAGGTTATCATCATCAAGAGGTGTTTTTCTCATCCCTACCTCCTCCGGCCACTACAATAGTATTCATATCACATGCATAACTTAAGATTATCAAGTTTATGACTTGCTAGTGAAGTAGTTGTAACTTACTTTTCCTGGGTGTCTCCTGTAGGTTTGGGTGGTACTCATGTAAGTGCATATGTAATATCCACAATGTACACTCCCGGACTTCAGCTTATGGCACTGTACATGTGTCACATATATAGTTAAATAATCATCTTCAACAATAATGAAATGAGAGTAATAAAGGAAGCTACACTTACTGGCCATTTTGTTTTGATGTATAGGTCCTCCAACCTTTTAGGATCATGCCTCCCTTTGTGATGATTAACATAGTGCCTATACCCCCTGTTTGAATAAATATAAGAAATGCAACTTATGATCTTTGTGTATATATACAAATATATAAGTTGATGTGAATGGTAGAGATGTATACGTCTTGAGGATAGATATGAAGTCTTTGTATGAGTTCTCGTCCTTATCTACTGAATCAAATACCCAAGCCATGCCATGCCCGACATCGACACCTATACATATCCAGTGGTTGCTGCACGAATTTAATCGTAGAAATAGATAAGTTTTTTTATCAAACCAAAAAGGTGTAAAGATATAACTGAACTCACTCAAAGTTGTAGGGTAGCCATATAGTGTTGTGTTGTTGCATTGTAGCAAAAACTCCAGCAATGTACGCTGCAACCCTAAGGTCCGCCTCCTTTATTGCTCTTCATCGTATCATCTCCTTCTCCTCGTTGGTCTTTCCTGTGGCCGGCTCTTTCCCATCCAGTTTCCACAGCTTGGGGTAAGTAAAGGAAGACTGTGTTATTAATTGAGGGTCTACGTACGCTGGTCCTAACTTTCGCAATTGTTTTGAAATGTGCACTTGCATTCTACACATTATGACTTTTGTTAGTTATAACAAAAAATCATATCGATCATATAAGGAAAGTGTTATTGACTTACAAGCACCACATGCGAATGAGATTGATATCCATATCTCCGAGTCGAAATATTGTCTTCATATCATCAAAGTCAAAGACAATTTTTCCTTTTTGGCCTCCAAATGTCTTGGAGGGGAAGCATGCTTCAATGAGATGTATGCTCATCGAGATAGCACGCAAGTACCAATCATGGAACTTTTTCATTCCAAGTGGTAGGCACTGATGGCCCAATTTGGTAGGAATGACTTCCCTCTTTCGTATTCTTTAGGGCAATCCTTTGACCATTTGATTGCATCAACATTTGGGTACTTGCAAATCTTTGGACGACGGGCTTGGTCATTGTCTTTGGGGGGAGGACCGGTGACATCTTTGACTTGGTTCTAAGGTTTGAACTGGTCATGAGCAAACCACTTGGCCGTCGTTGAGACATATGTCATGGGCACATATGGTGGCCTTATGTTAATTGGGTGTGATTTTCGAATACTTGGCTCCTTGTCGGCACCTTCTTGTGCATGATCTTCGTTTGGAGGTATCTGATGATCAGCCACGTGCTCACCGTGAGACAGAGAAGGTTGTGGCATCTCAAACGCATGCTCACTACGAGGTGGGGAAGAGCATTCCATCTCAGGCAACTGTTCCATACTACGAGGTGGGGAAGACCGTTCCATCTCAGGACACACTAAATGTATCCCTTCCTCAAGAACTCCCTCCAAACGTAGTGGAGGTGGCAAACAAGCATTCAATATAATGTCTCGTTTGTGCCACAGGATGAACTGGTTCGTTACTTCTCCAAGTAAGTCAAGTCCCTCGGGGGTTGCGTAGTCTATCTTCCACTTGATGAAATCTGGCTTCACAGAATGCACCTCAACCCTAGTGTAATCCGAGGGGATATTATTATTATGATGGAAGCCACCAGGAGGATGTGCCACACCCGTTTCCACCTCCATCATGGTATTATTCCTTCCGATGAGAACCACCAAAGTGCAACTAATTGGCTCACGTAGGCGATCAACAGGGGTTGTGGCTGTAGTGGATCCTTGACTGCTGGGAACTTCCGGAGGGCTGCCAATTAATGCTAATTGTCCAGGTGGCGCTTGCACTAGTGTACGTGGCTCTATAGATAATGCTTGCTCCTCTAGTGCCTTCGCAACTAGAGCCTTTACTTGGAGCTCAAGATTAGACTCTCGGTCTCTGACATGTTTCTTGTATATGTGTTTGTCCTCTTCGAATCCTTGTTTCCATATTGTCCTTTTCCCTAAGCCCCTAGTGCGACCTGTGTGCTCCGGGTTTCCTAAGGCAAGGCTAAGCTCGTCCTTTTCTCTAGAAGGCTTGAATGAGACCTTTTCCTTCTCTTCACCATATTTTAGTATCTTTGATACTACTTGTTCAGTCTCTACGTTATTAAACTTGAGCGCCACGTCAGATACTTCGATAGTCCTCCCAAGGATCCAGTTCCTTGATCGTTTGGAGAGCGTCATCAAGCTGTTATCCCCGCTTGCGGTAACGGCTTCCTCTATCTTTCTGAACTGCTCTTCCTTGCCAAAGTAGCCACCGGGACCTAGACGATGGTGGTGTTGGTTCTTCTTTGCTAGCTCAGTGTTACGGGTGCTGAGAGCCAATGATTCAGGTGAAGTCTTCTGAGCCACAAGTTCCTCCCATTGAGTACGACTTATGTTGCCGTACTCGTTGAATGGGGTTAATCCCTTTTGGATATATTTCGTGTTGAGCTCAGACCTCCAACGTCGGAATGACTCTCCCATTATCTTAAGAGCTTGAAGTTTTACAACATCATGGGTTCCCGTAGGAAATCTAAAATTGACCATTAACTTCTTCTCCCATAGCTCTGTCTTTTTTTGCCTCTGGAACTGCTTTCCAATTAGGGATCGTAGGGTTCAACTTATCTCTTACTTGGGCCCCAATTACATTACGGAACCGTCCTATGATTTGCTTTGGTGCAATGATATCCCCTAAAGGCCCCACTTCTAATATTAAATATGTTGCATGCTTTGGATATTGGTTCGCTTTTCTTTCGCCTCGTTTCTTCTTCTGATTGGTAAGTGAATCTGTGGTTGTCGTTTGGGGTTCTGGAGCAGAGGTGTCAAAGACCACCTCTGTTTGTATTCCATCTGCTCTCCCTTCTTGTGTTATGTCTTGTTGGACAAGATGACGTGGACGTCGACGTCGTCTTTTAGGAGGAGGTTCAGGATGATCCTATACGACAGGGCAGAGTGTAAGTAATTATAACACCATCAAAGCTTTGGAAAAATGTATAACCTAAGGTTTTATCCCTACCTCATTCGGGTCATAATCCTTATCAAGGCTGTCCATGGTTGGCCTCTGTCTGGGTTCTTGCGGGTGAGGATCCTCCGGACTTACATATCCCTCTTCTTCATCTTCTTCATCCTCTTCATCCTCGTCGTCATTGTCATCTTTGTCACCTCCCTCGCCTTCTTTGTCAGACTGCTCCTGAGTAAGCATCTCTACACCCTTTTGTATCTCCTCATTGAGTTGATCCTCAGTGAGTTCCTCTGGTTCTGCCTCTTCAAGGGTTGGTCCGTGCTTAGGGCTTCGGGGTTCACTATCTCTTGTGAGTGTCATTTTGTGTTTTGTTCTACTAGATGCAAAAAATAAAGGGTGCTTTAGATATACGAGAAGGTTTACCAAATGAAAGAGTGGATAAGGTGAAATAACACCATCAAAATAAAGAAGGGCAGAAGTACAGGCCTCAGAAACAAGTCAATCATCATTTGATCATGAACTTGGAGCATCAGACATAATAAAAGAGAAGGTGGTGTAGGGGCGGCTAGTTCCAAGTTCCTCACAAGTACGGCAAGTTCCTCACAAGTTCTTGATCATTAGACCATCATATTCCAGATAATATATGAGCTGGACAATTTCATCATAGGCAAAAGAGAGGAGTGGAGAGGCAAAATAAGCAATAAAATAGGCAAAAGAGAGTAGAAGAGTGGAGGAAGCAGTAGCAGTAGTAAGAGAGGAGAGGAGAGCAAAATAAGCAATAAAATAGGCAAAAGAAAGTAGAAGAGTGGAGGCAGCAGCAGTAGTAGTAAGAGAGGAGAGGAGTGGCAGTACAAGTAGTAGTAGAGAGGAGAGCAGAGGAGACAAGTAGTAGTAGTAGCCGATGATGCTTACTGAAATGCTTACTGACATAAGTAGCAGAAGTACAAGCCTTAGAAACAAGTCAATCATCATTTGATCAAGAACTTGGAGCACCAAGACATCATAAAAGACAAGGTGGTGTAGGGGCGGCTTGTAAGTATGCCAAGTTCCTCACAAGTTCTTGATCATCAGACCATCATATTCCAGATAATATATGAGTTGGACAATTTCATCACAGGCAAAAGAGAGGAGAGGGGAGGAGAGGCAAAATAAGCAATAAAATAGGCAAAAGAGAGTAAAAGAGTGGAGGCAGCAGCAACATAGTAATACAAGTAGTAGCAGCACCAACATACTAGTAGTAGTAATAGTAGAAGGTGCTCTCAACATATTAGTTGTTGGATAGCACAGTATCAGTTAAGCATTTAGTAAGCATTCAGTAAGCATTCAGTTTAGTAAGCATTTCAGTAAGCATTCAGTAAGCATTCAGTAAGCATTTCAATAAGCATTTCAGAAAGCCATTTCAGTTAAGCATTTCAGTTAAGCATTCAGTAAGTATTTCAGTTTAGCATTTCAATTAAGCATTTAGTAAGCATTTCAGTTTAGCATTTTAGTTAAGCATTCAGTAAGCATTCAGTAAGCATTTTAGTAAGCATTCAGTAAGCATTCAGTTAAGCATTCAGTAAGTATTTCAGTTTAGCATTTCAGTTAAGCATTCAGTAAGCATTCAGTAAGCATTTCAATAAGCATTCAGTAAGCATTTCAGTAAGCATTCAGTAAGCATCCAGTAAGCATTCAGTTAAGCATTTCAGTTCAACATTTCAGTAAGCATTCAGTAAGCATTTCAGTTAAGCATTTCAATTAGCATTTCAGTTAAGCATTTTAGTTAAGCATTTCAGTTAAGCATTCAGTAAGCATTTCAGTTAAGCATTTCAATTAGCATTTCAGTTAGGCATTTCAATAAGCATTTCAGAAAGCCATTTTAGTTAAACATTTCAGTTAAGCATTCAGTAAGTATTTCAGTTTAGGATTTCAGTTAAGCATTCAGTAAGCATTCAATTAAGCATTCAATAAGTATTTCAGTTTAGCATTTCAGTTAAGCATTCAGTAAGCATTTCAGTAAGCATTCAATAAGCATTTCAGTAAGCATTCAGTAAGAATTCAGTAAGCATTCGGTTAAGCATTTCAGTAAGCTAGGGTTCAAGGAGGATGGAGATGAATGGATTGGCGTACCCGGCCTTAACCGCTGGAGAAGGGAGACGGTTGAGGTCGATGTTGGAGATGAGGCCAACGAGGACAGAGATGTGGCGGCGGAGATCAGCAACCCCAAACCCTAGCCGCCAAGGAGATGGGTCCTCGTTGTTGCGGCTTAGTGAGTTGCGGCCTAGGGAGCACCACCGTCGTACCTGAGGCGGCGACTTCACGGAGAGACGACGAAGCGCGAGGGCCCGACCGGCGGTGGTTTCACACGGAGAGGTAGCAGGGAGAGGACGAAGCCGCAGAGAGAGGATAGGGATTAAGAGGCAGAGAGGCTAGGGTTTAGGGTTCGGCGGAGAGGGGAGGCAGCGACGAAGGCGGGCAGCTTGACGGTGTCGGAGAAGAGAGTCGCGCCCAGGACTTAGCCAAATGTAAGTCCTGGGCGCGCATTGGATATATATATATACCGAGGGAATTTGTAGGGGCGGCTGGTACCATAAACCGCGCCTACAAATACATTTGTAAGGGCGGTTCTTCATTCAACCGCCTCTACAAATAAATTTTCATATTTGCATTTAAATAATAGCCAATTCAAAAAATCCATTTTCAAGGCTTAAATCAAGATCAAATAAAAGAGTGAAGAATACCAAAGTTGTTTAAATACTTTAGATCTACAACTTATGTGTTTGCTATATTTTCATTTGACAAAGTTTGTTGAATTCAAATTTTAAATTTCAAACATTGGAAACTTTAAATAATATTTTGAATACTTAAATCATGTCAGCTGAAAAAGTGTAGAATACCAAAGTTGTTTAAATACTTAAGATCTAAAACTTTTATGTTTGTTATATTTTCATTTGACAAAGTTTGTTGAATTCAAATTTTAAATTTCAAACATTGGCAACTTTAAATAATATTTTGAATCCTTAAATCATGTCAGCTGAAAAAGTGAAGAATACCAAAGTTGTTTAAATACTTAAGAACTACAAGTCCAAATGGAAGAGCGAGTTTAACAAATACATAAGTTTCCTCACACACATACATAATTGAAGATACACAGAAACATACACCTAAATAAACACTCCATCTTAACTAACCGGTTACAACTTTTCCCTTGACACCCTTTCGTTCCCATGGCAATATGTCTTTGGGCAAGTTCTTTTCCACAACATTGATCTTCTTAGGAAAGTCAGTGAACAACTGCATTTCATCGTAGTTATTGTACTCATCTACATTCTCCACGCCATCAACTCCAATAATGCGTTGCTTTCCAGAGATAACCACGTGCTTTGTCTTCTTCTTTGGGGGGAGGCTAGTTTGCGGGTCAGGTAAATAGAAAACTTGTGCGACACGTGAAGCAAGAACCCAAGGGTCATCTTGGTAGCCTAGATTTTCGAGGCTCACGATAGTCAACCCAATCTCGTTCACTTGGTGTTGTTTGATCCAGTTGCATCAAAATAGTGCTATCTGTATGCCCATTCCATAGTCAAGTTCGCACATACCTTCAATGATGCAAAAGAATGGGTTCTTTCGACCCATTCGGTCCATGGCTTCTACTCGGACGCCGTTGTTTTGGTTCACACATTTACTATCCGTTGTTTTGGTATAGTACGTGTACCCATTGATATCATAACCTTCCCATGGTGTCACTTGTCCTGAAGGGCCCCGTGCCAAACTTCTGATGGTAATCTCATCTTGTGTTTCTCCATCTGGGAGGTTTTGGTGGTCCTGCAACCATGTAGTGAGTCGAAGCCTGTGTTGTTTCATGACCCAATCTTTTGTGCTACCATTACTTTCTTCCCTAAGGGCATTCAAGTGTTCTTCAATGTACGGTTGCATAAGTTCTGTACTCTGCAAGACAATATAATGTGCTCGACTCACTTCTTTGTAATCATGGTCGATGAATGTTTTTCTCCCCTTGGTGCCCTTCCTAGACAACCTACCCTTGTGACGAGAATCAGGTTTAGTTCACAACTTTTTCATTTGAAACCATCTTGTCATCGAAAAATATGTTTGAATGTGTCAAATTTGAAATTCAAACTTTTGTAAACGACCTCAGATGAAAAAACTTGGTACATGAAAGTTGTAGATCTCGAAAAGTTATGAAACTTTGTAGTTTACAACTTTTTCATTTGAATTCGTTTAGTGGCTCAAACAATCATTTTACACTTGGTTTAGTATAGAATATGAATAAGTACTAACGAATCTACAAGTGAGTCATGGGTGGAGTGGTAGAGGAGGTACCGTGCGAGGGTGAGGTCTCAGGTTCGAATCCCCGGCGGAGCGCGTTCGCAAATTTTACGCGAAAAAATGCGCGACTTGCGATTAATAGTGGGATTGTCCCAGAATTTAATTCTTTTTTTCGATTTTAAAAACACGATTTTATTCTGGAATCCATCACTGCCGGTTCGCGGTTTGGCATAACGGGCAGTGATGTGAACACTCATCACTGCCGAAAGCTCAGTGCCGGTTCAAAATCCGGCAGTGATGCGGGATTTTGAACCGGCACTGTTTTGCCTTTCTGTAGTAGTGACCAATCCCTCTTTGTCCTTTTAGGTACTCTTGACAACACTCAACGACTTCTTCAGTATTATAACCCTCTATCATGGAGCCCTCTGGATATGCTCAATTATGCATGTATCTGTTAAGAACCGACATGAACCGCTCATATGACCACATTTCATGCAAGTAGCAAGGGCCCAATGCCTCTTTTTGACGAACCATGTGAATCATGAGATGTGGCATTATATAAAAAAAAGCAGGAGGTAACACACATCTCAAGCTGGTTTTGGGTCTCCACCATGAAATCATGTAGCTCATGAAACTCATTTTTTCCAATCATCTTCTGTGAGATCTTCAAAAAGAAGTAACACATGCGAGTGATGGCCATCTTCAAAAACTCTGGCTTTATAGCCCTAATTGCAATAGGTAGGAACACTATCAGCATCACATGACAATCATGAGCCTTGAAGCGTGTTATTGATAGGTCCTTCATCGACACTAGCCTCTTCACATTCGCTGAAAACCCAGTCGGAACATTGACCCCCCTTAGGAAAGTGCACATGTCCCTCCTTTCTTCTGGGGTCAAGTTGAAGCTAGCTGCAGGCAGAGTGTATTTTCCATTACCAACAGGTATTGGGTGACGCTCTTTCTTTACTTGTAGCTGCACCATGTCTTTTCGTGATTTTAGACCATCATTTGTCTTGCTTGTGTCCATCAAGGTCGAAATGAGACTCTCAAATACATTCTTCTGCACATGCATAGCATCAATGGCATGTGGAACCTCCAAGTTTGGCCAATAAGGCAGATACTGAAAGAAGATCGATTTTTCTTAAAAGGTACACTGGGGATAGGAGGATTGCTTCTATCTCTGTTTGTCCCATCTGCATTCTTCTTTCCAAGTACGACACGTATGTTTTTCACCACGAACACATGTTGCCCATTTTGACGTCTTTGTCGAGGGGGTTGATTCTCTAGGGCGTTGTCGTAAAATTTGAAAAACATCTTACTGCGATATTTGTGGGTTGTCTTGAGGAAGCGTCGGTACCTTATGTAAATAACCTTCTTTGATACATCTAGGTACACCCATGTAGTGCCATCCAAGCATACTAAGCATCCAGTTTTCCCTTTGATCTGTCCAGACAAAGAAAACAATGCGGGGTAATCATTAGTAGTAACAAAGATCATCGCTCTACATATGAAGTCCTCCTTTTTGAATGCATTTGTTGACACAAAAAGCGTCAGGATCTGCGAACACCTCGGGCTTATACCCGAATTCGATTTCCGAGGGTGTGTCAGTCGATTTGACCAGTTAATCGACAAGGACGATAACTAGAACAAGATCTGAACGAGACAACAGCGATGCGCCCAGATGTCAAGGCTCAAACCTGATCAGGATAATTAGAACAATAGCAGAACGAGACGACAGTGATGCGCCCGGACTTCAAAGCTCTAATTGCTCAAAACGCGGAACTTGCAAGGGTTGACGGAGGTCGATGAGATGCAGCCCGTCGAAACTTGAAGAACTCGTAGATAAT
>CM039133.1:20199093-20289289 GCA_022036555.1 Microstegium vimineum
TGCTATTGGATTTCTAACGGCAGTCGTATTCGTGGGGCCCGTGGACGCACACTGTAGGGGCGGTTTCTGATACAGCCGCCTCTAATCGAAATAGGCTGGGTCGTTGCTACAAATCATTTCTGTAGTAGTGTAGGTAGGTCGGACTGTGCCAGTACGACACATTAATTATTTGCTTCGGTCCAAGCACAACTCATGGCACACTGAGACACGTCTTTTGTAATACGGGCCAAAGCATGACTCTCAAGATATCTTTGTTAGTTTTTTTTTGGTCCGCCAGCAACCTAAAATAATTTTTTCTGCAAATCATTTTCATAAAAGTTTCAAAGACTTTTGTAATCCATTTAAGAATTATTTTCATGAAAGTTTCAACGATTTTCATAATCTATTTAAGAATTAGATGAGAGGTGGTCTAATAGTCTAGTCTCATTAAATATGTTGACATGACATTGTATTAATGAAGAGAGAGGTGATAAGATTTTTATGGAAGTAGAGAGAGTTTCCTACATCTGCATTGTTTTCAAAATATAGTTGTATTAGAAACTGTGCTATGAAACTACTTATGATATAAGGACAAATCCTATAATATTTAGCACCAGTGAATCATCATTGTCGTTCCATTCAGATAAAAGGCACCACTATGCAAGACAGAATGAAACAGGGCTATGATATGGGGCTCTGGCCAAACAAGTTGCAGGTCTAGCCACCGTAGCATGCATCAATTTAAATCACATTCAGTTACATGTACCTAAAAAATCATTACAGTAGAACACCTGGAATGAGGTAAGGCGATGTGCAAAATAATGCTTATATCCCACATATGAACAATATCATAAAGAAGGAAAAATGTCTATATCGAAGCTCAACATACAGCTCCTTCCCAATTGAATTCCATTTTTTCTCATGATTTTATCGATGGTTTCCAGTCCATGTGGGCAGGTCTTCAGTTTTCATTGAATACCTCCATGATGGCAATTCCTTGGTGACAAGCGACCACAATCCTACAAATTTTTAAACATATGGTCCTTAAGAGTTTTATGATGGTCGAATAACAAAGAGAATTCAGAGCACCATGTCACCACATGAAGATGTAATAATTATCTTGGTCCGAACACGAGGATAAATAAATTTTTAAACAGATCATGTAGCGTCAATAAGTTGGTCAACATGCCAGTGTTGTACTAGTTGCTGATATTTCGAACCAAAGTGTGGAATAATTCAGATAAATTATTTATTTATAAGAAAATAAGATATGTGGTATATCGCAGTTTGTACCACAATAACAGTTGGGGCTTACCAAGCAAAACGATGTTTAGGTAATTTTCCTGCAACTATTACTCAGGATAGTATGATGTTCTATTTAACATAACATTTACTGTCTTGTTAGTTTTTTTTTAGGAAATACTGTCTTGTTAGTACAAATGAGACACCCTAGGGATCGAATCTCCAATAACATAAAACCAGTAGAGACTGGTGATAATCCATGTGTCACCAAATATCATATATATATATATATATATAAAAAAAAAAATTAATCAGAAGTGCCAAGATTACTAGTGACTTATACTATCTTCATCTTGAAATAAAGGATCCTGGCTGTGTAATCCACTTGCATAACCATGATTCCTTATATATTTTAGGACCAAAACAGTATATCTAATAGTCAATCTATAAACTATTGATAGGCCAATGCAGATACATTAGTACCACATTTGCAAGGGGAGATATAAGAATTAACATAGCATTGAATACCTAGTCCCTTTTAGGGGTTGACTTTTGTGCTATACGTTGTAGTCTAGCATGGATCCTATTTACAGTACTACATCCATCCACAAATGTAAGAACATATGTTCTTCAATTTTTTAGATATAAGGATTTATAATGCAATAATTTGATTCTTATTTTGTGGGTAAAAACAAATTTAGACAATAACTCATATGGATGGTCATCGAAGTCTAAGGTTGCATAGAGCTCGCAAAAATAAATCCATTTCACTACTAACATGTACAATTAGAGTATGGAGCATCCTTATGCCCACAAAATTTGGACCATTAATTAGGTTTTCCATATGCTTTTCTTTTTCCAATTCAACCCCAAAAGACAGAACCATCTCTTCCTCCTGTCCACGGTATAGTGTTGTGGCCCACTTGCTGCTGTTGTCCACCTCTATAGAGAACTTCTTTCTCTTCTCGTTGCATCTCCACTGCGAGCCACAACCAGGCGAATTGTAGTAATATGCACTACTACAAAAAATGAATTTATGCAGTGTCGCCATTTTGGCATCTATGGCGGGTATGCTGTTTGCCCGCAACGGTAATTGGATAGCCGGCCTCGCCCATTCGCTCGCTGCCATAAATCATTTACCATGACAGGCAACGTAATGCGCCTGCCATGGTAAATTCGTATTAACCACGACGGGCGGCTTAAGAGCGCCCGCTGCCATAAATTGATTAGCTACGGCAAGCACGTTAGGCTGTCCGCCACGGTTAATATAGATTTACCACAGCGGGTGTCTTATGTGGCCCGTCACGGTAAATCTATGACCTATGTAAACATAGCTAGCCACCCCTCTTCTTCCCCATGAGTCTTCCTCTTCCAAATCGTGGAGCGGGGTGCTTTGCCCTAAATTTTAACCAAATTCTTGAATTGAGGTTTAGATCTTGGATTGGGAGGAAGAGAACACAACAAGAGGTACATGAAGGCTATCCCATCCGTTTTATCCCTCTTTTCTTCATCTTTGGTGTCTCTAATTCTAAATCTAGATCTAGATGCATTTTCATGGAGGTAAGAGAAAGCTTGTGTTTTTCTTTTCTAATGCTTCTTATTTGGTACTTCTGATGTTAACTAAATACCTATTTGCAGGCACAATGAACAAGTCCGAATGGATGTACCAGATGAATAGAGTGAGCGACCCGCGATATTTGGATGGAGTGAGGAACTTTATTGCCGCAGAGAAAGCTCACCGTGAGAGGTTGAAGCGACCGACAACCATATGTTCATGTTCACACTGCGGGAACCTGAAATCCTACATAGACGGCATGATGCAAACTCATTTGATTATGTATGGTTTTGTCAAGGATTACACCATCTGAACTTTTCACGGTGAAAGAGTTGATGCGAGTCGCGGTGCATCTAGAGTGAGGTCGTCGTCAACGACGATAGTGAATCAAGATCCTATCGGAGCACCTGTCTCATCTTCAGCACCAATCGACAACGACAATAGTGCTTGTGATTACATAATGGTGGAGAATATAATCCAGGACATGGCTGACGACGGCGGTGGCAGTGGGGATGGTCAGGAGGCTACTTTGAATGAATTTGAGGATGTACATGTCTTTGAGTGCCTGCTCCACCACATCGACAAAGGTGACCTTATGTTTGGCAGCCTGAAGTGGTGAGAATTTTGGAGAGATGAAGCTGGAGGTAGTTGAACCTCTCTATAAGAAGGACGGCAAGTGTCCGAAGGATTGCACGACTCTCCTTTTTAACCTCCAAATGTTGATGTTCAAGGGTCGGCATGGTTTGTCTAACACTAGCTTCAACGAGTTGTTAAGTATCCTTCTACCACGTACCTAACCGCTAACAAGGCAGTGATTATATATGCCGTTCAAATTGCAAATTGCTAACTGTCAACATGAATTGAAAACTAAGCAGCTACTTGTTGTTATATACTTCATGTTGCTTTTGTGACTGTTTATTATCACTTGTTGTTACTTTATGCAGCTGTCATGCTACTATCATGTTGTTTATGGTCATGCAATTGTCTTTCAGTGGCTTATTGTTGCACAATTTTTTTACTAAAATCTTATACCACTAAAACTTTAAACTTACAGGGCCTGCACATTTGATTTGTTGCAGACACCAAATAAGAAAGGGTACATGCACTTTGAAGATTGCATTAAAGTGTAAGCATACGAACTTACTATGTATTCATGTACGGTTATAGTACCTACATATTCAAATTGTTGCTAAAACTAGTGTATTTCGTACAGAGCTTATAAGGTGTACGTAAAGGCTCCCGGATTCTATGATTGAAGAACAAAGAAGTTTAAGAAAAAGCATGGGAATAAAATCAAAATTAACCATGAGTTCTCGGTACGTACTTTAAAGGTTCAATTGTGGTTTTCATGCACTGAGCATTCTATATCTCTCTATATATGTGTGTGTTCTAATGTTTGTGTATCGTGCAATGTGCCAAACACCGTGACGGTTCACTTCTATGTGGCTTTTACACCTGCGAGTACCTAAGGGGGTGCAAGAACTACAGCGATAGCTTGCGGCAGCTCAAGAAAGGATTAGACTAGTGGATGGATGTGCAAAGCAAACAACACTCCTTCAAGCAAACAAGGACGGACATATGTAAGTTTGTCTTGGACAAATGCATATATAAAGGGGAACCATTCTTAAACACCAATAGTCCATTAGGGAAGGAGTCCAAGTACGAGAAACTTCAAAAATGACCTATCATGCTAGTTCCCTCGGATTACACTTTTGACATTGAGTTTACACAGAGCTAGCTAGCAATATCGTCTCCATTAGTTAGTTTCATCAAGACTTGTATATATGTGTGTTTGTGAGAACTTAAACGATTTCGTCAGTTTCGTGTGTATGGATAGACAATGAAGAACTAAGTGAATGCACGAAAGTCTTATGTGTGTGTGTGTTGACGGTAATTTCACCATGTTTTTACACCTTCAAAATCGTCAACAAAATATCATTCAGAGAGCTAACAAACAAATGTAGAGTAACTTGTGTGCAAATAACATGGTTCCACATGTACATGCCATTATTTGTATGCAGGAGTGTAAACCAAGCAAATGGGAGTGCTGGAGGCCCCATATGTAGGTGGGCCGACCTGCATGGACAAGTGTAGAGTGTAGTGGTGTAGGTGCTGAGCCTGTTGGCCCCATATGTAGGTCGGCCGACCTGCATATGAGCCCAACAGGCTCAGCACCTACACCACTACACTCTACACTTGTCCAGGAGGTCCCACAGGGGCCAAAGGGCCTAATCATGGGTCGGCCAACCTGTGTATGGGAGTCTCCTGGCTTGCCAAGTCACCACAATCCAAGATAGTGTGGTCTAAGCCAATTTGAACCCTTGGATCAAGTGGTGATCAAGATCAATGCTCCAGAACCTTAGCACTTGGATCCATGGACCCACACCAGCGGATAAACATCACAGAAGTTACCAACAAGCTCTATGACACGTGGGCCAGCCTTCTAGAAGGTTGAGGCAGCTTAGAGGAGTCATAGGGGGGTCGGCCAACCCCCCTATGGGGGGCACTTCCTCCCACAAGGTCCCTGACCAGTGGGGCACCCTCTAGAAGGCCTGTGTGGGCCCTACGACCCATAGGGGGGTCGACCAACCTCCTATAGGGACCCATGGCCTCCCACCTTGGTCACTGACTAGTGGGGACCCCTTCTAGAAGGAGTGGCAGGGCTCACAGCTCATAGGGAGGTCGGCCGACCTCCCCCTGGTACCCAAACTCTCCCCCAAGCTCACCACCACCTTCCTGCATGTCACCATGCATCCACTTGATCTCCATCGTTGACCTATGACGATTGCAAGGATGGTTTGATCCTATGGAGCTGATGAAGGTGACGTGGATCGCTGACGTGGCACTGGAGTAGCCTCTACTCCACCTCTAGCTATAAATAGCCCCCTAGAGTTCTCTTATCATTCATGACTCATTGGAGAAAAACTACTCCTTAGTAGTAGTGATATGCTAGTCGAAGGAGAGTGAGGGAAGTCTTCTAGAGAAAGCCCCAGATCTATTGGGAATCTTCTCTGGAGTTCTACCTCAGCGGATGCGATCCTCTTGTAAGTTCAGCACTTGTAAGTGATACATCTAAGTTCTTTATAGCAAGTAATATTCTACTTCTAACATAGTTGTTATACATCTTTTCACGCTTGTTGATCACTTTACTTTAAGTAGAGTGCTTTAATCTTATGCAAGGGTTAAAGTAGTAAGAATAGTGTAGACGTGGTGTCTAGACTAGATCTTGCCTTTGTAAACCGCTTATCGCACGGATTGTTCATGGATGCTAGTAGGAGGTGACAACCCTATCTAGTCCTTGTATTCCACCACGTGTGTAAGATAAGTTCTTAAAAGGTAGGGCCTCAATACAACATTATGGCGCGGTCCAGTTAGAGTTTTGCCCTCTTTCTGATCTATCCCATCGCCTCCTGCAAGAGAAGGGCTGATAAAGTCAGTATAACTAGCTATACCTTGTTAGATATCTTTGCTATATCGAACCTCTCAACCCAGTTATCATAGTCTCCCTTGATCCATTATAGGACATATCCATAATCCTAGTTAACTCACTTCTTATTCCATGTGGAAAATACGATACTTGGAATACTCCTGGTGAAGGCTACACTTGACAGTCGTACGCTTGCGGTCTTTTACCCGTTTGCCACTTCTCGTGTCAACAAGCTTTGTGGCACCGTTGCCGAGGAACGGTACCTGTTTTAACTAGAACACTTTGGTCCTATTATCCTTGTTTGATTTAAACCTTTCTTTCCACATATACACCTATGGATCAAACACCCCTTTTTGAGTATGGTGCTCCAACAGGCGCTAGGTTGGAGCCACCTAGTTCATCTCAGGCCATATTGGACATTCTATATGAGCTTCGCCCAAGTCTCATAGCGATGGTTCAGAACAAACCTTTTTCTGGGGACGGAGACGAAAATACCATAAATCTGCCATCAATCCTAAACCACAAATACCACAAATCTCGAAGGAAGAAGAAATCCAATACCTAAACCATTCCTTCGAGTTCGAGGCCAACCTCTCATCTGATCTTGTTGGTTTTGGGAATGCCCAAAATTATCTGTTCCAAAAGAGACCTTCTAAGAAACATCTTTCTAGACCTCCCATGAAGCATTCTCTTCAAAAGCCTACTGAATCAATATCATCTTGCGCCTCGACTTCCCACATGGCACATCAGGAAAATCTTGGGATTCCTGATAAAGAAATGTCGAGTGAGCTTATAGAAGGAGAACTAAAGTGTTTAGAAGCCAAATCTATCCTCTCCTTCTCTATGCCCACATCTGACATATCTTACGAACCTATTTCTAAACCCATCCTTGATCCTGATGATCCCCCATGTGTTCCTTTATTCAAGTCTTATGATGACCCACTTAATGACTTTGGGAATTCATTAAGACACCCGAGGCATGGAAGCCATGAGGGCCATAAATATGACCAAGAGGAGCATAATCAATGGTTAGAGCCTCTGTCTACCATCATAAGCCAAGAAAGGTTGGATGAGGCCAAATCCTCAAAGGAAGTCACTAAAATGCCCACACATGTGAGGAGAATATCATGTCAAGTGTTGGGCATTAATGGTGAAATTTTCTACGATCCTAGCCTTGGGATCAACATCCTTCCTCGTTTCCATGTTTCAACACCATCAAAGGATCATCTATCCCAATCACAAAAACACCTTAGACTCCCCAATGGTCAAGTCCTTGATTTTTTAGGAGTCCTTCATGATGTTCTTGTGGTGGTTGATGATCTCAAGATCTTCCTAGATTTCCATATCTTTGACCTTCCTAGACTTTCCTTTCTTCTTACCTTTATCGGAAGGCCAATCATGAGAATCTTAGAGAACACAATAGGAAATGAGAAGCTTGGTCATAGAATACGTGAAGATTATCTACCTGTTTGGTCTTCCCGACCTCAAAGGGTTAGAATCCAAACTAGTTCTTGATCCAAGGGGTGAGCTAATGTCAATCTCGCCAACAGCCATGACCCATTCAAGCCTTGAGAATGACTTGAAATGTCATGAGAAAGAAAGTGCTCACTCACTCCTTGAAAGGGAGAATGATGTCAATGAGCATGGAAGTTATTCCCCGATCTTCCAATCAAATCCATGCTCAAATGAGAAATCTCTCAAATCAATCCTTCCCTCTACCATCACTATGCTCATGACCTACAACCTCTTCATGCTTCTCGTTTCTAAAATCTTTGTAGGGTTGTAGATGTGTTTGTCTACAATAAATTTTGCAAATCTCGTAGTGGTTTTGGTCTTGAGGATAGGTTCGAAAATGTTGGAGTTGAAGGGGAAACCGCTTCACCAACATGAGTTGCAACTTTAAGGTTTCCCAAAGACAAGCATGTGTCTTAAAATTAAGCACTCTTGGGAGCTAACCCAAATCTTCTTATTTTCTATTAAAGTTTGCTTAAAAAATATATAAACAAAATAAATATTTTTATTGTCCTAAAAATCTAAAAGGAATAAAATGACTTTGTAAAATGAGATTAAGGAAATATTTGTGAAATTGTTCCTTCGGGTATTTTTGTCACCAACCATTTTAGGTTTGAACAAAAAGAATGATCGAGCAAAACACAAGGTATGTCCAACCAAACATCTTTTAATAATGAAGCACATTCAAAAAGAAAATTTCACATCCTAGACTTGGATGTTCGCATTATAAAATGTTGCAAAATCCAAGTATGGGGGAGTGGATTTCTCCAAAGAGCTTCATGGCATGCTTCATTTTGTTTGCTTGTCTCTTCATTTCTTTCTCTTTATTCAGCCTGCGCACATTTTTACCAAAAACCGAAAACCGAACCAAACCGAAATGTCGGTTCTTTGTTTTTTCGGTTCGGTTTCCAATTCTATAGTGTTCGGTGCTCGGTTTCGGCTTCGGTTTCCAATCCAAACCGAACAGATACACTGAAAAACTGAAATTAGGCATTGTCTCACAAATTCGCAACCACTACCCACCAGTCATCCATCCCACAACCCAGTTAGGCGCAGTTAGCCCACCAGCCCACCACACAACACAACTCCACGGTCTCCACCAGCCCTCTGACCCTCTCGGCCTCTCATCTCCCTCGTGCGAGTCGCCGACGCGCCGAGTGCCCGACTCCATCCACAGATTCACTCTGAAGTCCTAACCCTAACCTACCCAGCGGATCGGAGGCGGCGGCTAAGCGGCGGCGCGGTGCACCCCCCACCCAACCAGACAGCATCGGGGAACCCTGCCGGTGGATCTGAGGAGGAAGGCACTCCGTGCATGCGGCGGCGGCGGCTAATGCGAGGTGGCGGCGGCGGCGGCATGGATGACTGGTGTCCAGCATCCCCTCTCGCCGGCGGATCCGAGGCGCGGGGCAGCAGCGGGCGGTCGCGCGGCGGGCGGCGGTAGTTGTGCCTATGTTGTGATTTTTTCTTTTTTTTGAAACTATGCTGGGATTTTTTCTGCCATCGGTTTATTTGGGTTAAACCAAAAAACCGAATTACAAAACCGAAACCGAAATTGTCGATTTCTATGTTTTTTTACAAACCGATAGGTGCTTATTTTCTAGAAACCAAAGTTTTGTGAAACCGAACAAATCGAACCGAATTGTTAGTTTAAACCGAATGCCCAGGCTAACTCTTTATACCTTGCTCATCTTTCTAAGTTATAGAAATAATAATAAATGAATAAATAAATAAAATGCAAATACCCATCTGGTTCACAATCCATGCTCTTGTCTCTCCTTAAATGAATCTCTTTATTCTTTCATGACTCTTGATTCTGTTATAAATATGCTTTGGTTTGGAGTACTTCTCGAGTGTATTCCCATAGGCTCTTTAAATTAAGCATGGTGCTTAGGTTAAAAAGCATTCCTTAATCAAATTAGACATGGTATCAAGTTTGATTAATGAACAAAAAGTAAACTTGTATGGAATTTGGTTTTACTTTTGGACTAGCCCATGTAAGATAACTTCCAAATTCTGGTGGATTAGTCAAGAGATCATTCTTAGAGACAAATCAAGGGTTGGGGTAGTAATGAAATAATCTTGCACATCTTTGCATCAACCTTGCTTAACTTTTAAAAGAATTGGTGAACAATGATGGAACATCTCTTTCTGTGCTAAAATGTTAAAGCCAACTTTTCTATAGCATAAAAGATGACCTTCATTTCTATGACAACATTGCCCTTGTTTCAAAATATTTGTGCATTCCTTTGGGTATATGTTGTCCACTAATCCTTCGCAGGAGAGAAGCAATGAATGGAGGAAAGGGTCTGAGTACAACACGATGATTCACAGGAGAAAGACCATTCGTCATCATCAATGTCATGACACATGGAATCGTCACGCTTCAAGATTATGGTTGCGACACCTTTAAAGGTAAATGATCATTGTCTTAGGATGTGTTTGGATGTAGATATTGGAGGGCTTGGGATTGAATTGGTTCCAATACCAAATCAGCCTTGACATTGTATTGGGCTACAATTCAATTCTATTGTTTGGATGCCTATAGTATTCACTTTTGGAATCTAGCTGGCGGATGAGGCAAGGGAGGGCATGGGCGCCGCTGGCCCCAAGGAAGAAGAGGGGATTGCCTCCGCGAAGGAAGAAGAGGGACCCTTGTCGTCGGCCAGCGAGGGAGAAGAAGAGCCGCCAGTGAGGGAGAAGAAGAGGGTCGCGCGGCACTGCTCGCTAGCGCGTGGAGGGGTAGCGAGGAAGAAGAAGAGCCGACGGCGGAGGGAGGTGAGGGCAGCGCTGCTCATTGGCGCGCAGAGGGAGGTTCGAGGAAGAGCCGCCGGCGAGGGAGAAGAAGAGGGCGACGCGGCACTGCTCGCTGACGCGCGGAGGGGTAGCGAGGGAGAAGAAGAGACGCCGGCGGAGGGAGGTGAGGGCGACGCTGCTTGCTGGCGCGTGGAGGGAGGTTCAAGGAAGAGTCGTCGACGGAGGGGGAGGGCAGTGCTGCTCTCTGGCACACAAGGGAGAAGAAAAGTCGCATCGGCTTCAATTCCTCCCAATACAGAGGGTCCGGCCTGTGTATTGCGGGCAGGAGGCAACAACCTATGAGAATACCCCTTGGCATTGAAGTTCGTTTCGAATTCCAAAGCCAACGGCCATCCGAACAGCAACATATGGGCCAATTCGAATACCGAAGGCCCAATATCTACATCCAAGCACAGCCTTAAATTTTTTCATGAACATGAATCATCTGAGCATGAAATTAACATGATATATTTTGTCCTTAATCCAATTGAGAACTAAAATCTACATGTTTTAATTTTTGTTCATTTTTCGTGTTTGACCCTAGAATTAGCATGTATCTAGCCTTGTCAGTTCCAACACAAAATTTGGGTCCATTCGGCCCCAATAGGAGGTCAGCCGACCTCATCTTGAGGCTTCTCAGCCCGATGTTGCGCGACCTGCCTAACCTGACCCGTGGGACCTCCAATCCAGGCTCGGTCGAGCCAAACCTTCCAAAAAGCGGTTAGCCGACCGGGGTTTTGGCCCTTCAGCCATGCACGTTGCTCCTGAGCATTGGGCCAACATTCCTATCATGTTTCCGGCATGATCCAAGTGAAAATAGAGGCGAAGGACGTTGGATTCTCTCTTCTTAACCTCACCCTCTCCTTCTTCCTCCTCTTACCTTGTTCTTCTTCACCACCAGTAGAAATTCCATCTCCTCTTGCTTCCCTTCTCACCTTCCTTGACCTCCACCAAGAAGAAGATCAAAAGAGCGATATGGAAAAGTTTCTACGTGTTGTTGCCAAAGAAAGCATTACCAACTTAGAAGAAAGGGTTTCTGAGGAGAGAATGGCGCATCTAGGTCTTGAAGATAGCTTTTATGATCTTCGCATTATCACTAATGCAAAGCTCAAGCACTTATCGAAATCCATTGAGAGAGAGGATCTCCTTACCTCTCCCTCTCCTTAGTCATCCTCTAGAGCCATTAACACAACCTACTGAAAGGTCTAGGAATGGATAGAGGGGGGGGGGTGAATAGCCTAATTAAATTTTCTACAACAACACTTAGCAAACTTGTTAGAATAAAACACGGCTATAAGCAAGTTTGCACTAGCACTACGGTTAGGCAAGCCACCTACCAATTCTAGTCACTAGCAAGATAATCTATGTTAGACACAAGAGCTAGAGACTTAGAGCTATACTACCAAGCTACATAAGCAAAGCTAGAGGCTCTACTTTGCAAGAATGTAAGGAATGTAATTGAAGGACCGAGAACAGTGACCAGAGGGGGGGGGAATGGGAGCCAAATAAAATCCAACTCAAAGACTTCGCCCTTGTCCCAACCTCACACCCAAAACTTGGCCACAGAAGAGCTGACTCGCACATGACCTAACAAGTAGGTGGACACCTTAGGAAGACCCCCTAAAGGTGCAGCGGAGCGGTCGAACAAGATGGAGAACAAACGAAGCCACGAACTCGAAACCAATACACCGAGAGTGGTACTCTCAACCCCTAGAGAGAAGAGGCAAGAACACTCCCAAAACTACTTATGAGAACTGGTATCAAAAGTATCTAATAATGTTCCTTACGTGAATACGAATCCAACGCAACAAACGAAACTTGATTCGGAGTCCGGACGAGAGAGAAACGAGCACGGGATTACTTCTGTCAGTGACCACAAGACCAAGAGGAGTGGTCCGGAGCTAAGGTCTGGAGCTAGGGTCCTTGCTGTAGTTTTTCGCCCACACCACAGGACCACTCGCTATGGTCCGGTGCTATGGCCCGGAGGGTGGTCCGATGGGTAGTCCGACGCTTTTTCTTCTCAAAATCAGCCAATGCAGTGAGCTCCCAACCTCCGGACTAGTGGTCCGACGGTACCACAGGACTAGTCCGAGCTTGGTCCGGAGCTAGGGGCTGCTCTGCATACTTTTGGCCAGACCATAGGACCACTCGCCTATGGTCCGGAGCCTTGTCCAAAGTGGTCCGGAGGGTGGTCCAGAGCTCACGAACAGCGTACAGAAAACCCGCGGAAACCGATTTCACTCCGCCAAATCTTCCCAAAACTCAACCAAATGAACTCGAACTGCAACCAAACTTTGTAGGCATGATCCTTGTGCAGTTGGGGAGCTATCCCGAAGAAAGCATCACTCAATATGGAGAGGATAAACGGGAACACTCGGATTTGGGGGAGAAAAGGAAAAACAAAGAACGCCGCAAAGAAATTGCCCGCATTTTGAATGGACGGCCCCACTTCCTGCCGGGAGTTGCCGTCGCCTCGACGCAACCTCTAGGATTCCACCATGTGTCATCCCCGCTTCCTCGGAAGCTCTGCCTAGGTTTTAAGGCCCAAACCTAGGAAACCCGCCACCGATAGCTTTGGGCTCAACTACCGAACCCCGAGTTTTGAGGCCCAAAATCGGAAACCGTCCACCGATGGTTTTGAGGCCCAAACCACGCGACTCGATCCATCTTGTCCTCGCCCGGTCGGACTACGAGTCCCATGAGCCTCCGCTCGACACGCTCATCCACCGTCTTGACTCGGTCGACTCGGTCTACCTCCATGTCTTCTCGCACTTGCCAGTGCCAAGTACTAGCCACCACAGCTAGTCCGCCGGTGCCCATGGTCCCTCAATCCGAGCCCTGCTTCCGCCCTTCACCGCTCTCAGTCCATCGGCACGGCAAGCCTCTACTCGACCTTCTCCACGCATTGACCATTATCACTAGGCATAGCACCTGCACACCACAAGCCGATAGACAGGCACACATTTGCTTTCGCAAAGGGTTAGAATAAACCAGTCAAACTGAAACACTCAAGTGTTGGTCAATCACTCATCATCAAAGTTGAACATACATGGGTACTTATCCACCATGTGTTCGCAATCTCCCCCTTGATGAGTGCATTGTCAACACAAGTGCATTTCAGATCTGAGCCGCAAGGTAAAGCTCTCCAAATGACCAAAAGCTAAGAAAGCCAAAAACAGGGTCACTTGAGAGAAGCAAAACGAGTCCAAAACTTGGTTCCCAAAGACATGGGCAACGGCTCGACGCAACCAAGCAAAACAAAGCTAGCCCTCAAGAAGAGACAGAAACGGGCTCAACACCGCTAGAAAAACAAGATACCAATTGAAGCCTACCAAAGCTCAAGAAACCAATTGAAAACACCAAGGGAACTCCAAAGATACCAATTAAAACACTTAATGTTCAAGAAGCACTCGAAACATGTCGGAGCCAACAAAGCAAGCTAGACCCTCCAGAAGAGGCAAAGGCTCAACACATCTAGCAAAATCTCCCCCTGGGCAAAAGCACACTCAAGATACCAAAAGAGCTCCTTAGGGAAAAAGAAGCACACAAACTCCCCCTTGACCAAAAAAACTCTAAACCAATGAAACCAAGGAGATGCACTCTTTCTCCCCCTTGGAAGTCGATGGCTGAAAATGGAATGAAATGCACATCTCTCCCCCTTGTTGACACATGTAGCTCATCAAAGATCAACAATTCAAGATCCGGCTACAAATGCCATGAAATGCAAAATGAGTGCAAAAGCTTCATACTTAGAGCTAAGACAATGAATAGATGCTCTAAGTGATGTGATCCTGTGAGAATAGGAAAAACTCTACGTGCCCAACAAAGACTCAAGTTGAGCTTAAGATCACTTTAGAAGCTATTTTAGAAAGCATATCATGTGAGAGAAGAGAAAGGGTATCACCTCATAGAGACAACTAAACATGGCAAACAAGATAGGATCTATCTCAAAGCAATCTCATGTATAGCAAGTAGAACGATCCCTAGCAAAGTTCATACAACAAGCCAATGACCCAACTGAATGAGTTTTCCAAATTTCAGAGTTTTGCAGCCAATTTTAGTTTTAGGCACATTACAAGTTGTATACGAGTGGTTGTAAGCAAGGTGATGCCACTGCTTACCAACCGGGCGAAGTCAAAGGACTTGACACACCGGTTTTGGTCATACACGACACCGCTTAAGTATCAACCCATACGGGAAGCAGTCTCGAACACACGGTGAAGTGCTCACAATGCAGACCCAACTCGATCTTTCCAATTCACAAAACAGAGAGCAATTTCATTTTAGATATTAATCATGGTGCTCAAAGGTAGTGAATGAAACAATGAAGAGCCATAGTTACAAGCTATATACAAGACAACCAAGAGGGATCTTCAAAAGCCTACACATGCTAGTGCCATTTCAGAGGTGACATGGGGAATTTAAATTCAGTTTTAAAGCTTTTCTAACTTAGCTCTATTGCATATCATATAGATCAAAAAGATTCTAAGTTAGGCAACACCATAGACACTTAAAGCACCTCAAACAGAGCATAGATTCATTATATCGGCTATAAGTATGAAGATTGAAATGAACTATGTCACACATGCAAATGAGATGCACAATGCAATGACACCAACTAACACTAACAAGACACCAATTGAGAAGAAGGACAAAGAAAAGACAAAAAGAACCAAAAAGAACTATGATACACAAAACTTTCCTCCTCTAAAAAGGAAAGCAAACACCCAACTCGCCCCGAAGGCGAGAAAACGCAGCTTGATCCAAAGGCTTTGTCAGAATATCCGCAAGCTGGTTGTGGGTCTCGACATGCCGGAGGTCAATGTCGCCCTTCTCGTAATGATCTCGCAAGAAATGAAAGCGGACCTCAATGTTCTTGGTCTTTGAATGAAGCACAAGATTTTTGGCCACACTAATTGCACTCGTGCTATCGCAAAGCAGAGGCACCTTAGTAAGCTCAAGACCGAAATCTTTCAAAGTGGCAATCATCCAAATCAACTGCGAGCAACAGCTAGCCACGGCAACGTACTCAGCTTCGCACGTCGACTGTACCACGCTAGACTGCTTGCGAGAAGACCAAGAAACCATAGAAGACCCAAGAAACTGGCAAGTCCCAGAAGTGGACTTCCGATCTAGTCGGCAACCGGCAAAGTCGGCGTCAGAATAACCTCAAAGCACGAGAGAGGAAGAGGTGGAAAACCAAAGACCAAATTCGCTCATAATGCGTTTCACGGGCTGCTTGTGCAAAGTCCATGGGGACGCCTGAAAGCGAGCACACAGGCAGACGGCGAACTGAATGTCCGACCGCGTCGCCGTCAGGTACAGAAGCGACCCGATCATGCTTCGGTACTCGGTCTGGTCCACAGCCTCTCCTTCCTCGTCCGCATCCAAGGTAGTAGTAGTTGACATAAGCGTCGAGAGGGGATTTGTCTCTCCCATGTCAAACTTCTTCAAGATATCCTTTGTGTACTTGCCTTGGTGCACAAACGTCCCTTCTCGGGTTTGCTTGATTTGCAACCCGAGAAAGAAAGTCAACTCTCCCATCATGCTCATCTCAAATTCCCTGCTCATAAGATCTGCAAACTTGGCAACAAGAGCATGAGAAGAACCACCAAAGATGATATCATCCACGTATATTTGGACAAGGAGAGTGTGTTTGCCTTGCTTGAGGAGAAACAACGTCTTATCTACCGATCCCATTTTAAAGCCCTTAGCAATCAAAAAGGCTTTTAGCCTATCATACCATGCTCTAGGTGCTTGTTTCAAACCATACAAACATTTGTGAAGTTTAAAAACATGGTTTGGAAACTTGGGATTTTCAAAACCGGGAGGTTGTCTAACATACACTTCCTCCTCTATGTAGCCGTTTAAGAAAGCACTTTTAACGTCCATTTGAAAAAGTTTAAAACCCTTAGAAGCCGCAAAAGCTAGAAAGATTCTAATGGCTTCTAAACGAGCTACAAGAGCAAAGGTAACCTCATAGTCTATTCCCTCCTTTTGACAAAAGCCTTGAGCTACAAACCTAGCCTTGTTGCGCACTACCACCCCATCCTCACTTTGTTTATTTTTGAAAACTCATTTGGTACCTATGGGGTGGCAACTAGGTGGTGGAGGACCTAAGACCCAAACGTGGTTTCGCTCAAAGTTTTCTGACTCCTCATGCATGGCATTAACCTAATCCGGATCCATAAAAACGTGTCCAACATCTCGGGGCTCAAAAGAAGCGACAAAAGCCGAATGATCAAAGTGAGAGAGATAGGACCTGGACCGCGTGACTCGACGGTCAATGTCGCCGATGATGTTCTCCGGCGGGTGCTGCCGCTGGATGTGGTAGGAATCCTACCTAGACGAAGTGTTCTCCCCCTCAACAGCAGCTGGAGCTCCCTCAGGTGCAACGGGCACGGACTGAGGAAGCTGCTCGAACGACCCCCATGTAGAGGAAGTAGTCGGGTCGGGACCGTGAGCCGAAGTGGACGTCGCAGGGTCGACGGAGGCAACCAGTGGAGTTGGCTCTGGATCACCCCAATCGGCATCATCCTGCTCCTCCTCCACAAAGATGCTAGTGTTAACCTCATCATCACATGCAAGCTCAAAAGCGGTGGAAACATAGGGCATAGTCTCATCGAAAGTAATCTCACAAGTCTGCATCACTCGGTTAGTCTCAAGGTTAAGTGCACGATAAGCACGAGAGTGAGTAGAATAATCAAGAAAGATACCGTCAGAAGACCGTGATTCAAATTTATCCAAATTACCGCCCTTTTTGAGGATGAAGCTGTCACACCCAATTTTAAGAATAAAATTGAATGCGAATAACTCATGTGTGCCCAGAGATCAATCACACACATAAGCTGACAAATCTTTAAATAGTACCATCACTGAGTGCTTATTACATAACGAATAATATTCTTAAACATAACAGCGGAAATAAAGATAACTCTCGCGATGAAGCTCCACTTCACATGGAACGCCGACTGGTTGACCACTAGCCTAGTACTCCTCATGATAGTCTTCATAGCCATCTGATGAGGATGATAAAGCAAGGGTGAGCAATTAAAGTACTCAGCAAGAGTATCACAGGGTTATGAAGCACAAAAGGTTGACACTGTCTGAACTGCGGTTGCTTTTAACTTGGTCAAGTTTTACCAACACTTAGCTTTAGTTATGCATAACCCAATTAATAACCATGTGATAAGATTAATAATCAACATTAACAATTAAACAACATGATCATCTACACTGTGAGTTTTCCAGGCCGCTTGTGACCGTGAGCACGGCTATCATGATAGATTTACACTCTGCAAAGGTTACACACTTTACCCACAAGCCGTGTTGCCCATATGCCCGGGTTTGCAACTCCCAACACACTTCCAAGGTGAGCGGGCATGGAACACTATGAAGTCTTTCAAAAGCCCTTTCTAACATGTAGCGGACCCTACGGACCCAATGCAAAGGGGTATATGGGACACCCCGATGATACCACCCGCAGCGGTCCCCATACAAGCTATACCCCATAACCAGCTCGGCAAAGGTGCCTTTCATGAACCACAAGAATGCTAGTCCAAACTTCATACTTAACTAAAGCCAGATCCATTATAGCACTCATGGTTGCATTTAAGTCCCAGCTTTTGCCCTACAGTGGGGTCCTATTCCATGTCGCTACAAAAGCCAATATTATCTCATTGTTGCATATATCATTAATCAATATTCAATTCCATATTCATCATGTAAAGCATAGCAAAGCTACCCATATGCATAGAAACCTATGGTGACAAGGTACAAGGTAACAAGCTATGGTAAAGATCTAAATAGGAATCAAAATTAGACACATGCAATATGACTAGATGGATTAAGGTGAATAGGTAACAAGGATGATCCCATGTTAAACTTGCCTTGATCACAAAGCTCCTGGTGATCCTAATCTGCTGCAAAGAACTCTGGAACACCCAAAATTTCACTGGCTGTACTCGATCAACATCACCACGCAATCATCCAAACAAGCATACACGAAGAAACATAGATATAATTAGAACAATACACCATACATGATAAAGAGGTTTATGAAAAGGTTTTAAAACAAATCTATGTTATACTACGATCACAAAGACGCGAAAATCATGCTAAACGGATCTAAAACGAATAAAGTATAGATTAAACACGATTTTAAAGAGCAAGATTAAAGCATTAAAAGAATTAATCTAACTTTTATTTTCAAAAGTAATTAACATAGATGAAATCTATACTACGAATCTAACACAACTTGAACGGTTCGATTTGGATTTAAAACGAGCAAATTATAAGCATTTAAAGATCAGTGGCAAATCTGTAAATAGGGATTTTTATTTAATTTCGAAATAAAACAGATCTAAAAAGGAATACGTTTTCCAGAGGGGAAAGCGTAGAGCGGGAAACCGCTTTAGGACTGCGGGTTGAGGGCTGGAAACTCGGGGGTCTCTTTAGCAAATGTGCCACCCGAAGGGGTATCGGCTCACGTGAGCCGTTGGATCTAATCTGGGCGATCCAGATTAGAAGAGAGGGGAAGGGAGCGATGCTCCCACCGGAGCAAGGCGGCGCACGGCGGCGGCCATGGCCAGACCGAGGCCTAGCTCGCCGGCGCAACTAGACCGGGGCTCTGGTGCCCAGTTTTTCGATCCGAGAGCACCGGGAGAAAGAGCGGAGAGAGGCGAACTCACCCTCGGACAACGGCGGGCTCGGCGATGGACGGAGATGTCCGGCGATGTCGAACAGCGGCGGCGGAGCCCCTGTGCACGGCGGTGCGGTTAACCAAAGCACAAAGGAGAGGGAAAAGAGAGAGGGGAGGTGTTCCGCACGCACGTGAGGCGAGTGCGAAGCTCAGCGGGGTACTTGCGACGTCCGGTGGCGCAGAACGGCGGTGCGGCGGCGTCGATGCTTGGTTGCGGCGCTGCTGCAGCTGGTGGCGAGGCGAGGCGATGGGGAACTGTGACGCGGGGTCGGCTCCTATTTAAAGGGGCCGAGGGAGAGTCCCACGCGGCTACGAGAGCGCAGAAACCGCGGGGGAGGCGGTTGCGGGAGTCGGCGTCGCGGCGTGGCGCAGCAGAGTTCGGAGCGGACTCGGGGGAGGAAGGAGACAGCGGCCTGACAGGCGGGGCCGCGATGTCAGTGGAGAGAGGAGGGGGAGGGCGTGGGTAGGCTGGCGCGCTACTGGGCCGAGGCGAGGGAGGTGGTTGGCCCAAGCGGGGAAAGGAAGGGAGGGAGTGGGCTGGCCGGGAGCTGGGCCAAAAGAGTGAGAGGGAGGGTTTCCATTTTTTTTGTTTTTATTTTCTTTTTGCAAATTGATTTTCAAATTGATTTCCAAAAGGGTTTTGAAATCCTTTTTAGGTTTTGCAAAATCAACCAACACAAGAAAATGCAGAGGCATGATATGCACAATATGTTGAACCCTAGCATTGATATTTATTTTAGTTTTATTTATTTAATTCTATGATCACAACAAATGCTTGAAAATAAATCAAATTTAATTTAAATTCAAATCTAATTTCTATTTCAAATTTTAGGGTGTTACAAATCTACCCCCCTTAAAAGAATCTCGACCCAAGATTCCCAGATTTGACTTACTTAAAGAGTTGAGGGTAGGTTTTTCTTAGATCTTCCTCTCTTTCCCAAGTGGCCTCTGTCTCTGTATACCGATTCCACTGCACCTTGCACATCTTGATGACCTTACTACTTGTAATTCTTTCAGCTGTTTCCAAAACCTTAACCGGATATTCCTCATAGGTCAAATCTTCCTTAACGGTGAGTTCCTCCAAAGGTAACTGTTCTTCGGGTACTCGCAAACACTTCTTGAGCTGAGATACGTGAAACACATCGTGAACTCCTGACAAACTTTCTCGTAACTCTAACCGATAAGCAACTTCTCCACGTCTGTCAAGAACCTTGAACGGACCAATATATCTGGGTGCTAACTTTCCTTTCATATTGAACCGTTTCACACTTCTCATAGGTGACACTTTCAGGTAAACATAATCACCTACCTCAAAAGACAAATCTCTTCTTCGGTTATCAGCGTAACTCTTCTGTCGGGATTGTGCTATCTTCAGATTATCTCTGATTACTCAGACTTGTTCTTCTGCATCTCTCAGAACATCTGGTCCAAACACTTGGGTTTCTCCCGTTTGATTCCAGAACAAAAGAGTTCTACACTTCCATCCATACAAAGCTTCAAACGGTGCCATCTTAAGACTTTCCTAATAACTGTTGTTATATGAGAACTCAGCATAGGGCAAACTCTTGTCCCAACTAGTACCATACTGCAAAGCACAAGCTCTTAACATATCTTCTAGCACTTGATTTGCTCTTTCTGTCTGTCCATCTGTCTGAGGGTGATAGGCTGAGCTAAAATTCAACACTATTCCAAGGGACTCATGCACTTTCCTCCAAAAGTGTGAGGTGAACTGGGTTCCTCTATCTGACACGATCTTCTTTGGAACTCCATGCTGGCATACTATTCTTTCCATGTACAACTCTGCTAATTGTGCTCCCGTATAAGTGGTTCGAACTGGCAAGAAGTGAGCGACCTTAGTCAAGCGATCAATTATGACCCAGATTGAGTCATAACCTTTCCGAGTAAGCGGTAGCCCAACTATGAAATCCATACCAACTTCGTCCCACTTCCATTTAGGTATGTTCATCGGTTGCAATAGTCCTGCAGGTCTCTGATGTTCTGCTTTAACCCTCTGACATGTATCACATATTGCTACATATTCTGCCACGTCACGTTTCAATCCAACCCACCAATATTTCTCTTTAAGATCTAAGTACATCTTAGTGCTTCTAGGATGTATTGAGTAGGTTGACTCATGAGCTTCTCGCAGAATCATCTGTCGAATAGACTTGATGTCAGGAACGCAGATCCTCTTTCCATACCACAATGTACCATTATCATCTAACCGGAAAACTGGTGATCTTCCTTCCTTCATGTTATCAACTATTAACTGCAGATTCTTATCCTGCAACTGACCTTCACGAATCTCCTTCTCTAGTGTAGGCTCCACTGCCATCTCCATCGCATTAGCAACAATGCTCAAGTCGAGATGCTCAAGTTCGGCACACAACTCTTCAGGCATAGGTATTGTCCAAATCTCATTAGCATAACTTTTCCTGCTAAGAGCATCGGCCACCACATTGGCTTTACCAGGATGATAGTGAACCTCTAGGTCATAATCCTTGATCAGCTCCAACCAATGGCGTTGCCTCAAATTCAGATCGGATTGAGTAAAGATATACTTCAAGATCTTATGGTCGGTGTAGATGTCACACTTATGACCAATAAGATAATGTCTCCACATCTTCAATGCATGAACCACAGCTGCTAACTCCAAATCATGAGTCGGATAATTCAACTCATGCTTCCTCAGTTGTCGCGAGGCATAGGCAACAACTCTTCCTTCTTGCATAAGCACACAACCCAAACCAAGACGAGAGGCATCACAATAGATAGAGAACTTCTGACTCAAGTTTGGCAAGGTCAACACAGGAGCTGTAGTTAATCTCTTTTTCAATTCTTCAAAGTTAGCCTGACACTTCTCTGACCAAACAAACTGGCATCCTTCTCAAGTAGCACGGTCATAGGTTTAGCTAGCTTAGAGAATCCTTCAATGAACCTTCTATAATATCCAGCTAAGCCAATAAAACTGCGAATCTCACTGACATTGGTTGGGGGTTTCCAATTTAGTACATCTTCCACCTTACTAGGGTCAACTGATATACCACCATTAGACACAACATGGCCAAGAAAGGAAACTTCTTTCAACCAAAATTCACACTTACTTCTTTTAGCATACAACTGGTGCTCTCTAAGCTTCTGTAATACCAATGTCAAGTGTTCAGCATGTTCATCATCGTTCTTGGAGTAGATCAAAATATCATCAATGAATACCACCACAAACTTATCCAGATATTCCATAAAGACTTTGTTCATCAAATACATGAAGTATGCAGGTGCATTGTTAAGACCGAAAGACATCACCGTATATTCATACAACCCATACCTCGCAGTGAATGCTGTCTTGGGAACATCTGAAGCACGGATCTTCAACTGATGATAACCAGACCGAAGATCAATCTTGGAGAACACACAAGCACCCTTCAACTGATCAAACAAATCATCGATTCTAGGCAAAGGATACTTGTTCTTGATAGTTACCTCATTGAGTGACCGATAGTCAACACACATCCTCTGACTGCCATCTTTCTTGTCAACAAAGATAATTGGTGCACCCCAAGGTGAAGAACTAGGATGAATAAAACCTTTATCCGACAACTCTTTAATTTGTTTCTTAAGTTCTTCTAATTCTTTTATTCCCATCCTATATGGTAACTCAATTATAAACTCAATGTCACGATCGGGAGGCATACCTGGCAAATCTTCCGGGAACACATCTGGAAATTCATCAACAACTCGCTCTGCTGGGTTTTCATTCTCCTCAAGCTAATTGACGGTGGCTGTCGGTGGAGGTTGTATGACCACATCAACACTGATCCTGCCCCTGTAGGTGTAGACAATTCAACTATCTTCTTATCACACTTGATCACTGCATCTTGCTTTCTCATCCAGTCCAAACCCAATATAACATCAATTCCAGCGGTCCTCAAAACTGTAAGCTGAGCTTTGAAGTCTACCCCCCTTAGAGTAACAGTAACCGATGGACAATAACAATCGGTTCTCATAACCCCACCCGATGAATTTACGATTACAGGATTTTGCATTGCTAACAAAGATATTCCATGCATTCTAACAAAAGCTTGCGATATGAAAGAATGAGATGCTCCGGAATCAAAAAGAATAGTAGCAGGGATGGAGTTGACATGGAACGTACCCATCATCACTTCTGGCGCTTCCTGAGCTGCTTCTGCAGACACATGGTTCACGCTCCTATTATGTGAGGGCGGCTGGTACCTTCCTCTCTGGTTGCTGTTGTTCTGACTTGGAGGATTTGGTGAGTTTTGCTTCTTGGGGCAGTTATAGGAGAAATGTTCGGGTTCACCACAAGCAAAACACTTGATGGGGGTATTGGGAACATTAGTCTTTGCTGGGGTACTGCTGGATGAGTCTTGACGAGGTCCTGAGTAACCACCCTGCTGCTGGAATGGTGGACGTTGCTGGTTCGGGTTACGGTTCCCAAAGTTAGATGTGCCTTGGTACCTCTGCTGGTAACCCTGCTAAGGATAGTTGGGACGCTGGCGAGTGTTGCTCCCAGAAGCTTGTCCCCTAAGCTTCCTCTTCTTGTCCATCTCTCTACGTTCATTATCCAGGACGATGGCACGGTTCACTAGGGATTGGAAATTCGGGTATGTATTACCCTTCAGCTACAACCGGAGTTCATAGTAGATCCCCTTTAAGAAGAGACGCTGCTTATCAGCATCATCCCTTACTTCATTGGGAGCATAGCGAGCTAGCTGCGAGAACTTGTCATGGTACTCGCTGACTGACATCTGTCCCAACCGAAGGTTCTTGAATTCTTCTTGCTTCAGCTCTATGATTCCCTCTGGAATGTGGCACACCTTGAAGTTCTGGGAAAACTCTTCCCAGGTGATAGAGGGAGCATTGTCGGGGCGAGCATCTTGATACGTCTCCCACCAAGTCTAAGCTGCACCTTGAAGTTGACCAGAAGCATACAACACTTTCTCCTGGTCATTGCATTGGGCGATGTTGAGTTGCTTCTCCACCGCACGCAACCAATCATCCGCCTCCAACGGATCACAGACATGAGAGAAAACAGGAGGGTGTCCTTGCAGAAATTCCCTCCGCTTGTTGACAGGTAGAGCTCCAGCAGGTTGATGGGGTTGATTCTGCATGAACTGCATCATGGCTTGCATTGTTTGTATCATCTGAGCCTGCATCTGCTCTGGAGTCATCGCAGGTGGTGGAGGTAGAGGGTGCTGGTTATTGTTGTTGTTATTGTCATCCTGACTTCCATTACCACTAGTGTTGGATCCGGAGTTGGTCCTCGTGCGAGGCATCTGTCACATAGAACATAAGAACGATTTTAAAACCTGACACGAGACGAGTCTGTAACTTTTCTGGATTTTCCGCACAGCAGCAGTCTAGAAAAATAGTCATCTCTGAAGTTCCCAAACTCAAAAGGAGGCAAAGCTTACATGGTTGGAAAGATAAAGAATTTATCTACAACTTTCGTAATTCTGACTTTTTCTGATTCTGAAATTAACTAAATCATAATTTGCGTTTAGACAGATCTGTCCAGATTACCAAACTGCGCAGAAACATCAACTTGCAGGAATTGTTTCTCTTAACTCCGAACAGATATGAAGGTGCTTCTTGCGGCCACGGAAAGATAAGGAAGTCTAGTGTTTTCAGTTAAAGTTTTGTGATTTTAGGACGTTCAGAATTAATTAGGGAAAATTAACAAGACAGGGAGGTCTGAAAAGACAGATTAACAAAAACTGAAACTTTATTTATTATTATCTTTCAAATAACCCAACCTAAGCTATGAGTGTTGTGGACAGGCCCACAACCTCAACAATCATTACAAAGAACCAACTCACACACTAACATAAGCACAAGAAACTAAACATGTAGGTAACACTAGCACACACGACTCACGAACTAGCGAATAAATTATAAACGGACTCCTAGTCCTAATTCTTCTTGATCTTCTTGAAGTTCAATGGCAACCCAAACTCTTCACGAAGCTCATCTTGTTGTTGGTAACTGCGCTTGAGCTTCTTGCGCAGTTCCCTTGCTTCTATTAGGAGATGACCATACATGCTCATCATCTCCTGAACGAAGTTGACGAGCTCATTCAGGACGGAGCCACCTTCCCCGTTAGGTTCGGTGATTATCCAACCTTGCTCCGCATCGAAACGAGGGATGTAACGGCGCCGGGTGTTGGCGATCCTTTCCCTGAATTTGTTGTGGATGGCCATATATGTAGAGAACGCTGCGTCCTTCATGCTTGCTTCCATGGTAGGATGAGCAACACAACTATGGAAGGTATAATCCACACGTTCAGTTGCTTACCCATTAGCACTTCCACAGATATAGATCTTCACCTTCCAGTAGGTGTTGGCGAGGGGGTGTTTGAATTCCTTGCAAGTGTACATGGTTGCAATCTCGGGTCCTGGGTGACATTCTATCACAAGGTCCACCAGCTGGGAGTGAGCATAGCTGTTGTGCGCTCCTCCTCGGATATACTTGGTGCGAATCCACCCTGGCTCTTCTGGCAGATCTTCTTCGACAACATCAGGAGTAGAGGAATTAACGTCAGCACTTGGGGGCATGGGGGCTTCCTTCCCCGTGGTACTCTTCGCTACTGGAGATTTCCTGGACCTCCTCCTCTGGTTCTTCCTGAGATTCCACCATTGGCGATTGAGGTTCAGGAGGGGCACGTCCTCCGGTGCTGATGCGGGCTGACCGACGAAGGTTAGACATCTTGAACATGATAGAGATAGATTAGAACAACATATTCACAATAGAATAAGTCAAGTGTAGCATAAACAGTTTGAGAAAATATATATACAAGAATGTAAGCATGAAAAGAGAAGGTAAAGACAACATAAGAAGACCATTCTAACTAGGCTTCCGTCCTACAGTCAACACTTGCTTTGATACCAATTTGTCACACCCAATTTTAAGAATAAAATTGAATGCGAATAACTCATGTGTGCCCAGAGATCAATCACACACATAAGCCGACAAATCTTTAAATAGTACCATCACTGAGTGCTTATTACATAACGAATAATATTCTTAAACATAACAGCGGAAATAAAGATAACTCTCACGACGAAGCTCCACTTCACAGGGAACGTTGAATGGTTGACCACTAGCCTAGTACTCCTCACGATAGTTTTCATAGCCATCTGATGAGGATGATAAAGCAAGGGTGAGCACTTAAAGTACTCAGCAAGAGTATCACAGGGTTATGAAGCTCAAAAGGTTGACACTGTCTGAACTGCGGTTGCTTTTAACTTGGTCAAGTTTTACCAACACTTAGCTTTAGTTATGCATAACTCAATTAATAACCACATGATAAGATTAATAATCAACATTAACAATCAAACAACATGATCATCTACACTGTGAGTTTTCCAGGCCGCTCGTGACCGTGAGCACGACTATCATGATAGATTTACACTCTGCAGAGGTTACGCACTTTACCCACAAGCCGTGTTGCCCATATGCCCGGGTTTGCAACTCCCAAAACACTTCCAAGGTGAGCGGGTAGGGAACACTATGAAGTCTTTCAAAAGCCCTTTCTAACATGTAGCGGGCCCTACGGACCCAATGCAAAGGGGTATATGGGACACCCCGATGGTACCACTCGCAGCGGTCCCCATACAAGCTATACCCCATAACCAGCTCGGCAAAGGTGCCTTTCACGAACCACAAGCATGCTAGTCGAAACTTCATACTTAACTAAAGCCAGATCCATTATAGCACTCATGGTTGCATTTAAGTCCCTGCTTTTGCCCTACAGTGGGGTCCTATTCCATGTCGCTACAAAAGCCAATATTATCTCATTGTTGCATATATCATTAATCAATATTCAATTCCATATTCATCATGTAAAGCATAGCAAAGCTACCCATATGCATAGAAACCCATGGTGACAAGGTACAAGGTAACAAGCTATGGTAAAGATCTAAATAGGAATCAAAATTAGACACATGCAATATGACTAGATGGATTAAGGTGAATAGGTAACAAGGATGATCCCATGTTAAACTTGCCTTGATCACAAAGCTTCTGGTGATCCTGATCTACTGCAAAGAACTCTGGAACACCCAAAATCTCACCGGCTGTACTCGATCAACATCACCACGCAATCATCCAAAAAAGCATACACGAAGCAACATAGATATAATTAGAACAATACACCATACATGATAAAGAGGTTTATGAAAAGGTTTTAAAACAGATCTATATTATACTACGATCACAAAGACGAAAAAATCACGCTAAAAAGATCTAAAACGAATAAAGTATAGATTAAACAAGATTTTAAAGAGCAAGATTAAAGCATTAAAAGAATTAATCTAACTTTTATTTTCAAAAGTAATTAACATAGATGAAATCTATACTACTGGATAGAGCATAAAACTACGAATCTAACGCAACTTGAACGGATTGATTTGGATTTAAAACGAGCAAATTATAAGCATTTAAAGATCAGTGGCAAATCTGTAAATAGGGATTTTTATTTAATTTCGAAATAAAACAGATCTAAAAAGGAATACGTTTTCCAGAGGGGAAAGCATAGAGCGGGAAACTGCTTTAGGACTGCGGGTTCAGGGCCGGAAACTCGGGGGTCTCTTTAGCAAATGTGCCACCCGAAGGGGTATCGGCTCACGTGAGTCGTTGGATCTGATCTGGGCGATCCAGATTAGAAGAGAGGGGAAGGGAGCGGCGCTCCCACCGGAGCAGGGCAGCGCACGGCGGCGGCCATGGCCGGACCGAGGCCTAGCTCGCCGGCACAACTAGACCGGGGCTCTGGTGCCCGGTTTTTCGATCCGAGAGCACCGGGAGAAAGAGCGGAGAGAAGCGAACTCACCCAGGGACAACGGCGGGCTCGGCGATGGACGCAGATGTCCGGCGACGTCAAACAGCAGTGGCGGAGCCCCTGTGCACGGCGGCACGGTTAACCAGAGCACAAAGGAGAGGGAAAACAGAGAGGGGAGGTGTTCCGCACGCACGCGAGGCGAGTGCGAAGCTCGGCGGGGTACTTGTGACGTCCGGTGGCGCAGAACGACGGTGCGGCGGCGTTGACGCTCGGTTGCGGCGCTGCTGCGGCTGGTGGCGAGGTGAGGCAATGGGGAACTGCGGCGTGGGGTCGGCTCCTATTTAAAGGGGCCGAGGGAGAGTCCCACGCGGCTACGGGAGCGCGGAAACCGTGGGGGAGGCGGTTGCGGGAGTCGGCGTCGCAGCGCGGCGCGGCAGAGTCCGGAGCGGACTCGGGGGAGGAAGGAGACGGCGGCCTGACAGGCGAGGCCGCGATGTCAGTGGAGAGAGGAGGGGGAGGGCGTGGGCCGGCTGGCGCGCTGCCAGTCCGAGGGGAGCTGGGCCGAGGCGAGGGAGGTGGTCGGCCCAAGCGGGGAAAGGAAGGGAGGGAGTGGGCTGGCCGGGAGCTGGGCCAAAAGAGTGAGAGGGAGGGTTTCCATTTTTTTTCTTTTTATTTTCTTTTTGCAAATTGATTTTCAAATTGATTTCCAATAGGGTTTTGAAATCCTTTTTAGGTTTTGCAAAATCAACCAACACAAGAAAATGCAGAGGCATGATATGCACAACATGTTGAACCCTAGCATTGATATTTATTTTAGTTTTATTTATTTAATTCTATGATCACAACAAATGCTTGAAAATAAATCAAATTTAATTTAAATTCAAATCTAATTTCTATTTCAAATTTTAGGGTGTTACAGAAGCACCTGCACCCAAACACCCGTAGGTGACTTACCTTGGGTGGTCTCCCAAATCACAACTCATAAGAAGTCTTCTTCTTGAAAGCTCGGAGGAAAATGCGATTGGAGACATAGCAAGCAGAACTGAGTGCTTCGGCCGAATACCGCCTAGGAGTCTTATGCTCATCGAGCATCGTCCTGGCCATCTCAACAAGGGTCCGATTCTTGCGCTCAACAACACCGTTCTACTGGGGAGTGTGAGGTGAGGAAAACTGGTGATTGAGACCCAAAGAAGAGCAAAGAGTTGCAAAGTGAGCATTCTTGAATTCTGTGCCATTGTCACTGCGGATAGCTCTCATGACATTCTTAGGTAGCTCATTTTGCAATCTCAAAATCAGATCTCGAACAAGTGGAAAAGCCTCATCCTTACTCTCCAAAAAGAACACCCAAGAGTACCTCGAGTAGTCATCAACGACTACAACAACATACCACTTCCCTCCCTCCGACCTAACCCGAGCTGGACCAACTGTGTCCATGTGTAAGAGCTCGCCAGGTCGAGTGGTCATGATCTCAGTCACAGGAGGATGGAAAGCAGCAACTATCTTGCCATGCCTGCAAGGATGGCAAACCAAATCCTTCTCGAACTTTAGCTTTGGCAATCCTTGGATAAAGTCCATTAAGCTAAGCCTTGCAAGCAAGTCAAAACTCAAATGTCTCAATCTCCTATGTCACTTCCAAAGCTCAGAAGAAGAACCGGCAAGAAGACAACGAGAAGGTCAGGAAGAGATAGAAAAATCCGCACGAAAAACCTTCCCGAAGGGTAAAATCCGGCAAACAAGCTCACCACGAGAGTCCAAAATCCGAGAGAGATTAGGCTTGAAACTCACTTCAAAACTATCATCAAGGAGTTGCAAAACCGAAAGAAGATTAAAATGCAAATTCGCAACCAAAGCAACATCCTTGAGGACAAAAGAAGAGTTCACTCGGATCGACCCTCAGGAGACAACCTTAGCTTTAATCTTATCCCCGAATGTGATATACTCGGTGTGGTGCACGGGGTCGAGGCTGGAAAACCACTTGGCACTTTCGGTCATATGGCGTGAGCATCCGGAATCCACAAGCCAAGTCTGCTCCAGTCCTCCTTCCTACATCAATAAAAATACATAGGGTGAGCAAACGGCGCAACACTACACTGGGGTTAGTAAACTGTGAAGGATACAAGTGCTGTCCCATTTGCCCAAAGAATGGGTTAGGAGAAAAACCAAACATCTCCTGTCCCATGGGAGGGTAGCGATCACCACGATAGGGAAAACGTGGTCCGCTAGAGAAGGGTGGAGTAAAGCCACCTCCACGAGGCCCGTAGTTGTATGGTCACGACCGGTACCCCGTCGGGCATGACCACCACGTGGTCTAGCCTCCTGTGGCCTAGAAGCTTGAGGCATTGTACCTCTAGGCCTAGTAGTGCGCCTCTAAACTTCCGGTTCACGCCCCAACTAGTGGGTGGTACATGTCCTGGTTGTTCAACTCAAACTGCCTCCGATCATCTCTCTTCCTCCTATAGCAAAACTCAGCCAAATGCCCATCCCGCTCACAATACTCACAATGGTACCTTACCGCACTCTTGGTATGCACTCTCTTGTTGGGTTGGGTGGCCCTAGCTTTATTAGGAAGGGAATCACTAGAGATGTCAGGCATTGTGTCAAGTGGGTAGCAAAGATGGTTCGGTTTGGCAATCCACACTTGCTTCTGTGGAGTGGTTTTGGGTGGCTCTTCAAACACACCATCTCTCACAGGAAACTCAGAGGGGTTGGTACGCTTAGGTGGAGTTATCTTGGTAAGCTTGGGAGTTGTGGTGGGTTTCCCACTCTCGCTCAAACCACTGCACTCACCGTTCTTACCGAACATGCTATCATCCTTCCCACCTATAGCGAAGCCTACTCCCGTGCTTCCAGCCCTTTTGCATTGGCTAAGCATCATCCCCAACTACGGCTCTCGGCAAGATACCTAGCTCAAGATAGACCGAAGGTATGTGTTTTCTTCCTCGGTACACATCTTGTCGTGTCTGCACGACGCGATCTCAAGCTCCAAAGCCTCTAAGCGATCCGACTCTCTGGTGCTATCTGAGCTGACCTTCTCTAACACAGCGATCCTAGCATCCTTCTGTGTCAGCTCAGAACGCAATCCTAAGAAAGACTTGCACGCACCAAGTAAGCTAGGCCTAGCCTTCAGCTCACTGGCCTCCTCAAGTAGAGTGCCATACTTGTCCTAGAGAGTGACAAGATTAGACATGTGAATGGCGCAAGCATCACACTCTACCTCCTCAGTAACCACCACAGACGCCTTAGCAAAATCTAGCTCATGAAGTGCGCTAAGGTACTTCGCCTTAAAGTCGTTCCTCTCACAAGCGTCACGCTTAGGCAACGCATCCTGACTCATCAAGGTGTCATTTAGACACTCAAGCTCGAGAGAGAGGGACTCGATGGTGGGTGATACCTTGGGTGTGTCGGAGTCGTAGTCGTAGTCGGGGCCATCCTTGCGCTTGCCGACCTTGCCTTCTTCAATCGCCATGGTGCAAAAGCCACTGTGCTTGGTGTCGGCATAGAAGCATAGGCCGTTGAACTTGTCCTCAACCTTTCCCTTCGACTCATCATCGCTTGAGGAAGCATCTCCATCGGAGGAGGCATCGATGTCGCTGAGGGATGCGAGGAAGGCTCGGTGCTTGGCCTTCACTTTGTCGATCACCTTCTTCTAAGACCTTCGGTGGTAGCCGCCCTTGGGCTTGTGCTTGTCCTCGAAGTGGTGCTCGCGCTTGTCCTTGCGCTTGGTGAAGTCACCCGCAGCTTTCTTGGGGCAGTTTGCGATGAAGTGATCCTCATCACCGCAACGGTAGCACCCCTTGGTCGAGCCACCACGTCGTCGGTTCAAACGGTTGTTGTGAAACCGTGAGAACCTAGTGATGACTAGGGCCAGGTCATTATCTCCAAGAGCCTCCACTTGCTCCTCTGTCACAGAAATCAAAGACAAAGCAAACAAAGAGTGTGAAGGGTCAGAGGAGGAAGAAGACATACCACCGGGGCCAGAAACCAACGCCATAGATGGTTTTGATGGGTTTTCAAGCTTGACCAGGGTCTGGTAGTTAATCTCCAAGGACTTGAGCTTGTTGAACAGCTTGTCCACGGCCAGGGCATCATAGCCCGGTGACTCCTGAATGGCAACCACCTTCATTTCCCACACCTTCTGATCAAGAGAATAAAAAAGCTTGATAGCCATATCATGATCATCATAAGGCAAGTTGGCTCGATTAGCACGCATCTTGTTGACGATAGATTGGAAGCAAGTGAACATCCCGTCAACAGATTCGCCAGCCAACTGAGCAAAGTTCTCATACTCTCTACAGTACGTGTCGAAGAGTCTAGACTTGATCTGAGGGTTGCCCTCATGATATCTCAAGAGTGTTTGCGAGATGTCTCGTGCCGTAGTGAGACTCAAAACCCACTCAAACTCCGGAAGAGACAAACAAGAGAAGAGAATGCCACGTGCTCTTGCGTTTGACGCATGCTGCGTGACTTGGGCATCGATGATCCGAGCGTCAAGAACCATGTAGTTATCATTTTCACAAATCTCCCAAAACTTTGTGTCAAGCCCTTGGAGGTAAGCGGACATGCGCACCTTCCAATAGGCAAAGTTGGTTCCATCGATGTAAGGAGGTTTACCAGCACCTCGCTCCATGTCGCCTTCGTGGATCAAGAACTGTGTAAGGTGGATTGATCCTTAACCGGCTCTGATACCAATTGAAGGACCGAGAACGGCGACCAGAGGGGGGGAATGGGAGCCAAATAAAATCCAACTCAAAGACTTGGCCCTTGTCCCAACCTCACACCCAAAACATGACCTCGAAAGAGCCAACTTGCACATGACCTAACAAGTAGGTGGACACCTTAGGAAGACCCCTAAAGGTGGAGCGGAGCGGTCGGAGAAGATGGAGAACAAACGAAGCCACGAACTCGAAACCGATACACCGAGAGTGGTACTCTCAACCCTTAGAGAGAAGAGGCAAGAACACTCCCAAAAATACTTATGAGAACTGCTCTCAAAAGTACCTAATCATGTTCCTTATGTGAATACAAATCCAACGCAACAAACGGAACTTGATTCGGAGTCCGGACGAGAGAGAAACGAGCACAGGACTACTTCTGTCAGTGACCACAAGACCAAGACGAGTGGTCCAGAGCTAAGGTCCGGAGCTAGCGTCCTAGCTATAGTTTTTCGGCCACACCATAGGACCACTCGCTATGGTCCGGTGCTATGGTCCGGAGGGTGGTCCGACGGGTGGTCCGATGCTTTTTCTTCTCAAAATCAGCCAATGCAGTGAGCTCCCAACCTCCGGACTAGTGGTCCGACGGTACCAAAGGACTAGTCCGGAGCTTGGTCCGGAGCTAGGGGCTGCTCTGCATACTTTTGGCTAGACCACAGGACCACTCGCATATGGTCCGGTGCTTTGTCCAAAGTGGTCCGGAGGGTGGTCCGCAGCTCACGAACAGCGCACAGAAAACCCGCGAAAACCGATTTCACTCCGCCAAATCTTCCCAAAACTCAACCAAATGAACTCCAACTGCAACCAAACTTTGTAGGCATGATCCTTGTGCAGTTGGGGAGCTATCTCGAAGAAATAATCGCTCAATTTGGAGAGGATAAACGGGAACACTCGGATTTGGGGGAGAAAAGGCAAAACGAAGAACGCCGCAAAGAAATCGCCCGATCTACGTACTCGTGAGGTTTGAGGAGAAACCCTTCGGTGCAAAGATGCTCCTCACGATTACGAAAAACATGGTTCAAACGGAATTGCAAGAGCTACAAAGAGATTTCATCTCGGGAACAAAGAGGGAGCAAAAGCAAAACGCAAAGAACACAAGCAAAACAAGAGACGCGATCAAGTAATCAAAGCCGCCATGGCTTACGGAGGGTAAGGCCTCCGATTCCCACCAAAAACAAAGTGCAAGTACTTACAAAGGTTGGAGAGATCAACCTAGGGACCTCATGAACTAGAGAGAGGTTAGAGAGAGAGAGAGAGTTGGGGCTAATGAAAGGTGTTAAAGAGGTGGGATGAGGGATACCCATCACCCCTTACTTATCGGGCTTTGGCTATTTCCCAAAGACCCCCCTAGATACATTGAGTGAACTACCTAGCCTAAGCATTGCAGTCCAAGCTCCGGAAAAATATCTCCCGCATTTTGAATGGACGGCCCCGCTTCCTGCCGGGAGTTGCCGTAGCCTCGAAGCAACCTCCAGGATTCCGCCACGTGCCATCCTCGGTTCCTCGGAAGCTCTGCCTAGGTTTTGAGGCCCAAACCCAGGAAACCCGCCACCGGTAGCTTTGGGCTCAACTACCGAACCCCGAGTTTTGAGGCACAAACTCGGAAACCGTCCACCGATGGTTTTGAGGCCCAAACCACCAAACCACGCGACTCGAGCCACCTTGTCCTCGCCCAGTCGGACTACGAGTCCCATGAGCCTGCGCTCGACATGCTCGTCCACCGTCTTGACTCGGTCGACTCGGTATACCTCCATGTCTTCTCGCACTTGTCGGTGCCAAGTACTAGCCACCACAGCTAGTCCGCCGACGCCCATGGTCCCTCAGTCCGAGCCCCGCTTCCGCCCTTCACTGCTCTCAGTCCATCGGCACGGCAAGCGTCTACTCAACCTTCTCCATGCCATTGACCACTGTCACTAGGCATAGCACCTGCACACCACAAGCCGATAGACAGGCACACATTTGCTTTAGCAAAGGGTTAGAATAAACCACTCAAACTAGATGTCGCTGAACATACATGAGTACTTATCCACCATGTGTTCGCAGTAATGCAAAGCTAGAGATAGAATGGTTATACCAGCGTGAAGAGATAATCCAATTGATAACCAATCAATCACAAGATGAATCCTCGGTAGAGAGACAATGAGACACAATATTTTTTACCGAGGTTCACTTGTTTGCCAACAAGCTAGTCCTCGTTGTAGCGATAGACCCACTTGGAGGTTCACGCGCTAATTGGCAATCAAAGCCAAACCCGTTCAAGGGTGTCGCAGAACCAATAGAAGATGGGGATCCACAAGCTACGCGGATTCAACTAGAGATACCTTTCGCGAACTCCTGCGGGGTAGGTTCAAGAACCCCTCACAATCCACCAATCGAAGTCGGAGACAATCACCTTCCTCCGCTCAACGATCCTCGTCGCACTAAGCCGTCTAGGAGGTGGCAACCTCCAAGAATAACAAGAGCTCCGCGATGACGACGATCACCAAGTGCCACTAGTATGCAATCAACAAAGCAATGCACTTGGATTCACTCAATCTCTCTAGAATATGTCAAATATGTTTAGAGGATGAGTGGTGGAAGCTTCTCAAGCAAGCACAAATGTGTGAGTGATGTGAATGTGCAGGAGATGCCCCAAAGGGCCGGCCATATCACTTTATATAGCCCTCACTCAACACTAGCCGTCTTGCCCTCAAAACAGAGCCTCTACGTCCACACCGGACGCACTTTTCACAGGGGGTCCGGACCATCAACAGCGTCCGGACCCTTCAACAGCACAGAGCCAACGACTTTGTTTCCTCCTCTGGACGTGGCCTCCGGTCGCGCGTCACACGCGGTCTGGACCAACTCGCCTGCGTCCGGTCAGCCTCTGATTCAAATAGCCGCTTTCCCGCCTGAGCCACAACCTGCCACATGGCTCCGGATGCACCTGTTCAAAGGGTCCGGAGTCACTGCTCTGAGTGTCCGAAAATATTTTCCCGGGCGCCCGAGCGCACCCGAGAGCTCGCTTGAGCTCCTCAGCACCTCCGGACGCAAGCCTGGTTCATGGTCCGGATCAACAGCCTGCGTCCGGACCCTCTTTTCTAGAGAGTTACAGAGAGTGCCAGACTGCGAACGCACATCCAGAGCACTGTGTCCGGACTCGAAACAGCGTTCGGACTGCTCCACAGTGTCCGTAATCATACTTAAGAGCTCCTCCTTGATAGTACGGCTATCTATCCTAAATGTGATCACATCCTCTATGATGTCTTGATCACCAAACTGAAAATGGTTCCTAGCAATCACCTTTGCCTTCACACCATTTTCCTTTCCACCACCATGCTAGAGCTTGTGCCATCCACTTGATCCACCTTGCTCCATCACATGGTACGTACCAACCTTTCTCATGATTCACACTTAGAGATCAAGGTTAGTACTTAAGTGAGTTTCATCAATTACTCAAAACCAAAACACATGGGAGACTCTCAATCTCCCCCTTTTTGGTAATTGATGACAACCCTTCCATAAAGATATGAAATATAATCATTTTGAACTTGAGTTGCTTGTCCAAGCATTTTAATCAAAGATTCAAGATTTGGACAAGTTGCTCAATTTCGGTTTTGGTAGTTATTAGCTCCCCCTACATATGTGCTTCATGATTTTGGTTCAAGTTTTGCACATATGTATAGATAGGCATTGTGGGAGAGTAAATAGCTACCAAATGATGCTAAGGTGTAAGAATAGACCTTTGAAGCGTGTTACCATCGGAGTGCGGAATTTAGAATCACCCTTAGCACCATGATTAGCTAGACACCACTTGAAATCAAAATTACTTGAAAGTTCAAGGGTTAGAGCTAATCAACCTATGCATGCTAGTTGATCAATCATCATTCATTTAGATTCACTAGCAAACACCACACAAGCATGAATATTAAATTTAAGTACTTGTGCAACAATACATATGAGGATGCAAGCATTCAAATGCGACAAGGTGTTCACAGCTTGCTCCCCCTATTTGTGTGTTCTCATTTCAAAAAGATTTTTCATTTTCTCCACTTAGACAATACTCCCCATATCATATATCTTTTGATTCTCCTCTTTTGGTCAATTTTATATCTTTTCACATAATTTCTCCTCCTTTGTCATCCAATTGACACAAAAAGGTGGGACAAATTATAGATATTCAAGTTTTAGCTCCCCTAAGTGTGAGATAGGGTGAAAGATTGTTTTCAATTTTGATTTGAACTAAGATACTTGCCCAAGATATTTAATTCGGCTTCAACCATAGACAAGCTTGTTCACATATGCTAAGATGGTTATCTTTCCTATGTTGAATTAAACACTTTGAGTTCATAGACATAGATCAAACACTAGGATTGCAAGCACATAAACATGTCATATGTCACCACTAGATCATATCAACTCATAGAAGCTATAGTGACACCATATAAGCATCAAAGGCATTTTAGTTTTCATGAATGAGCCTCGAAGCATGAGTGATGACTATATGCTCTATACAAGTCCTAACAAGGTATGCATGAATGCTCTCATATCAACTTTTACCTTGCATTGTTGGAGTAGAGGCATGTCATATAAGTGGGGGTGCATCAACTCATGTTGGAGAAATCAAGTATGTTCAACTCATTCCTTAGCTTGCATAACATTTTTTCATCTAGTGGCTTGGTAAAGATGTCGGCCAATTGATCTTTGGTGCCAACACTAGTGATAGAAATGTCCCCTTTCAATTGATGATCTCTAATGAAATGATGGCGGACATCAATATGCTTTGTTCTTGAGTGTTGAACCAGATTGTTTGTGAGCTTGATTGCACTTTCATTGTCACATAGCAAAGACACTTGCTTGAATTTGACTCCAAAGTCATTCAAGGTAGCTTTGATCCAAAGGATTTGTGCACAACAACTCCCCGTACTAATATATTCGGCTTCGGCGGTTGAGAGTGCCACACTATTTTGCTTCTTTGATGACCATGAGACTAGTGATCTTCCAAGCAATTGACAAGTGCCCAATGTGCTTTTCCTTTCTATCTTGCAACCCGCATAATCCGAGTCGGGGTATCCAAGTAACTCAAAGTTTGATCCTTTAGGATACCACAACCCAACATTAGGTGTATGCTTCAAATATCTCAATATCCTCTTTGTGGATTTCAAATGACTCTCTCTTGGAGAAGCTTGAAACCTTGCACACATGCATACACTAAACATGACATACGGTTTTGATGCGGTCACATAGAGCAAGCTACCAATCATAGATCTATATAGCTTTTGATCTACCATGTTGCCACTAGCATCACCATCCAAATTTCCATTTGTTCCCATTGGTGTACTAATAGACTTTGCTTCATCTAGATTGAACTTCTTGAGCATGTCCTTGATGTACTTGCCTTGACTAACAAAGTCCCATTCTTCAATTGTTTGACGTGAAGACCAAGGAAGTAACTAAGCTCTCCAAGCAATTGACCAATGTGTTTGACATCTCAAATTCTTTAGCCATCATGATGCCAAACTCTACACAAAACTCGTGATTGGTTGACCCGAAGATAATGTCATCCACATAGATTTGCAACACAAACAAGTCCTTCCCAATCTTCTTGGTGAATAGGGTAGTGTCAACCTTTCCCATAATGAATCCCTTAGAGAGGAGAAAGTTCCTCAACCTCTCATACCATGCTCTTGGAGCTTGCTTCAAGCCATATAATGCCTTCCTTAGCTTGTACACATGGTTGGGTTTCTTGTCATCTTCAAAACCGGGTGGTTTCTCAACAAAGACCAATTCATTGATATACCCATTGAGAAAAGCACTCTTCACATCCATTTGATAGAGCTTGATGTTGTGAGCACAAACATAAGCCAATAGAATCCTTATTGCTTCTAGCCTTGCCACCGGTGCATATGTTTCTCCAAAGTCAAGACCCTCTACTTGAGTGTAACCTTGTGCAACTAGTCTTGCTTTGTTTCTCACCACTATTCCATCTTGATCTTGCTTGTTTCGAAAGACCCATCTAGTGTCAATAACATTGTGGTTCTTTGGTCTCTCAACTAGTTCCCAAACTTGATTTCTTGTGAAGTTGTTGAGTTCTTCATGCATAGCATTCACCCAATCAATATCTTGCAAAGCCTCTTCAATCTTGGTTGGTTCAATAGATGATACAAAAGAATAGTGCTCACAAAATGAAGCCAATCTTGATCTTGTTTGTACACCACTAGTGATATCTCCAATAATATGATCCAAAGGATGATCCCTTGCAATAGATGTAGGTTGGAGTGTTGGAAGTTGATTGCTTGTACTTGGTTGATCATTGGGTAGAGTAGATGAACTAGCTTCTTGATCTTGAGTTGGAGAGGATGAACTAGGTTGATTGTCATTGAGTTGCATGTTGGATGAAGGATTCACTTGATCTTCAATATCTTGCTCATCATCCACTTGCTTCGGCCTAATGTCCCCAATATCCATATTCTTCATTGCATTGGCCAATGATTCACCTCTCACATCATCATGGTTAGCATTCTCATCTTGAGATCCATTTGTTTCATCAAACTCCACATCATGTACCTCCTCAACTATGCCATGAGTAAGATTCCATGCTCTAAAAGCTTTGCTTGTAGTTGAGTAGCCAAGTAGGAATCCTTCATCACATTTCTTCTCAAATTTTCTCAATCTTGCACCTTTCTTCAAGATATAGCATTTGCATCCAAATACTCTAAAGTATGAAATATTTGGCTTTCTTCCATTCAATAGCTCATAAGGTGTCTTCTTGTCACACCCAATTTCAAGGACGAAATAGGATGCATAACATTATGTGTGCCCAGGAATAATCCACACATAAGTTCACAAATTATAAAGTACCATCACAGAGTTTAATACATATCGGACATATATCCATTACAAGAATAAATATAACAAAAGAAGATACACTAGCTCTTGAGGCTCCATCTCACAGGGATAGGTCAACTGGTTGACCAAGCCTAGAAGTCTTCGGGAAACTCCTCATAGCCTCCTGCTTCTGTTACCCATCCGGGATTTTCATCCAAAATTGAAAAGAAAACAAGCGTGAGTACACTTGTACTCAGCAATATAACATGGGGTTATGAAGCTCAAAAGGCTGACACTGGCTTACTACATTTAGCACTTTTAGTTGATCAAAGTTTTATTAACAAGTATCATCAGGTTATGCTTAAGCCCCAAACGATCCCACTTATACCACTGCCAAAGTTTAAAGAGTCATAACCATCATCATTAAAGTGGTCGCAATCAGGAACATAAGTGTTGGTCAAGTTAATTAATTAATCCGTTGGTTTTCCGGGCCGCTCGTGACCGTGAGCACGGCTGATATATCAGTTTTAACACTCTGCAGAGGTTGTGCATCTTTACCCGTGAGTCGTGATGCCCGATTGCCCGGGTTAATTACTCCCATAACACTGCCAAGGTGAGTGGGTGGGGTTCACTATGAAACCTTTCATAGTATCTCGTCTAACAAGATTAGGGCCGCTAGGATTGGCAAGGGGCGATAGAGCTCCCCTTCCGAGTAGCATAAAGACCCGCAGCCTACGCTCAAACTCGGACAGAGGCCGCACTATAACCAGCTCGGCAAGAGCCTAATGCGCCCTTTCGGGTAACCGCTAACGAGCTAGAAAAGAGCCTACTACTAAGTTAAAGCCAGAGTCATGTAGCTCCCACGGTAGCACTGTCAGTCCCAGCTTTTGCCAACTGTGAGTTATTAAAAGAGTTATGTTCCCAATTGCCATAGCAAGATCACCAATTCATTCAAAGCTTTATAACATTTGGCAGGGATCAAGTATTCATTTATATAGCACTAGCCATCTACCCATATGCATATCCCATAGGAAACAAGGTAAAGGATTTGAATTCTAGGGAATTAAACTACGGGTATCAAATTAAACACATGCACATGAAATGATAATTATGGTGAATAGGAGAACAAGGTAGGTCCCATGCTATACTTGCCTTGGTTCTCAAAGTCCTGCTGGTCAAAACACTCCTGGTCAAAGAACTCTTGTTCACCAACAAGCTCTTCACTGCCTGAACTCGATCACGACATTGCAACAACACGCATTCCAATTGCATACATACAAAGCAAACAAGACTAATATAAGAACAGTACACCAATAACAATAAACAGAGTTAAAAGGTTTATAAAAAGATACTACACATTGCTACGATCATTTCAACACGAATTTCACGAAAATCGGATTTCAAACGCAAAAGATATGAATTTAACTGGTTTCTAGGAGCATTTTTAGAATTTGAATTATCATTGAATTTAAATATTTCAAACATGAAAAACAGATGTTTTAACATGTAGAGAATTTCATTACGAACCTAACACAACTCGAATCGTCCAAATCGGAGTTAAAATAAAGATTTTATAAACAAATTAAGGCAGTGGCAAAATTGTAAATAGCAATTTTCTGTTTTTGGAATAAACCGAGAAGAATTACGTGTCTTGACTGAGAAAGCGTAAACTCGGAAATGCGCCAGCACTGCGACGCGGGTCAACAGACCTGCCACGCGGCAGCTCGGGATAGGGCAGTCCATGGACACAGTGCATGCACCCGAGCGCGGCCGTGGTCCACCGGTCCACCGTGGACCGAAGTGCATACCCCTTCGGGGGATTTAATCCTAGCCGCAGAGACACGATCCAATGGCGCAGAACAAAAGGGGGAGTTTCCCTGCCGCTGCACCGGCACCTGCGGCGGCGCCATGGCCAGCAGAGGGCCAAGCTCACCGGTGTCTCGCCGGAGCGACGTTCCCGACCACGATCTCGCAAACCAAGGATAGGGGAAAGGTGAGCACGGCGAGGCGATCACACTGGTGTGCTCGGATGAACCCAGAGAGGCGAACAGCGGCGGCGCCAGGGATTCCAGCGGCGCGGGTTCGCCGGCGACCGCGGGGAGGACGCTTCCAACCGCCTCAGCTTCAACTAACAGCACAGAAAGGACCTACGTGCTCGTGCGAGTGCGACAGCGGGTTCGGTGGAGGCAGTGGCTTGCCGGAACGGGGAGGTCCGCGGCGGCGCCATGATCGAACTCGATCGGTGTGTGCGGGTGAGTCAAGCCAGCGCCGTAGAGACCAAATTGAAGGCTCGGGAAGCGGCGGGGTGTTCGTGTGATGCGCGTGGGGTGCTTGGTTGTGACTGAACGCTACCGGAGTCGGCTGACCACGGCGGCGCCATTGTTGCCGACCTCGGTGTGTGACGGAGCGGCGCATACAGGGTCTAATTGACCAAATTAAGTGGGCGGGGAGGAGAGAGAGGGCGATGGCGAAGCTCACCGAGACTTCGAGAAGAGCGGAGGCGGCTCAGGGAGACTTGACGGCGAGGAATGGCGGTCGGCGTGCGATGGCGTCCGAGAGCTCCGCGTCCACGGCGTCGGGCGTTCTGCGGCCAAAGGCGGGGCACAGAGAGAGAGGGTTAGGCCGGAAGCTTCGCGGGGAGTTCGCGGTCTCGGAACGGCACTCACCGAGACGGATTAAGCTCCGGTGTAGCTTCTCCGCGACAACGACGACGGCGGCGGCGTGGAGAGTGCAGATGGCAGATGGGAAAGAGGAGAGCAGGGGCGCGGCACTTCGCTTTATAGCGAGCGAAGGAGCGTGCGGGACGTGCGGTGCTGTTACGGCTTCGTGGGCGAGATGCGGGGGAGGGAGCGGGGCGTGCAGGCGGTTGCCGTCCGCGACGCATCCGCGGGCATCCGAACTCGGCGGAGGGAGGGCGACGGTGCTGACCCGTGGGGCCAAGCAGCAGCGAGAGAGAGGGCGAGGAACATGCGGCAGTTCCAAAACTCCATGCGTCCACGCGCGCACTCGGGCGAGCAGAACGGGCGTGCGTCGCGCGGCGGTTACGGTGCTCCGCGCCGCGTGAGGCAGAGGGGATCGGGGGAGAAAGAACTGGCAAGTGGGGCCGTCCGGTCAGTGAGGGAGAGGGGGAACAGAGAGGGAGAAGCGGCGCCGACAGAGGGGCCCCATCTGTTAGTGAGAGAGAGTGAGAGAGAGGTGTGGAAGCTGCTGGGCTGCGGTACTGGGCCGGTTTCCGGTTGGGCCTCGCAGGGGAGAGGAGGGAGAGAGAGGGAGAAGTGGGCTGGGCCAGATCAGGAGGGGAAAAGTTTTTCCTTTTTCTTTTTGTTTTTTTTTTGCCAAAATCAGATTCCAATAAATTTTGAAACCATTTGAAGACTAGTTTTGCAAACTCAAACATCATCACAAAAATTATGCAACGGCATGAATGCACATCCATGTTTCTAAACTAGAATTAATTTTATTTCTAAGAATTTTATTATTCTATTAAATGAAATGCTCACATAATTCCATAATTAAATCATTTTCTATTATTTGAAAATCAAACCAAATTTTGGGTGTTACACTTCTCAAGCATCTTGTGGCAATAGAGTCGGTTGCTATAATAGCAAGTCGTGTTGATAGCTTGGGCCCAAAAAGAATCACTCACATTGTATTCACTAAGCATAGATCTTGCCATATCAATGAGTGTCCTATTCTTCCTCTCAACAAGCCCATTTTATTGAGGAGTATACTTGGCCGAGAATTGATGTTTGATTCCATATTCATCACAAAGCTCATCAACTCTTGTATTCTTGAATTCACTACCATTGTCACTCCTTACTCTCTTGATAGTTGTTTCAAATTCATTTTGGCATCTCTTGACAAAGACTTTGAATGTATCAAATGTTTCACTCTTGTCACTCAAGAAGAATACCCATGTATATCTAGTTAAATCATCAACTATCACAAAGCCATACTTGTTACCACCAATACTTGTATAGGCGGTTGGTCCAAACAAGTCCATATGCAAAAGGTCAAAAGGTTTGCAAGTACTCATCATGCTCTTACTAGGGTGAGTGTTTCCAACTTGTTTGCCGTCTTGAAAAGAGCTACATAGCTTATCTTTCTCAAAGACCATATCTTTCAAGCCTCTAACTAGATCATGCTTGACTAGTTTGTTCAATTGTTTCATTCCAACATGACCAAGCCTTCTATGCCATAACCAATCCATGCTAGATTTGGATAGCAAACAAGTTGACAATTGAGTTTCTTTGGCATTGAAATCAACTAAGTATAGATTCTCATATCGAAATCCTTTGAATATCAAGTTAGAGCCATCTACACTTATGATCTCTACATCATCAACTCCAAAGATGCATTTAAATCCAAGATCACAAAGTTGAGCTACAGATGGCAAGTTGAAGTTCAAGCTCTCTACTAGCAACACATTTGATATGCTCAAGTCATTGGATATAACAATCTTACCAAGCCCTTTGACATTGCCTTTCCCATTGTCACCAAATGTGATAGATTCAATCCCATTGCAATCATTTTGCTTGATAGAGTTGAACATTCTTGAATATCCGGTCATATGTTGAGTGCACCCACTATCAAGCACCCAATGCCTCCCTCCGGCTTTATAATTGACCTACAAAACAATTTAGTTCATCTTAGGTACCCATACTTGCTTGGGTCCTCCAAAGTTAGTGACTAAGGACTTAGGTACCCAAATAGCTTTCTTCTTTGAGCTCTCATTAGGTGTACCCATGTACTTAGCTATCACACCTTTCTTGCCCTTGGTAAGCATATAACTAGAATCAAAGCGAAGAGATGCATGTGTAAATTTTATCTTGCTTTGGTTTAGTTTACAATATTGCTCTTCATGTCCTACTTGCTTGCAACTAGAGCAAAACCGATCATTGCTCTTCACAAAGCAAGGCTTTGGAGTTGCAAAGGCCGCCTTGCCTCCCTTGGGGGTATAGCCAAGTCCCTCTTTGCAAAGGGAGAACCTTTGGCTACCCAAGCACTTAAGCAAGCGGGCGTCTCCACCATAGGCATTGCCTAATGCTAGAGTGAGCTTACCAACCTCCTTCTTAAGGTTCTCATTCTCAACCGTTAGTGAATCATCACAAGTAACAACATCACTAGTAGAAGAGATAGAGTTAGAAGTGCTACTAGAAGGGTTAGTTGGGGTGATGATGATGGGTTTGATAGAATGATTCATCAATTATATCACGAGTTATACCCATGTCACATGTTGAAACATTCTCTTTCTCCTTTTGCTCAACAAGAAGTGAATGAGCCTTTTCAAGCTTAGAGTGAGCTTTGCCAAGCTTCTCATGGGCATTTGTTTGCCTCTCATGAGTAAGGTTGAGCTCATCAAAGGATTGCTTGAGAGAATGATTCTCTTGCTTGAGAGAATGATTCTCCTTTCGTAATGATTTGCACTCCTTTCTTGTGAGGTCAAAGTGAGTCTTAGCATCTTCCAACATTGCAATTAGTTCACCTTTAGTGGGTTCATCATCATCATCATCACTAGAGTCACTCTCATCATCGGATTGTACCTTAGTTGGCCTAGCCATGAAGCATGTAGATGGAGTGTCAAAGAGAGAGATCTTGTTCTTCATAGCAATGCTTGCAAGAGCCTTCTTCTTGCTTGATCTCTTCTCATCATCATCACTTGAGTCATCATCTTCACTTGAATCACTATCCCAAGTGACAACATATGAGCCTCCCTTCTTGCTCTTCTTGAGAAACATCTTGCTCTCTTTCTTTTCTTTCTTCTTGCCCTTCTTCTCATCTTCATCATCACTATGATGTGGGCAATCCGAAATGAAGTGATCCTTGCTATTGCACTTGAAACACCTCTTGTCATTGTTCTTGCTCTTGAAGAAGTTCTTCTTCCTTCTAGCTCTATAGCCCTTCTTCTTCATGAACTTGCCAAATTTCATGACAAAGAGGGCCATTTGTTTTTCATCTTCACTATCATCATTGCTTGAGCATTCATCATTGCTTGATTTATCACACTTTGCTTTGCCCTTAGATGATGATGTGGCTTTGAGTGCCACACTCTTCTTAGTTTCATCTTTCTTGTCATCCTTCTTTTCCTTGTTCTCTCTAATCCTGCCCTTGTCTTCTCTAAAGGTGTCATCGGTCATCACCTCACCAAGAATTTGGTTTGGTGTAGTTGTGTCCAATCCACTTCTCACCAATAGAGTGACCAACATCTCAAATCTTGAAGGAAGACTTCTTAGAAACTTGAAAGAGAAGTCTTTGTTCTCCACCTTCTCTCCAAGTGACTTAAGGTCATTAACAAGCACCTCAAGCCTATTGAACATCTCGGGCACGTTCTCATCTTCCTTCATCTTGAAGCTAGAAAACCTCTCCTTCAAGATATAGGCCTTTGCTCCTTTCATGGATGTAGTCCCTTCATATGACTCTTCTAGCTTCTTCCAAGCCTCATGAGCACTCTCCAAGTTTTTGATTTGCTCAAAGACTTACTTGGAGATTGCCTCATGTATTGCACTCAAGGAAATATCATTGTTTTGGAGCTTCTCCTCTTCGACCGTGGTGGGTGCCTCTTCATTTACCACCTCAAACTTCTTGTCGACCACCAACCATATCTTCCGGTTGATTGATTTGATGTAGGTGGTCATCATGGCCTTCCAATAGCTATAATTGGTGCCATCGAACTTAGGTGCCCTCTTGGTGTTGTTGATATGAGTCATTTTAACACCGTGGGATGTTAAGCCTTTGTAGACGGTGTACTAGCTCCGATACCACTTGAAAGGTCTAGGAATGGCTAGAGGGGGTGAATATTCTAATTAAATTTTCTACAACAACACTTAGCAAACTTGTTAGAATAAAACATGGCTATAAGCAAGTTTGCACTAGCACTACGGTTAGGCAAGCCACCTACCAATTCTAGTCACTAGCAAGATAATCTATGTCACACACAAGAGCTAGAGACTTAGAGCTATACTACCAAGTTACACAAGCTAAGCTAGAGGCTCTACTTTGCAAGAATGTAAGGAATGTAATGCAAAGCTAGAGATAGAATGGTTATACCAACATGAAGAGATAATCCAATTGATAACCAATCAATCACAAGATGAATCTTCGGTAGAGAGACAATGAGACAAATTATTTTTTACCGAGGTTCACTTGTTTGCTAACAAGCTAGTCCTCGTTGTAGCGATACACCCACTTGGAGGTTCACGCGCTAATTGGCAATCAAAGCCAAACCCGTTCAAGGGTGCCAAACAACCAACACAAGATGGGGATCCACAAGCTATGCGGATTCCACTAGAGATACCTTTCAGGAACTCCCGCGGGGTAGGTTCAAGAACCCCTCACAATCCACCGATCGGAGCCAGAGACAATCACCTTCCTCCGCTCAACGATCCTCGTCGCACCAAGCCGTCTAGGAGGTGGCAACCTCTAAGAATAACAAGAGCTCTGCGATGACGACAATCACTAAGTGCCACTAGTATGCAATCAACAAAGCAATGCACTTGGATTCACTCAATCTCTCTAGAATATGTCAAATATGTTTAGAGGATGAGTGGTGGAAGCTTCTCAAGCAAGCACAAATGTGTGAGTGATGTGAATGTGCAAGAGATGCCCCAAAGGGCTGGCCATATCACTTTATATAGCCCTCACTCAAAACAAAGCCTCTGCGTCCACACCGGACGCACTTTTCACAGGGGGTCCGGACCATCAACAGTGTCCGGACCCTTTAACAGCACAGAGCCAACGGCTCTATTTCCTCCTCCAAACGTGGCCTCCGGTCGCGCGTCACACGCGGTCCGGACCAACTCGCCTGCGTCCGGTCAGCCTCTGATTCAAACAGTCGCTTTCCCGCCTGAGCCACAGCCTGCCATGTGGCTCTGGATGCACCTGTTCACAGGGTCCGGAGTCACTGCTCTGAGCGTCCGGAAATATTTTCCTGGGCGCCCAAGCGCACCTGAGAGCTCACTTGAGCTCCTCAGCACCTACGGATGCAAGTCCGGTTCAAGGTCCGGACCAACAGCCTGCGTCTGGACCCTCTTTTCCAAAGAGTTCCAGAGAGCGCCAGACTCCGGACGCGTGTCCGGAGCACTGCGTCCGGACTCGAAATAGCGTCCGGACTGCTCCACAGCCGAGCCAACTAGGGTATGCCACCGGACGCACACACGATGGTCCGGTCGGCCAGACCCCTAGCGTCCGGACCCTGCGTCCGAACTGCTTCCAGCTGCCCAAACAACTCCTCCAACTTCTCCAAGCTTCCAAGAGCCAACACTAAGTGATCCCAATACTTGTGCACATGTGTTAGCTTTTAGTTCACAATTATCTTGGATTAAGTTGGTCGTTTCACTAGTTCAATTGATATTAATGCAATGCATATGAACCTAGTGGCACATGATAACCGTAATCATACTTAAGAGCTCCCTCCTTGATAGTACGGCTATCTATCCTAAATGTGATCACATCCTCTATGATGTCTTGATCACCAAACCAAAAATGGTTCCTAGCAATCACCTTTGCCTTCACACCATTTTCCTTTCCACCACCATGCTAGAGCTTGTACCATCCACATGATCCACCTTGCTCCATCACATGGTATGTACCAACCTTTCTCATGATTCACACTTAGAGATCAAGGTTAGTACTTAAGTGAGTTTCATCAATTACTCAAAACCAAAACACATGGGAGACTCTCACCTACATCATGGCTCTGATAGAAGAGAGCATGACAAGATATGCTTGTCACCCCTTATGCTAAGGCCATGTCAAAAATAAGACCTCTTCTCTCTCCACCTTCTACCTTGACATACCTTAGCCCTTCATAGCAACAATATACTTAGGCATGATAGTCTATCACAATGAATCAAAGAACATATGCCTAAGCTATCAATGACAAATGAAACTCTTGGTTCTGCTGGTGTCTTACCCGAGCAGAACCCCTGCATTTGATCTCTTTCTCTTTTGTGCTCCAGTATGCAGTGAAACAAGTATGGGGGATATCGGTCGAAACCCCAACATACCTTTTGACCAGATCGACCACAGAATCATGATGTACACAGTCATGACACATCCCACGAAAAAATTGGACCTCATCGGCCACTTTTGTGCATCGGCAGATGCACGTTCAGAGCCAAACAAAAAAACTGGCAGAGCAGAAGAACATTCAGAAGGTAAGATATCTATTTCAGGGACCAAAGTGGCGAAACGGCTCCGAAGTGGAGTCGACCGACCCCACCAAGTATCCCTAGGCCCACCAACCAGCGTCCATGCAACATCCTCATCAACTCTCACTGGTTTGCCACATCTCCTTCCCTTTTTCCTTTATGTTTTTATTTGTTTTACTCATTTCCTTTCTAAAAAATATATAATTAAAAAAATCATAAAATAAAATAAAATATCATTTCTTCATGTTGCTTAGTTTATTTCCCTTTTTTAATATTGAATAAAAACAAGAAGATCGCATCTGAAACTAAAATTTGAAAAGTGACATGATCAATGACGTTCTAGGGTAAAAGTGTCATAAAGATGAATTCTTTCTTTTGCTTATGCTAGTGGGAAAATATCTTGATAGGGAACCATATTAACTAAGTTGTTGATTAATGTGATATAGTTCTCGGTTCATGATTCATACCCTATCTATTTAAAGTGTTTGGAGATTAATTTTTAAAACGTCATAAAACCATAATGTTACTACTCCTCTATAGTGAGAAAATTCCTACCAAAGCCATATATGCTCTTTCATTATATAAGCTTTCTACATAAGCTGCTTACTTTGTGTTGAGTTTGGTCAAGTTTTGTGACCCTTGTTGAGAGATTTATCATACTCTCAAGATCAAGATCATGTACACACCACATATACATGTTGCTTCTACACTAGAAGTACGCAGAAACATGCCTTATATTTTCCACATAGTTCATGCTCCATGTTCTAATAGAAAATCCTCTCTCTAGTATGTGCTAGTAAATGAGACATAGACTATGCAAAATTATAAAAAAATGAAAAAATATATAGGGGCACTTGAGGTCCCAAGTTCTAGGAAAATGATGAGCACATTAAAGCTCATAAAAAGAAAAAAAAATGATGAGCATGTCAAAGCTCATAGAAAAATAAAGATAGTTATGTCTCAAAATAATAAGTTAGGAAAGAGATATCATATAAAGGAGTATTGATCATTTGTCATGTTTCCACACACTTGCACATCATGATCTAAGAGTATGACATTTCTCTCCTTGGATCTAGAATTTGACTTTACAATATATGCAAGGTAAGTTTGCTACATCTTTTATCCCTACCTATAGCTCCACATAAGCCTTTAGAGTAGAAGAAAAAAGAAGGCAAATTTCAAACATCTGCCTTGGTGAGGAATCATACACCTTATGACTGATCTAGAGTACTATATGAGGAGTAAGTTGACTTATGTGCTTTCTTTTGAAAAACTTTTCAAAAACTCCAAGTACTAAAATATGATTTGGGAAGATGACTTTGCCTTGAGAACTATTACTTTTCTCAACCTCTCAAGGATATATGTTAGCCAATACCACATATTTCACTTGTATAACAAAATGTCTTGAGTGAATCTTTATGCTTGCTTTATACTTTGAATAACATAGCCAGTTTTACTTTTATCCTTTACTCGAGGACAAGCAAAGAGGTAAGTATGGGGGATCTTGTTGATAGTAATTTCACCATGTTTTTACACCTTCAAAACCGTTAACAAAATATCATTCAAAGAGCTAACAAACAAATGTAGAGTAACTTGTGTGCAAATAATATGGTTCCACATGTACATGTCATTATTTGTATGCACGAGTGTAAACCAAGCAAATGGGAGTGCTGGAGGCCCCATATGTAGGTCGGCCGACCTGCATATGCGCGGACCGCAGCGGGTAAGTCGCCCGTCGTTGTTAATCTATTTACTACAGCGGGCATGGGCGCCCGCCACGTTGACGCCACGATTAACCATGACGTCTTGGCCACATTGGACACGTTTGCCGGACGCGATAAATCCAATACGACTGCTATAGAAAAGATTTCTATAGTAGTGATGCTCCAGGAAATTACTTCGATTTGCCACTGCATTGCATGTAATTTTGTATTAAACTGAAGCTTTGTAGGGAGGGATCTACTTTTGGTTGCACCCCATGTAGTTGTTAGGCTGGACAATAGAGAAGGATAGGAAAAGGGAAAACAAACAAGAGAAAATGTAGGGCTTTGTAATTTTGGCCAAGTCCTTCGCAAATATGTGTTGTTACTACAATGGTAATTTCTATTTAGTTCATAGATGGACGTGGATGAATTTTGATTGTTTACTTGGCTACCAAATTTCTTTATTCGTAGATTGAATCATGTGAAATTGTGCTAACTTACCTCTAGGATTCATCATTGCATAAATTCAACATTGCACCAAAACAAGAATCTGGCTCTCATTTTATATTGCCAACTGCACTGGTTTCATTAGGGTAGCGTTCACATATGTTTTTAATAAAAAATTTGCAAATAAAATGGTGTAAGATATCTACAAGAAAGTGAAAAGATTTATATTACCTTTTGACCCTTTGTATATATCCGAAAGCAGAAACTGCACCGAGCTTAATTCCAAATATGTCTTGGAGCCTGCAAGATTAAGAAGGCAACTATTGAAACTACATTCACATGCAATTTTCTATCCACAACTATGAAACTATATTTTACAAAATAAATTTATATGACAATAATTCTTAGTTTTATACATACATATATAAGAATCATGTTCTTCATTTCACCAAAACATGCAACCCTCGTCATAGACCTTTGGAAACTAACATTATAAGATAATAGATGAACAAGAAACATTGGACAATATGTTTAGTTTGTGTATGTGTGCTAGATTTAAAGCATCCCTCAAACAGTGAAATTTAGTTGTTATAAGAGGGTCTTAAGATATTTGATGTTTGATTCACACCTAATGTTGGTCTTTGTTATCCATAGGGTGCAAAATTGGAGTTAGTGTTCTACTCGAACTCGGACTATGCGGATTGCAAGGTCGATGGGATAGAAAGAGTAGATCCAACATATGCCAAATGCTAGGGAGGTCACTAGTATCTTGATCATCAAATAACCAAAACTCCAAAGTACTATCTTCCACAAAAGAGGAGTATATCTTGTTAGGAAATTGTTGTGCACATTTACTATAATGATGGAAATACTATTGGACTTTGGTGTCAAGTTTGATGTAGTACCTATCCTATATGACAATGAGAGTGCGGTGAACATTGCATCTAGTCTGATTGAACACTCAAGGGCAAATCACAATGACATTATGAACCAGTTCATAAGATATCACATCAATAAGGGTGACATAAAGATAGATGACAATGCTATCGATGATCAACTTGTTGATATATATATTCACCAAGCCATTAGATGAGATAGTGTTTTGCAAGATAAGAAATGAGTTCAATATCATGAGCTACTCCAACATGTCATGACTAACCTATCCTCCTAGAAAGCCAAGTTGGCACTAAAATTTGCATTTTCATATATCCCTAACTAATATGTTATTAGTGCATATATATCATAATTTGTGAGTCTAGTATATGCGTAACACCTTTGGTGTTTAATCACTAAAATTGGAAATGTCATCATATGCATAAGGCATCATTCATTTTATTGATCACCTATTTATGCATTCAACTAAAATGAGTTTACTTGGATGTGTTTTGTATTGCTTGTAAATGTTTGAATTCAAATCAAGAAATAAAAATTTAAAACTAAATCTAGAAACCCTAATTGGAGGGGGTCATTAATAACCTAATTACATAGATCAAAAACTAATAAGAATTTGTCTATGGGTGTTTAAGCAAAGTTGTAGATCTTAATTAATCTAAAAATTGTTATTTTGGAATATTTTCAACTTGTATTCAAAATTCATGAGTTATGCTAAAAGGGGTAATTCAATTTAAACTTGAATTCAAATTCAAATGTCCATTTTGAAAACTATCAGAATCTGAAAATGAACGGTTAAGAAAATTTGTAGAGTTTGAAAAATGGAACAACTTTTATATTTTGACCTTTTCATGAAACCTACTCGAAGAGGGAGCAAATTGTAAAGAATGAATCAATGGCAATCCTATAAATAAGGGGAACTTTCCCCTGGGCGGCGCCGCTCACCGCCACCGACCGCACACGTCCACGTGTCAGCTTTCTTGTTGCTTCGCACACGACACCGAGGCTCATGACGTGTCCAGGGAGTGCTCACACATCGAGTGGACAAGCTCTCGATGTTCTATAATACCCTATCTCCTTTGCCGAGCCATTGTTTCACCTCTGCTTGCGCCACCGTGTCCCGCTCCAACTCCGGCGAGCTCCCCTGAGAAAACTAGCCACTCGCACTTTCATCCAGTAGCACCAATGCGTTTGCCTTAACCTCGTGAATCTTCTGAGCCACCTAGTTGAAGCAAGCATCCGCTCAATTGCTCGGCGTGTCGTCTTCTTCTCCAAGTCTGGCGACTGCCTCCGTCGATCGGTTTGTCATGGTCCAATCTACACAGGAGTTCTTGGGTTCAATTGATTGCCTCACTGATAGTCATACGTCTCTTGGTTTTGTGTTTGTCATTCTCTGTCGCTGGGAACATGTATCCGCTGTGAGTTCATCCGCTGCTGACAGCACCTCACCGTCGACTTTGTCCTTTTCTTGCCTCTGCGTCCATGTTAGCGTGCACACGACCACTAGCGTGAGCTCTTGATCGTTTAGCGTTTATTAGTTGAAGTTGTATCGTCCTACTTTGGCCTAGCCAGGTCGCTCCCCAACGAGCTTTGCGCCGCCGCGACGGTGCAACACGTCGGTAGAGCTCTATAGAAGCTTGTTCTTGCTATACGTTGGTGTTTTAGAATCATAGTAGCTTGCTGATCACGGTGGTGAGCTCTGCTGTTTGTCTTACGCCGTGGTTTGTCCGACGTAAGAACGACCGTGCTTGGCCGTCCGCCATGACCGTCGATTGAGCTCGATCCGAAGCTCTAGGGCTTCAACCAAGTAGAGCTTTGGGTGTGGAACGTTGCGGTGAAGGTGTTTGTGTGCTCAGTTGATCGAGAGAGTGACTGCCAGCGACGCACCGTTGTGATCTTTGGTCACCGGCCGCCGGGATCGCTGGGTCACAGACCTGTGGGGTCAGGATGTTGTTTTTCAATATTGAATAGTTCCTGTATTTGTTAATTTCATATGTATTTTTGTACAGCTCCATAAGTCATGAAATTAAATGTGTATATTCTCTGACATTTGTAGAATTTTTAAAAAAATATAAGTTGGTACTTTCCAGTAAATTCTTATTGTTGTAAAAATGCCTAGATTAATTCATAAATCCATTTTCAATATTTTTTCATGGCTTATATATTTATCCACAAATCCTGAAATTAATTGTGTAACCTTTTCATATATGTATGCTTCTGTATAAAAATTTTATGATTATTTGGACAAAGCTTCAAAAGATGATTAATTATAAAATTATTAAATGATTAAATAACTAATTAGAAACCTTAATCACTTTAGGCTTTTGAGTGACTTTGGATTGTTTGCTAAGCGTGTATCACTATTTAGTGATAACCTTGATCTGATCTTATCGTTTGATGTGATGTTGAGTGCTAAGTGCTTTTGGATATAATTATTAACTTGAATAATTGATTAAAGTAAACTTTAATCTTGTTTAATGAACTAGTTTCCCTTTTAATCATTAATGAAAGTTGTACTCAAAACTAACTAAAGTTGATTTCTATTATGTCATCTTGTTGTACTATGATTGTTGAGCATCATATCTATTACTCAAGCATCATATTAAGCATGTCATAATTTCGTGTAGATAATGAATATGTTGGTAAGGTTCATCAAGTAGTTGAAATTGGTATCCAGAAGTGGTTTTTCCTATCAATCAAGGCAAGCCCCGGTGCATTTAAACCCTTTACCTTGTATTTCAAAGTTTTACTCAAATACAATTATGGTTAAGTATTGCATGGTTACTATTAAGTAATTAAAATACTTATTTGATGCATAACTTACCTTGTTAATCTTTTCCTGTATCTTGATACCTGTTTTAAAATACAAAAGTTACTATGCTGCTTAGTATGCTTAGAACAGTACAAGTCATATTTCCTGTCATCTGCGAGAATAGGTGATAACATGTTGCTTTGGCAAATGGTGATGATTGTTTATGAAATGGATGATGATATGTTGGAAGTAATAACTTGAGTCCGGGTGGACACAGTGTTGGTGAGCAACCAAATGTGCACGGTGAGCGGGTTCTTTCCTCCTGTGTCGATTAGGATCCATCCGTTGTGGATGCATTGGAATGAGACTTTGTAGTACTGGTCACATACTGCGGGGAGCCAGACCTAAGCTATTCCAGTCTGAGAACGATCAACCTGCACTAGGAGTGGAGAGATGGCGAGAGTAGTGTGTACCCTCATGGCCTAGGGATGGATTGGAGGTGTACTATGCTCTCGCATGGTGGAACCCCGATCTTGGATGGAGGATCCAGAGAAAGGTTGGCATACGTGCTCCAGGGCTGCATATGTCGTGTGATAAGGAATCCCCCGCTGGGTTTAATCGATTTGAATCGTCGTGCTCCTCTGTTACAGAGACACGACTCTTTTTTCCTCAATGTAGTTAATAAAACTTAAACTGGATACTTGATGACTTTATGGATATGGTTGTTGCCACGTTATCAATCAGAAATGTGATCGGTACTTGAGTAACTACTTATGAGAAATAAATCAACTTTACTTGTTTTATTGAAAAATGTTAATTTATGCAAAAGCTTTGATATTGATAGTAGCATACCTTGAATCCCAATAACCTGCATTCCTTGTATATTCACCACCATTTATTGCTCAGGTAAGTTTTGTTGAGTACTTTCATACTTAGGGTTTGTTAACCCTTGTTGCAGATGAAGAGCAGAACCCTATTTGTACTGTTGTATGATCGTGGTTACTGTTGAGGAGTGATGGTTTGTTGTGACCCTGCCGATGGGATGTCCTATGGGCTCCCCATTGACTTAGTTGCCACACCATGGGCCTCGACCACACGTCCCATCAAGAAAGACAAATGCGCGGGATCAAATGCTATTCGGATACGACAGGAGAGGAAGACTAAAGCGTACTGTAACACCCTAAAATTTCCTTTATTGAAAATAGGTTTAAATTTATTTAATTATTATTTTTGGTTCTCATGAAAATGTAGGAAAAAAAACTTTTCATCAAATTAAAAATTATCTTAAGGTTTAGCAACATGTTTGAGCATTCATGTCTTTGCATTTGTTTATTTGTATTGTTTGGTGTTTCAAAATGAATTTGAAAATGGTTTTGCAAAGAGCTTTGAAATAAAATAAAAAGAGGAACAAAAACCCTCCTCCCTACCCCATCCCTATATGGTCCATAGGCCTGTTCCACCTCCCCCCTCTCCCCTTCACTCTTCTGGCCCGAGAGGCTCAAGCAGGCCAGCTCCCTTCCCCCTCTCCTCAAACCCCGCAGGCCCATCCCCCTCTTCCTTCCCCTCGGCCTTCTCCACCTTCCCCGCCGGCCCAAGCGCGAGCCCAACCTGACCAACCCAGTGAGCCCGCACGGGAGCACCCCGCCTCACCCGCTCCTTTACCTCACTGACAGAGTGGACCCACACGTCAGCCGCCCGTCGCCCTTCCTTTCTTCTTCCCTCTCCCTTCCTTTCTCTGCGCGGGTGACTCCTTTTCTCTGCCGAGCGCGAAATCCGGCCCCGATTCCCTCCTTTCCATCCTTGGCACCATCTTCGGGCTATAAGTAGCTGAGCCCCGCCTCCCACCGCCTCTAATTCGCCCTCCCCAAGCACCGCAGAACCACCAGAGCTCCGCCGCCACGAGCCGCGACCGTCCCCTGATCCTGCCGCCATCGTCCCGACGCTGCACAACTCCTCTGCTCTTCCTAGCCGGTCACCGAGATTCGCATTGTGGTAAGTAAGGCCCCAGGTGCCTTATTGCCCTCTCTCCCGCTCCCTATCTCCCTGTCTCCTCTCGCCAGCTTAACCGAGCCGCCCAGTCGCGGGCACCGCCGCGTTCGTCGCCCAATCGGTCCAACCGATAGCACCGACGTGCTCCCCGTCTCTCCCTCTCTGTCCCTGTACCTTTCGCTTTGTGAATCGAGCCCCGAAGCGGCAGTTCGAGTAGCGCCGCCCTTCCCCGGCCATGGCGCCGCCGCATCCCCTCTCTGCGCCGCCGCGGTAAAGCGCCGCCCCATCGTACCTCAGGCCTGCGCCCTCTGCGTCGTCCGTTTGGCCGTAGATGGCCGGGATTAGATCCCCGCGAAGGGGTACGCCCCCGGTCCACGGTGGACCGGTAGACCAGGTCCTATGCGCGGTCCACAACCACGCCATGCACCTGCCCTGTCCCGCTTCGCCACGTGGCAAGCAGCCGACCCCGCTCTGCAGTCCCCTTAGCGCACTCTCTGGTTTACGCTTTCCTCCATCGAAAACGAAAACCTTCTCGGTTAATGCAAAATACGCTTTCTCTTAATTTCATATCTGCCATCCATTCTATTTTGGCTATAAAATGCTTGTTTTAAATCCGATTTGACCCAAACAAGTTGCGTTACCTTCGTAATTTCATGATCTATCTAATGGTACAGTTTTCATCTATGTTAAAGTCTTTTGAAAATAAAGATTAGGTTAATCCTTTTTAATGAATTAATCTTGTATAGAAAATCATGTTAATTTCATATCTTCTCCGTTTCAAATCCGATTCGTTCCGTGCAAGTTGCGTTGGCTTCGTATCGGCGTAACCTTTTCATTAGTGATCTTTAATACCATGTTAATAGCTCTGTAATTTCATGGTTAACTCCTAACTTGTTTAATAACTACGCAACTTGTTTTATACATAAAATATCGATGCTTTCTCTTTTTGTTTTCGAAATCCAAATACAATTTTAACCTAATCTAATCAAGGTGTTCTTTGAAATACTTTATCCACTCTTTTATATAGTTAAAATTTGATAAAGCCTATAGTTCTCTTTTAATAAAAGCAAATTTTCCGTTAGTTGTATCTCGATCATCGTAGCTCCGATTAGTGTGTTCTTCGCGACTGTGTGATCGTAGAGTTGTGTAGATCCCTTTTTAAATCTTTTCCATTGATTGGTGTATTGTTCTAATTTAGCCATGTTTGTATGCTATGTATGTTTGTCCAGCTACTTGTGTGGTGCTTATAATCTTGTCCAATCCGTGAGTGTTGCGTTGGTGATCAAGAAGAAGTCGTCTGAAGTTGAGAATCAATTGTGCAACGGATCTAAGGCTTTTAAGGCAAGTATTACATGGGATTATCCTTGTTTTCCTATTCATGATAATCACTCATTAATCATACGCATGTGTTTCCTTGTTACCCTATGAGGTTACCCTAGTATTGAACCTTATACCTTGTCACCCTGGGAATTTATGCATTTGGGTAGATCAAGCTAGTGCTCTTTGAGAATAACTATGATCATGTAAACTTGATTAATGATATATGAAATGACAATAAAAGATGACTTTTTAGCAACGTGGACTATAGGTGGAACATCAGGAACTCACACCTGTGTTCTCACTCATAGGGATATTTCTGTAAGAGATTACCCCGAGAAAACAGTACTACCATAAGCTAATGGGCTCTGGCTTGACTCAGTATTAGGCTTTTGCTAGTTTGTGGCAACTTACCTGAGAGGGCGCAAGAAGGGCTCTGAGAAAGTGGGGGCTTGGTCTGCCAGAAGGCACTGCGGTGGCTTCTGGGAGGGGAGTTTCTTACGATCTTGTTAAGGGAACTTGTAGCGGGATGTTACCTATTAGTGGAACCTGTGAAAGGTCTCGTAGTGAACCCTGCCGGCCTACCTTGGAAGTGGGATAAGAGACTAGCTACCTTGGGCGAAAGGGCAATTCATGACTTATGGGTAAAGATGTACACCTCTACGCAGAGTTAAAAACTATCATGATAGCCGTGCTCACGGTTACGAGTGGCTTGGGCTCCTTACTGTGTGATGTTCTTATGTCATGGCTCATCAGTTGTTATCTGTGATTTATTATTGTTACTTGTTCATATAAGCATTACATCTTGTTCACTTGATCATATGGTTATTGGGCTATTGATAACATTGATGCTACTATAATGCTAAAATAATAACAACATAAAAGCTGATGCAGTTAAACCAGTGTCATACCTTTTTGAGCCTCATGAACCCCATGTATATTTGTTGAGTATGGAAGTACTTACGCTTGCTTTACTTTTCAATTCTTGGATAAAAATCCCGGATGGGTACAGTTGCAAGAGTCTTGAACAGTTAGGCTTGTGATCAACCAGTCAGTTGGTCCCTGTGGAGTGGAGTTTTCGCTTGAAGATCGGAGTGTCTTTCCGCTGTTTGCTCTCTTAAGGTTATTTCTTTGACCTTATATGTTATGTATTTAAGTATTGTCTTTTGATATTACCTTGTTCTGTGGCTATATGTGAGATTTGACTTCCTGGGCTCACATATAGGGTATATCTGGTTTTGTTCTTAAAACCGGGTGTGACACGTACCTTAGGACTCTGAACTTGTATCCGAGTAGGATTAGAACCCACCCACGGCTGGTTCCTGAACTACAAAGGGCCACCTAAGATACCACCCAAAAAAGATCGATCTAAGACCCAAGACAGGCTTAGAACAACAGAACAAGACACCGCCCGATACGCAGAGCGATACACGACATCTTGGACGACATACTTCAAGCAATAATAAGCAACTCGGCTAACTCCAACTGGACGTAAGGTTATTACTCGACCACGTCTAGGGCACAAACCAGTATAAATCGTGTGTCTCTTTGCGTTAACCACCAAGTTCCCTATTTGCCGAAGCCCAAACAACTATCCTGGGTAACCCTATGGCAGGCTATCGGTGGTAAAACTCGACAGACCCTTAGGCAGGGTGCTTAGTTTGTGTGTAAGAAAGACTACCACTATACTTTGAGATGTAATAACAATTCTTAAGTTATATTTCTAAACTTATGGTTTGTAATGTTATTTTGTAAGACTTCCGCTACCTTTTTACTCTAAATGTAAATTATTTATTGTAATGCTTCTGCAATGTCTATAATGAGATCTTGCTCGGAGAATGGTGGATGACTCGGTTGAATCCGACGACACCAGACAAGCTTCTTAAGGACTTGGGACACTTGTGTTGCATCTAGAGGTCTGTAAGACAATCGTTAGCACAAGTGGGCCATACTTCTTAGGAGGTTATGTCACAATATGCATTCAAAAACAAATGTTTCAAGTTCAAGCACTGCTACTATTGTGTCTATGTTTATATGATCTAGTGGTAGTGTGATGCTTCTCATGAGCCATACAATTCAAGTGCTTGATCAAGTTCTATAGAAGTGAAAAGTTCAATCGATCTCAACAAGATAATCACTCATGGCATGTGAAGAAGCTTGGCAATGGTTCTGATGAGGACATGACACCTATGGATATGCCCATGAAAGTCAAACATAAGGTGAGCTCGTTCCTATGTTTGCATAATGACAAAATTAAAATTTTGTTACTACCTAATATCTGTATTTCAAATGTGCTTAGGAATGATGGTGATCATCACAAGGTATTAATATCCCATGAACAAGACTACTCTTAGAGTGCAAGCTCATTAAAGTCTAGCATTTGGTTCATTGATAACCGATAGTGATTCATTGTGAAGGTCATAACGCATCCCCATCTAGAGTGCCATTGAGGCCAATGAGCACTTGATGGAAACCTTATTTGATAAAACTAAGAATTTGTTACTACCTAATATCAGTATTCCAAATGTGCTTAGAAACGATGGTAATAATCATAGCTTTCAAATAGACCTACTCCAACCTCAATATCACGTCGGCAAGGTCTTCAATTCATCAAGAACTATTGACATTGTTGCTGTTGCATGCTACAACATCATTGTGGGATTGTTATTTACACTTGGGATCCATGCCGAAGTTAGAGCACGTCCCAAGAAAATTCAGAACACACCAAGGAAGCTCTTGGCTTTCCTCCTCCTTGGCCACCACCTTATAAGTCTAGCAAGGGCATCCAAAACAAGCTGGAGACCTAGTCCAACTTGAGTTTGAGTTTGCCTCGGCCTTCAGGATCAAAGAGCAGTAAAACTGACACCCAAGATGCATCGGGACTCCATTTTTGACAATCCACATATGGTTGGAAAGCTAATTTCTTAAGCTAACCAATGAATTTGGTATGAGGTTCAAATTACACTAGATTCATCAGGAATCATCAAAACAATTCAGTGTCCAGAATCTATCAGGGTGCGCCATCAACTTGTTTGGTCTGTTGGGTCGTATATCGCCCATGAGCTTATTAGGGGGAGGCGTCCATGGGAAGACATGACTCTTATGCCTTATAATCAGCCACCACCACCATCGTTAGGTGTTTGGTTTCGTTTTAGATCAATCCATCTTTGAACAATCGCCATTATCAGTTTGTAAAACCCCATAGTTGTATTTTATCTTTTTCTTACTCGTGTTTCCCAATTTGCATTAGGGATTAACCTTCTTGATAAGGTCAATTGGATTGTGACACAGTTGATAACTAGAGGAGATGTGGCACTAAGGTTACAAGGTTTGGGTCTTTGTGATTAGAAGCCAGATTGGTATGTCAATCTTTGACCAAACTGTTAGTTATCTTGAATCTGATAGAAGATCGGGAACATATCCCCATCAACTTCAAATAATTTGAAGCTTATGCAACTCAAAGACCAAACCAATGAGAAAGAAGTTCATGGAAACAATCTAGTTCAACAAGAAGATATCAAGTAATCTTCTCAACCTACAAGTAATCTCTCATCTCTTAGTGTTTTCATGTTCAAATCCTTACTAGTGTCATCAAGTGGTATTCCAAGTTCATTTTCAACAATTGATGTCAAAGGAGGAGAAAATTAACAAAGACAAGAATTAATGACAAAGGAGCTATACAAGTGCAATCAGGGAGCAATGATAAAGGGTGGGAAGAGAAGATTACAAGATGATTAGAAATGAATCAAAATCTCGAACAACAACATGGAGCACAGAAGTAGGTGGGGCAAGCTCATAGAGTTTGATTGTTTTATGCATTTGTGTTGTGCATAACATGTGTTTTCTTGCATTGATGAACTTTTTAAATTTATATGTCATGCTTGTGTGATGTTTGCTAGACCATAGGATTGAATGATGAAATGAGCATTAGATTTATAGGTGTTTATTTAATTCCTTTGTGTTGTAACTTATGTGTAAGCATATTTGTCAAGTGATATCTGGCATGCCAACTGCATTTCAAATGTGGTATCTTCGATTGGGATGTTGAGCAAACATGGAGACCATGGAAAGAAGGAATTCATCACGAAAAAAAAAGACAAAAACAAGAAAATTTAGAGGGCATCGGCTCAGTGCTTGCGATTTGTTTCCTGAACGCTAGAGCTGACTCAGAACATTGATCATTTCGATAAATGATTGACGCAGAAATGTACTCCGCTGCACACATGCCATTATTTAAATTTTGTGCGGATAACTTATGTATCACATGCAACTGACGTTGGATTGGAGTTATCAAGCAATTAGACACTAACAACACTATTTCACATCACTATATATCATTTAAAAGAGTGATCATAAGCATCTCTCGCGTCCATCACTGTTGACTAAGTAAAGTTGCCAGCCTGAGATATGCGTCTCACTTTTAGTTGTTAGTCGATCTTCTCCATGTCACTAATTGAGATTAAAAAGTGATGGGTATTAAGGACCTGTTTGGTATAGTGAGCTGTTTTTTTTCCAAACACCTTTTTTCTAAAACAGTTTCACCCATGAAGCTATTTTTATCTCTCTCACAAAGATATGAAGTGGGATGAAGCTCACAGTTCTCTCCTCCCTTTCTCTCATATCCATGCATAAAGCTGTTGGTGTAGCTGTTTTGTCAAATATTTTTTCCAAAATAGCTCAGCTTCACCTAGAGAATTGTTTATAAAGTTATTTTTTTAAAAAAAACCACTAGTGAAACAAAGCTGTACCAAACGGGCCCTAAGTGTATGTGCTTTACTTTTGGGCCTGATCGGAGCTGCGCTGCTGGCCTGCTAACCTGCCTACATGGCTACATCTACGTACTATTCCTTTGCTGAAGAAAATAAACATCCACATCTGCTACAGCTGTTTGAATATACACAGTCGAAGTCGAGCAGGGGCGGTAGACACTAGTCTTTTTTTCTTCTTCTTCTTTTAACGTTCGTCAACAAGGAGATTAAAAAGAGACTGACCGAAAGCTAGCTGATCACCTTTCAATACGTGGTCCCGTGGACCGACGAAATTCGTTACCTTTATGCTTAAATAACGCCGTATTTAATTATTTTCACGTGGTTTGGAAAGTATGGGGAAGCTTTTCTCAAATCCTTTATTCTACCGCGCAGAGATCATATAGCAAACAAGCAATGGTCTATACCTGTATGTAACGGAGTTCCATGTGCGAACCGTCCCATCATGTGAACCTGTGAGTAACAAAGGAAGTTCTGGGTGACGATAGACAGAAGAGATACGGTCTGTGTGCCCTTCGAGTGTCTGAACACATGTTTCTGTCTCCATGTCCCAGATCTCAGGAAAAAAATTAAATTGATGAAGCACTATCACATACTTTCTCCGTCTCATTAAATATGTCGTTATCGTTTTAAACTCCGTGTCATCTTATCTAACCCTTCTTCTCATTCAAAAAAATATTGTATAAATATTATTTTATTTTGTTATGACTTATTTTATCACTAGAGATCTTATTCAAAAATAATTATATAAATATTATTTATTTTATTATGACTTATTTTAACACTAGAGATACTTTAATAATTTATATAAAAAATTGAATTAAAAAAATGGTTAAACATCGTGCTCCAAATTAAATCAAAAATGTCATTTTTTATGTCACGGAAAGAGTATACACACACCTGTAACACCCCAAATTTTTGCTTTTTGAAAATAGATTTAATTTGATTTAATTATATTTTGGTGCTCATGAAATCATAGGAGATAAAATTTTCTTTTTATGAAATTAAAAGTTTCTTTTTGTTAGAAACTTATTTGAGCATACATGCCCTTGCACTTGTTGATTTGCTTTGTCTGGCTTTTCAAAACAGGATTTCAAAATGAATTTGAAAACGGGTTTTCAAAATGGGTTTGGAAAAATGTGTTTGGAGTTTCAAAATAAAAAGAAAAAAAAACCAAAAATTTTCCCCCCTGCTTCTGGCCCGAGAAGCCAGGCCTCTCTCCCCCGGCCCGTTCCCCCCCCCCCTCTCACCACGCGCAGGCCCAAGCAGGCCGGCCCGATCTTCCCCTCTCCTTCCCCCGGCCCACGCCACTCGGCCTGTTCGCTGGGCAGCGCCGACAGGTGGGACCCACACGTCAGCCGGCCGTCCCCGCTGCGCAGACGCACGCGCTGCCTCTCCCTCTCGCTCTCTGCCGCTGACAGACCGCCCCCGCCCTTCTCCTTCACTGACAAGGCGACCCCACCGGTCAGCTGCTTCTTCCCCCTTCCCTTCTTCTCCCCCGCTCCTTTCCTTCCTGTTCCTCAGCGCCGACGCCTCGGCCGAATTCGAATCGGAGTAGGGGGATCTCCCCTTTCCTTATCAGCACGGTCCCGTGACGTGCAACCGAGCACCGCCACCGGCCGCCTTCCCTTCTCCCTCCCCCTCACTTCCCTTTCCCGCGCCGGTGTTCCCTTTTCTGCCGAGCGCGACGCCGCCGCCCGAATCCTCCCTTCCTTCTCGGTGGATCATCCTCGGGCTATAAAAGCCGGAGCTCTAGCTCCTACCGCCTCCACCCGAGCCAACCAAAGCCACCGCCTCGCCCTGTCCTAGCCGCAGAGCACCGCCGCCACGAGCCGCGACCACCGGATCCTGCCGCCACCGTCGTCCCGCCGCTGCACAGCCCCTCTGCTCCATCCAACTGCTCTCTGAGCTCTGCAACGTGGTAAGAAAGCTCCCAGAGGCTCCAGAACCTCATCCCGCCCTCTCTCCACCTCCGCGCAAGATCACCCGAGCCGCTGAGCCGCCACCGCGCGTGGACCGCCCTCTGGATCCTCCCTCTGCTTCAACCAACACCCCAGACGAGCTCCCCGTCTCTCCCTCTCTCTCCCCGACCGTCCCGCGTCGCTTCTAGTGCCTCGCGGCCGTGGTTAGCCTCGCGCCGCCGCACTCCGGCCATGGCGCCGCCGCCAGAGCGCCGCCCCGACGACCAGACGCCCGCGTTCTCTCTCCCCTTCGCTCTGGACCGTCCGATCTCGCGTCGACGGCTCAGATTAGAAACCCCGAAGGGGTATGCTCTCTGGTCCACCGTGGACCCGTGGACCGCGTCCCAGCGCCCGGTCCACACTGTTCCTATGCACCTGCCCAGTCCCGCTTCGCCACGTGGCGCCCGTCAGCCCCTCTGCGGAACCCTTGGCGCCCTCTCTGCTGTACGTTTTTCTTTTCTGAAAACGTAAAACTTTCTCGGTTAATGCAAATACGCTTTCATTCTATTTACAGATCTGCCCCTCCTTTTCAAATGCTTGTAATTTCCCCGTTTCAACTCCGTTTTGACCCAAACAAGTTGCGTTAGATCCGTAATTTCATAATCTATCTAATGGTACAGTTTTCATCTATGTTAACTACTTTTGAAAATCAAAGTTAATTAATTTGTTAATGCTTTAACCTGCCCTTTTCAAAATCTCGTTTAAATCGTATTTTCTCCGTTTCAAAACCGTTTCGTTCCGTTCAAGTTGCGTTGGCTTCGTATCGGCGTAACCTTTTCAGTAGTGATCTTTAATACCATGTTAATAGCTCTGTATTTTCATGATGTAAAACCTTAACTTGATTAACCAATATGCAACATATTTTACATAAAATGACGATGTTTTCAACTTTCGTTTTCGAGATCCAAATACAATTTTGACTTAATCTAATTTGGGTGTTTTTCTGAAATACCCTATACACTCTTTATATAATAAACTTGATAAAGCTTATAGTTCTCTTTTATAAAAGCAAATCTTCCGTTAGTTGTATCTTTCTCATCGTAGCTCCGTTTAGCGTGATCTTCGCGACTGTGTGACCGTAGAGTTGCGTAGTTTTCTTTTTAAATCCTTTTCATTGATTGGTGTATTGTTCTAATTTTAGTCATGTTTGTATGCTTTGTATGATCAGAATGCTTGTATGGTGATTTGTTAATTGTCGTCCAATCGGTGAGTTTTGCGTTGCTGATCAAGAAGAAGTCGTCTAGAGTTGAGAAGCAGTTGAGCAAAGGATCTAAGCTTTTAAGGCAAGTATTATATGGGATCTTCCTTGTTGTCCTATTCATGATGTTCTAAATAAAATCATATGCATGTGTCTAATATTGTCACCATAGGGTTCACCTAGATTTGATTACCTTGATCCTTGAAATCCTATGGGTTACTTTTGCATATGGGTAGTTATTGCCAGTGCTCCTCTTTAATACGCATGATCCTTTAATCTTGATTAATGACTACATGAGATGATAAAGTAAAACTTGACTTTTTAGTAACATGGATTTAGGACCCTATCTGTCAGCAAAAGCTGGGACATACAGTACAACCACGAGGGCTATAATGGCTCTAGCTTTAGTTCAGTATGAGGGCAACTCTCTCGCATGTGGCAGTTCGCGAAAGTTGCCATTGCCGAGCGGTTGCGGAGCGGCTGGTGTGGGGACCGCTGCGTGTGCGTAGCACCGACGGGCTCCTATATACCCCTTGCCCGTGGATCCGTAGTGTCTGTTGTTTGTCAGCGAGCCCCTTTGAAAGACTTCATAGTGAACCCTGGAGGCCTTCCTTGGAAGTGGGTAATGAGGGTCGCGTCCTCTGGCGAAAGGGTAAATCACGACTCGTGGGTAAAGTGTACAACCTCTGCAGAGTGTTAAAAACTATCATGATAGCCGTGCTCACGGACACGAGCGGCCAAGAAAACTCACAGAACTCTTTGGTTACTTGTTGGTTATCTTTATGAATCACTTTATCATGATGTTATGATGTTCATTCATTTGCTATATGATCATGCAATTTAATTTGGGGGCTTAAGCATAATTTATGACACATCAATTGTAAAGTTTTGAATCAATTAAAAATGCTTATCGCAGTAAACCAGTGTCAACTTTTTGAGCCTCATGAACTCCATGTATACTTGTTGAGTACGAAAGTACTTACGCTTGTTCTTTTCTTTTCAATACTTGGATAAAAATCCCGGATGGGTACCAGTTAGCAAGAGTTGGAAGAGATAGGCTTGTGATCAACCAGTCAGTTTGGTCCCTGTGGAATAGAGTCTTCACCTAAAGTTCGGAGTGTCTTACCGCTGTTTGCTCTCTTAAGGTTATTTCTTTAACCATAAGTGTTATATACTTAAGTATTGTCTTTTGATATTACCTTGTTCTGTGAATATATGTGAGATTTTCTGTGAATATATGTGAGATTTGACTTCCTGGGCTTACATATAGGATATATCAGGTTTTGTTCTTAAAACCGGGTGTGACAACACCTCCGTTGTTGTAAAAAAAAGACATACTTGTGTTGTCCCATCCGAACAGCCGGTAACCAGACAGTCCAGTATAACCACTGTAGGTTAGAACACAAGGCAGTCCGACCAGATGATGAGACAGTGTTTTTTTGAACTCAGAAGAAGATATATTCCAGATCTGCATGGGCATATACAACAAAGCAGCAAAATGAATAACACTAATAAAAAATAATTTTGCCACACATTGTCCAAACATTAACACAGACACATGCAGCGGCAGTAAGCTCTTTGATCTCGGCACCTCGGCAATGATCTCGGTGGGCCAATGGGTTTGTGGGTCGTCTTTTTATCTTTATTATTTTGTGAATTTCATTTGCACATTTTGCCTGCCTGCAAACTCTTCATTAACGCAAACGTTTTCGTTCAGGCGGACTCGATGTTCACCTCCATAAACCCTATTTGCCCGTCTGAAATAAGTTTTCTGTAGTAGTTTAAGCCTCCATGTGTACAAAAAGTAACCACGGATGTCCTCAAGAGCAAACCTGCCTACATCGCATGGAACATGAATTCAAAAAAAAGTTCATTTATAACCATCCAACGCATCACCACCAAGGAAAATTTGACCACCAATCATAGAAACCAAATAACTTTTCCATCTGGCTAGCTTCAAAGGAGGTTTTGCATTTTCTTAAAATAAAAAATTTAATTTAATCTCTAAAATTCATAACAAAATTATTTTAAATTAGAAAGATATTACATTGCCAAAAACTTTTACCCCAAAAATGTTCTAAACCCCAAATGTTTATTACTAGCGTTCATTGCATCCTCTATTTCAATCTCCAGTTTTAGTATAGTGCAAAAAGATCCTTTTACAAAAATAACACACATGACGACGAGCAGTACCACACTAGAAATCTAAAGGTTCTTAATGGAGCCTCCATGTTTTTTAGAAAAGGGATCCTCATGAGACATAATAAGAAAAAAAATTGTACATTCTTTAAATTCTAAAAAGACAGAAACATTGGATCTTGTATTGAGGAAACTATTGGCATCATTAACCACTAGCAAATATATATAGTTTTTCTAAAAGTAATAACACCCATATCATTAAAAAAAACTCATCTAAAGTAACTTCTAAATTTTGATCTAAATTGCCAACCACTACCATTATGGAAATGATGTAAAGCAATATTCTAATCATTATCTAAACAAACCACGTTTCCCATTATAAAAAGTAATGTAAAGTAAATTTGGATCTTGAGTAAACCACCTTACTATAATTAAAATACCATAAATCTCAATCTACATTTATAATTATTAAGAAAAATCCAAAATACTTCTGTGTTAATTGATCCTTTGGTTGCTAACATAAAAGAATTAAATTAGCAAATCAACCACCTCTGAATGTCCACCAGCATTATTATTAAATTACCTAAAGAAACTGATAAATGTAAATTATCTATATCTATCATTTAAAAGTGTTCCAAAGTACTTAGAACAGTCAAACTCAATGTATGTCAATTATTCTAGAGAATGAATGTCAAAAGTATCAATTGAATATGCATAAGACACACATTGAGGTGCAACACAAATGGAAAAAATACGGGAATGAAAAGTAGATCTAGTAATTGTGTAATTATCATAATTCAGAACAAGATACAGAAAAGAAAATGTTTTTGATATTGTGTAAGAATATAATCATATGAGAGAATTTTCAACTAAATATATGTCTAACACAGAGGCGCAATTCAAAAGAAATTGCTATGAACTTGGTTGGAAAAAATATGTAAAATCTAACTAAGGTTTAATACAATAGGATAAATAAAAACTAAATAATAAAGTATCCAACTATGTACGTCAGTATTATGTTATAGTAAGAGTGAAAATAAAGATAAAGAATTTTTGTAGCCCTAAATTTTTATACAACACGAGCTAATGGACTAGTATCAATGACTAAAATAAAAATAGCTCCATTATACTTGTAAAAAATAATAATATAGGTTTCATTGCGATGTAAAATAACTAGTTATAAATGTTTTATTAAGAACAGCATATATACCTTCTATTTTCGAGAAACACAAAGCCATCTTGATAGCCAAGCTTGTCTGGTGTTTACAGATCGGTGGGTAGAAGTTCTTGGTGTTTAAGTTGCATGAGCGAAATAAACTCGGATTATATATATAGTTAGATGGTTGTGTACTTGGTGACTACTAATAAGGTAAAGGTACCTTGATTGTTTGATCCAACGATGCACTGGCAAAACTGTCGGGGTCCACTGGGTTGAAAACCACTTGCATCACTGTGTCAGAGTGGCCCTCTAATGTTCGAATACACTCCCAGCCTTTCTCCCAATCTTTATCAGGTAGTCGTCGGACGACGAGAGCACAAGAGGATCAGTGGGATGTAAAACCAATGACGTGATGTTACCCTCGTGAGCTTCAATGCTTGTGACCTTTTCGTCTGTATCGTACACTACTGTAGAACACATCTTTCAGTGATTTCTAAAATCACTTTAGCCTCGGTTGAAATTGCGTTCGGGGCTAAAGGGACCTTTAGCATCGGTTGGTAACACCAACCGAGACTAAAAGTCCCCTCCTACTGGCTCCTTGGTCAGACATTGTCAAAGGGGACTTTTAGTCCCCGGGGTAAGACCTTTAACCCCGGTTCAAGGCACAAACCGAGGCTAATTCTTGGCCTTTAGTCCCGGTTGATTCTATAGACCAGGATTAAAGGTCCCCCCTATTTGAACTCTCTTCCTCCCCCTGCTCAAGCCCGAGAGCTCATTTCTTCCCCTCTCTGTTCTTGCTCTTGTTCTTGGTGTTCTTCATTGTTTTTCATCTCCTCTTTGGTCATTGCTTCATTTGATCACTTCTACACCTCCATCGACTCGTTGAAAGGTTACTATCTTCAACCTCTCATGTTTTAGCCGCAACATATATTGTTTCTTGTTCTCTATGTGATTTTTCTTTATGATTATTACTCTTTTTTGCCATTTTAAGCTTCATTCACTTGACATTGTTTGAATAATTTGAACAAGGCAACTAAAACTAGTATTCTAAGTATACACTTTTCATTTCTAGGGTATTATATGTTCCACATTTGAAGATTAGTTTAGCTTAGTTTGAGAAATATAAATTCTTAGGATTTTATTAAATGATGAATTTATGGTGGATTGTTCTTGATTTATATATATGTCACTTGAGCTCAAAATAATTATATATTTAGATGAATAAGGTAGCTACATAGAATACTTTAGTTGTCTAAATGGCACATTTGATGATTTTAGAGAAATGTAAATTTTAGTTGTTTTATTTTCTTTGTTTAGAATATAAGGAATTTATAATATCTAGTTTGGAAAATGAGTATAGAGAGTAGATGACAACTGCTTCGGGACACTCGGCCTCTGATCTGATCGGGTTCCAAAGCGACTAAGGCCAGACCTCCCTCTCATTACCTATGGCAAGTGTATGCAAAAGACTGTGAAAGAGTACCGAGTGGGGAAACGTGGTCCCAACAACGGTCGGATCTTCTATAAGATGATTTTGATTAAAGTGTTGATTTTTTTTTCTATTTTCAGTGGGATGGCACTGGATGCCGCGGCTAGTACTAGGAGGAAGATTATGTTAAACATGTGGAGGAGGCTACGAAGACCGATGAGGTAGCGAGCCAGCTCAAGGAGCTCGTCGATGTTGTATAGACGAATAATGATCTGTCTGCTTTAGTTGGGATTGGTCGGGAGATCATTATGCTACTGAAGTGCACTTTAGGTTTTCTGTTTATAGTGCTAGTGGTCTTAGCATACGCTATGTCGAGGCTTTCATAGAGCATACATTAGTATTTGTATGACGCGGAAATGACACATGATGGTGTTCTATCTCGATCATGTTATTTTAATGCAGACACATGATGGTGTTCTATCGCGGAAATGACACATTAGTATTTGTATGACGCGGAAATGACACATGATGGTGTTCTATCGCGGAAATGACACATTAGTATTCGTTCGGTATTTTATAATTTCATTTTTTGACCAAAATGAGAAATTTAATTATGTTTTGGGTCATATAATGTAGACGATGACACGCGATTGGATGTACAATGTAGATCGCCGCTCCAAACAGTTCTTTGATGGCGTGTATGATTTCTTAAGAGCGGCTGAGGCAAACAAGCGGGATGCTAATTTCATGTGTTGTGCCATGCACCTTGTGCAAGAATTTGAAGGAATATTCTAGCTCAAGGAATGTTCACTCACACTTGTTAAAGTCAGGTTTCATGTCAAACTATATTTGTTGGACCAAGCATGGAGAAATCGGAATTATGATGGAAGAAGACGAAGAAGAGCAATTGGATCCTGAAGACATTATTGCTCAATATGGTGACTTCAATGATACTGCAATGGTGGAAACAGAAGAAGAAGATGCAGGGGCAGGGGCAGAGGACACACTCTCTGAAGATGATTGTCTTGGTGAAGTCATTCATGATGCACAAAGAGATTGTGAAAGTGAAAAAGCGAAAGCTAAGTTAGACCGCATGCTAGAGGATCACAAGAAACTACTATACCCGAGCGCCGAAGATTGGAAAAATAAGTTGGGTACAACACTGGAGTTGCTACAATGGAAAGCAAAAAATGGCATATCCGACAAGGCATTTGGGCAATTACTCAAGATTAATAAAAATACGCTTCCGAAGCCTAACGAATTGCCTGCCACTAGGTACGAAACAAAACAGGTCGTGTGCCCTCTGGGATTAGAAATCCTGAAGATACATGCATGTCCTAATGACTGCATCCTGTACCATGGCAAGGACTACGAGACTTCGGATGAATGTCCCGTATGTAAAGCATCGCGGTATAAGATCATGCGAGATGACCCTGGCAATGTTGAGGGCGAAGAGCGTCCTAGGAAGAAAATCCCTGCCAAAGTTATGTTGTATGCTCCTATAATACCACGCCTGAAACGTTTGTTCAGAAACAAGGACCATGCAAAGTTGTTGCGATGGCACAAAGAAGACCATAAGGCAGACAACATGTTGATACACCCTGATGATGGGTCCCAGTGGAGAGCAATTGACAGAGAATTCCCAGAGTTTGCAGAAGACGCAAGAAACTTAAGGTTCGGTTTGAGCACAGATGGTATGAATCCTTTTGGGGAGCAAAGCAGTAGTCATAGCACTTGGCCTGTTACTCTATGTATATACAACCTCCCTCCATGGTTATGCATGAAGCGGAAGATCATTATGATGCCTGTTTGATCCAAGGCCCGAAGCAACCTGGCAACGACATCGATGTCTTCCTGAGGCCCTTAGTTGAGGAACTCCTGCTTTTATGGATCAAACCAGGTGTACATGTGTGGGATGAGTACAAACAGGAACACTTCGACCTACGAGCATTGCTGTACGTAACAATCAATGATTGGCCTGCCCTAAGTAATCTTTCAGGACAGACAAACAAGGGATATAATGCATGTACACACTGTTTTGATGACCTTGACTGTGTATATCTAAAAAAATGTCAAAAGGTCGTGTACCTTGGCCATCGTCGTTTTCTTCCTAAGAATCACCAAGCCAGAAAAAAAAGGAAAGCATTGTAAAGAAGAAGTGAAACGAACCAAGCCTGAAAACCAAACTGGAGAGGAGGTACTTGATATGGTCAAGGCTGTGCAAGTAGTCTTTGGAAAGGGAGAAGGGGTCATACTATTTCCAAAAGATGCTAATGGACGCGCACCCATGTGGAAGAAGTAGTCCATATTTTGGGAGCTACCCTATTGACATGTCCTAGAGGTCCGCCACGCGATCGACGTGATGCACTTGACAAAGAATGTTTGTGTGAACCTGCTAGGATTCATGGGTGTGTATGGAAAAGCCAAAGATACGCTTGAAGTACGACAAGACTTGCAAGAAATGAAAGAACAAGACAACCTGCATCCAGAGAAGACAGAAGATGGACGTCATTATTTAAAGCCTGCTAGCTACACTCTTAGAAAAGAAGAGAAGGAAAACATGTTTGAATGTCTAAGAAACATCAAGGTCCCATCTGGATTTTCCTCCAATATAAAGAATATAATAAATGTGTCAGAGAAGAAATTCCTAAACTTAAAGTCTCATGACTGCAATGTGCTTCTGACGTAATTGCTTCCGGTTGCGTTAAGAGGAATTCTACCTCCACCCTTACGTCTAGCCACTGTGAAGCTATGTGCATTCCTCAATGCAATTTCTCAGAAGGCAATAGATCCAATGGAACTAGTTGCTCTACAGAACGATGTGGTTCAGTGTCTTGTCAGCTTTGAGTTGGTTTTCCCTCCATCCTTCTTTAATATCATGGAACACCTCCTAGTTCACCTAGTCAAGGAGATTAGTATTCTCGGTCCTGTGTTCCTACACAACATGTTCCCCTTTGAAAGATTCATGGGAGTCCTGAAAAAATATGTTCACCAACGTGCTCGCCCAGAAGGAAGCATCGCCAAGGGCTACGGAACAGAGGAGGTCATTGAGTTTTGTGTTGACTATATTCCCGACCTTGACCCGATTGGTGTTCCTGAATCAAGACACGAGGGGAGACTTAGTGGGAAAAGAACACTAGGGAAGAAAACATATATCGGTACAGGGGATGATTATTTCAACAAAGCACACTACACAGTTCTTCAAAACTCCTCCGTAGTGGAGCCGTATGTCGAGGTACACAAGAAGTTCCTACGATCCGAGTTTTCAGGGAAGAATGAAGCTTGGATTATGCGTGAACACATGAAAACTTTTGGCGATTGGTTGCGAAAAAAATTTCTTGGTGATGACAGTATTGATGACCAACTGTATTTGTTGGCTAGACAACCATCATGGCACATCCTCACATACAAATCCTACGAGATAAATGGGTGAAGATGACCGGAGCCGGGGTAACAATTGACAAGGATTATGGGATGACAACAGTGGACCTCGACACTATTGGGTACAAAGACGAACCATTCGTCCTGTCTGCTGATGTGAATCAGGTGTTCTATGTAAAAGACATGTCTACAAAACCAAAGAAAGGAAAAAATGATGACAAATCAAGCATCAATGAGCTCAAGCGTCACATAGTTCTTTCATGGAAAAGAAACATTTTGGGAATTAAGAACAACTCAGACATGTCAGAACTTTACGAAAGGGATGACCGAATTGTGCCATTCAGTGTGACCAAAGACCCAAGCATCCTTCTAAATGCCGAGGACACTCCATGGTTACGACATGATCATGACCAAGGGACATTTGTCAAGAAGAAGATAACTAATGTGCCCGCTTGATGTAGCTAGCTTAGCAATGTGATGTCGATCAAGTGACATGTGTATTAGGCATTTTGGTCAAATAAATAAAGATCTACATTTGTCATTGAAAAAGTTTAGTTCTAAAATGAATAATCTTGATGAGTTATAAAACTTTTGTATTCAAAAGTTTTTCATATAGGGTCATTTAGTGTCTCATTAACAAATTTATATTTAAGGGTACACTTAAAGGTCGCATAATTGGACAATGAATGGTGAAACACAAATAGTTTAACGTTAAAATAATGAATAAACTAATTTCCTGTTGGTAACCAAGCATTTTTATTTTTTTAATTGAACAATATACTTTTGCATTAACCAAATTCTAATGGTTAGTTACATTTATATTTGATATTATAAAAAAGGTAAAAGATTTTATATTATACATTTTTCTAGTGTATAATATAGCAAAAGGAAATTTAATGATTATTTTTTAAAAAAATTTGTGGCATGTATTTAATTTATTATGCAATTTACAAGACCTAGAGCAATTTATATAGATATTAAACTATATACAATATGAAAACATCTAAAACAACCCACTAAAATTTCGTTTGGCGCCTAAAGAATCCTTTAGCCGCGGTTGGTATTACCAACCGGGGCTAAAGGATCTTTAGCCCCGGTAAAAGTGTTACCTTTAGCCGCGGTTGGTATTACCAACCGGGGCTAAAGGTGTCTTCCTATATAAAGGCTCGGCTCCCTCTCCCACCCTCATCGTCTTCAATCTCGATCCGGAGTAAGTTGCGGACGCCTCCTCCTCTCTGCTCGGCCATCGCGCTGCCGCCTCTGCCCGGCCATCGTGTCGCCGCCTCCTCTGCCCGGCCATCGCCGCCTCTGCCCGGTCACATCGCGTCGCCGCCTCCTCTACACACACGCGCGTATAGCGCCGCCGCACGTACACGTCGCCGCGCACACGCCGCCACTGCCTCTCCTCTCTCTGCCCGGCCATCGCGCCGCTGTTCGTTCTCTGCACGTCGCGCCGCCGCCTCCGGTCATCCTCTGCTCTGCCCGGCCCCGACGCGGGACCTGTCTAGCTCTGCCCGGCCCGCCATTCGTTCATGAAGAAGCTAAGGAAGAAGGGAGCTGAGAGAAGGAAGAAGAAAGGAGAGGAAAAAAGAAAAAAGAAAAAGAAAAAAGAAAAAAAAGGAAAAAAGGTTGATTTCTAAAAGGAATTGTTAGAAAAAAGGAAAATTAGTTGCTTGTTTTCACACACACTAACATTTTATACATGTTTTTCTAGGCGAAGAGGAGATCGAGGAGGAGAAGAAGAAGAAGAAGAAGAAGAAGAAGAAGAAGAAGAAGAAGAAGAAAAAGAAGAAGAAGAAGAAGAAGAAGAAGAAGAAGAAGAAGAAGAGGAAAAGGTGAATTGTTAGATATGGATTTGTTCGAGAAATATTGTGACCTTCCATTATTGCTAGTAAACATGTAAATGGATTTAGTTTTAGTAATATATTTTAGTTTTAGGAAATTATTGTTAGAAATATTGTAAATGGATTGAAATCTAAAATATTGTAAATTGATTTAGTTTTAGAAATATTGGCCTTCCATTATTGTAAGTATTATAATACCTTCAATTGTTAGAAATTGATTAGTAATGTATATTATGTGTGGACCACATTCATGCTTTTGATATATGTATTGTTAGAGAAATTGATCTATGTTTAGGGTTTACACACACATAAACACACTTGTTTAGGGTTTACACACAAATCACACACACAAACTAAGTGTATACCCCCAAGTGTGTGCCTAACTCTAAGTGTCTACTCTAGTGCCTACACTAAGTGTCTACCCTTTTGGTTACTCTAAGAAAGTGTTACAAACTTGTTTAGGGTCACACACACTAAGTGTATCTCTTCATTATATTGCTAATAAAATATGTATAGAGCCCTCTTATTTGTTAGAGAAATAGATACGTTTAATTACTTGTAGTTAATTGTATAGATCTATCTTTCATTTGTTAGAGTGCAAAACTCTAAGTGTCTACCCCAAACCCTAATTGTATAGATCTTTCATTTGTATCTCCTTTCATTTGTTTAGGGTTTACACACACTCTAAGTGCCTACGTACCCTAAACCCTTTTATTAGTCACACAAAGACTAAGTGTCTACCTCAATTGTGGCTAAACCCCTAAGTGTCTACCCCTAAGTGGTTACTCTAAGTACGTGTTACACACTTAGCTTTTATAGTTGCAGAAATGGACAACCTGAATGACATGGAGGAATTCTTGTTTTGAATGATCAACGATGGCACCGATCAAGTAGACGACGACACGAATCAAGTAGATGACAGAAGTCAGTACTTTGCGCCAGATGTTGAGCAAGAAAATATCGCGCAAGACAATGTTTCCGAGGTATATTATATAATATATATATATATATATATATATATATATATATATATATGTGTGTGTCTACAATATGTCACACCCAGTTTTAAGAACAAAATCAGATATACCCTATATGTGAGCCCAGGAAGTCAAATCTCACATATAGCTACAGAACAAGGTAATATCAAAAGACAACACTTAATTACATAACATATAAGGTCAAAGAAATAACCTTGAGAGAGCAAACAACGAAAGGACACTCCGATCTTCAGGCAAAGACTCCACTCCACAGGGACCAACTGACTGGTTGATCACAAGCCTAACTGCCCAAGACTCTTGCAAACCGGTACCCATCCGGGATTTTTATCCAAAGGTTGAAAAGAATAAACAAGCGTAAGTACTTTCGTACTCAACAAGCATATATGGGGTTCATGAGGCTCAAAAAGTTGACACTGGTTTACTGCGATAAGCATTTTTAATTGATTCAAAACTTTACAATTGAAGTGTCATAAGTTATGTTTAAGCCCCAAACTAAACCACATGATCATAAAGTAATTGAATGAATAACATAATATCATGACAAAGTGATTCATAATAATAAGCAACAAGTAAACAAAGTTTTTGTGAGTTTTCCATTATTAGTCTGTGAGTTTTCCGGACCGCTCGTGTCCGTGAGCACGGCTGATATATCAGTTTTACACTCTACAGAGGTGTACATCTTTACCCACAAGTCGTGATCCCCATATGCCATCACCTCTACCAAGGAAGTGGAGCAGGGTACACTACGAGACCGTTCACAGGTTCCACTGGTAGGTAACAACCCGCTATTCGTTTCCTCAATGGTTAGTACCACCTCTCTTACGAGGGAACTAAGGTGAGCCCCTCTTGCGCCCTTTCGGGTAAGTTGTCACAAACCAGTAGAATTCTAATACTGAGTCAAGCCAGAGCCATATAGCTTGTGGTTGTACTGTATGTCCTAGCTTTTGCTGACAGATAGGATCCTAAATCCAGGTTGCTAAAAATTCAAGTTTTACTTCATCAGTTCATATAGTCATTAATCAAGATTCAAGTTCATGCTTATTAATGGAGCACTAGCAATACTACCCAGATGCAAAGATTCATAGGATTTCAAGGTTCAAGGTAATCAAATCTAGGTAAGCCGTAAGGTAACAAGATTAGACACATGCATATGATTTTATTTAAAACATCATGAATAGGACAACAAGGAAGATCTCATATAATACTTGCCTTAAAAACAGAACCTTTCTTCAAAGATCAACGTCTTCAAAGATTAACTTCTTCAAAAGATCTTCTGAAACACCAACTTCTTGATCTCCAACGTAAAACTCACCGATTGGACAAGTTCATAAACACCACTCAAACACCTAACCAAACATAGCATACATACATATCTATTTAAAACAATACACCAATCAATGAAAAGGATTTAAAAAGAAAACTACGCATTTCTACGATCACACAGACGCAAAGAACACGCTAATCGAAGCTACGAAGATCAAGATACAACTAACGGAAGATTTGCTTTTATAAAAGAGAACTATAGACTTTAACAATTTTATAACTATATAAAAGAGTGTATAAAGTGTTTTAGAGAAACACCTTGATTAGAATTAGGTCAAACTTGTATTTGGATTTCGAAAACAAAAAGAGAAAGCATCGATATTTTATGTGTAAAATACGTTGCATAGTTATCAATCAAGTTAGGGTTTTACATCATGAAAATACAGAGCTATTAACATGGTATTAAATATCACTAATGAAAAGATTACGCCGATACGAAGCCAACGCAACTTGAACGGATCGAAACGGATTTGAAACGGAGAAGATATGAAATTAACATGATTTTCTATACCAGATTAATTCATTAAAAAGGGTTAATCTAAACCTTATTTTCAAAGGACTTTAACATGTATGAAAACTGTACCATTAGATAGATCATGAAATTACGAAGCTAACGCAACTTGTTTGGGTCAAATCGGTTTTAAAACGAAGATTTTATGAGCAAAAGAAAGGCAGTGGCATTTTTGTAATTTCTGAGAAAGCGCATTTTTAAATAACCGAGAAGCTTTTCGTTTTCAGAACGGAGAAGGCGTAAACCAGAGAGTGCGCTAAGGGGACTGCAGCGCAGGGCTGACGGGTGCCATGTGGCAGCACGGGACAGGGCGGTGCATGGCGCGACTGTGGACTCGGTGCGGTGGACCCTGTCCACACTGTGCTGTGGACAGAACCGGTATGCTGGGCTGGGGTTCTAATCTGGGCCATTGGTCTCGCGGTGAACGGTCCAGAACAGAAGAGGAGAGAGAGCGGGAGGTAGGGTCATCGGGGCGGCGCTCCCGCGGTGGCGCCATGGCCGGAGACCGGCGGCGCTAGCCAATCCGCTGCCTCGGTGCGCTAAAAAGAACGCGGATAGATCAGGGAGAGAGAGAAGGTGATGGCGAGCATGTTGGTGTTGTCGGTTGAACCGATTGGTCGACGAACTCGCGCGGAGGTAGAGAGGGGGCGGGAGGAGGTTCTGAAGCACCTGGGAGGGAGAGGGGATCTAGGCGAACGCTTCTGCGAAGCTAGGTGAAGCAGAGGGGGTTCGGGCATGGAGACATGCTAGTTTCGGCGGCTCGGCACGACGGCATGAAAGCAGCGAGCGCGCGCGGAGGGACAGAGAGCGAGAGGGGAAGAAACGGCACCGTGCCCTTCCTTACCACAATCCGAAGCTCGAAAAGGTCTCGGAGGCGGCGAGGATGCACGGCAGCGGCAGGATGATGGCGGCGGGATCCAGGGATGGTTGAGGCTCGAGGCGGCGGCGCTCGGATGCTTCGCGGCTTGTGCGCATGGGCAGGAAGGAGGCAGGGGAGGTTGCGGGCTCGGCTTTATAGCCCGAGGGCACAACAGAGAGGGAAAGGGGATCGCCCGATGTCAATCGCGCTTCGACAGGGAAGGAATTCACCGGCGCGGGGAAGGAAAGGGAGGGAGGAGGAAGAAAAGGAAAGGAGGGGAAGAGACTGACGCGTGGGCCCGGGTGTCAGCGTGAGCAGAGAGGGAGAGGGACGCTGGCGAGCGGGGTCCATCTGTCGGCGCGAGAGAGAGGGAGGGAGCTGGAGTAGAGTGGGCTAGGAGCTGGGCCTTGCGCGGTGAGGGAGAGAGAGAAGCGGCCTGCTGCCGGTTTGGGCCTGAGAGAGAGAGAGAGACAGGCCGAGGGGGAGAGGGGCTTGGGCCTCTCGGGCCAGAAACAGAGGGGGGAGGGGGAGAAGGGGGTTTTTGTTTTCCTTTTTATTCTTTTCTTTTTCTTTTCCTTCAAAGCCAAATTCCAAACACAAATTGAATTCAAAATCGAATTTTGAAACTGAGCCACTCAAACAAAAATCCAAAATGCATGGCATCAATGCTCAAACATGTTACTACCTTAAGATAATTTTTATTTCAATGAAAAGTTTTATTTTCCTACATTTTCATGAGCACCAAAAACATAATAAAATCAATTTAATCCTATTTTCAAGAAATAAAATTTTGGGGTGTTACACAATATCTCTTGTGTATACATCAAAATCAAAATAATTACAGTTGTATAATTATATTTATAAGTTTTGTGTGTCTACATACATAGCCGCCTGCATCAACGACAAGTACGGGGAAGAGTAAAAATGTACGAGGCCCGAAGAAGCCATTGGAGGGTTGGTACATTATCATGGAATTCGATGAGGAAACAGGGGCAGTACTTGGACCACATGCACATATATTTGCTACCAATTGTGGTTACCTTGTAAGGGATAGGCTTCCGATCAGTGCTCGTGAATGGCGGCAAAGGAAAGGACGTCCTGACATTAGTTTTGTCTCTAATCGTGACAAGGAACTAATTTGGCAAGAAGTCCTTCAACATTTCTCGCTCGATACAAAAGATGAAGCTCTGAAGGGGAAAGTTAGGGACTATGCTATGAAGAAGATGGCAACATATTTCCAGGCCTGGAATAAGACATTGCATAATGATTTTATCAAGAAGAACCTTACTCCAGATTTCAATAAAAAATCCTACGTCAAGTTGAGACCGTTTTGGGATGACTTTGTAGCTTTCAAGACATCCGAAGAGGGCGAATCACGAGCTCAATAGAACCAACAGAATGCCCGAGAAAAGCAATAACATCATCACATGGGATCAGGTGGCTACAAGACTGCCATTCCTAAGTGGGAAAAAGAAGAAGAGGACCTTCTAGCTAGGGGAATCCAACCAGAATCAGATGACTGGGCTGAGTGCAGAAGTGGTGGTTTTTTGGTCACGGGGGAGGCATTGACCCTCAGACCGGGAGATTAACGTATACCAAAGGACTCACGGAAGCAGCAAGGAAACTGGTTTACGCTCAATCTATGAGGGAACAAGGACTATGGTCACCAGATTGAGATAAATATGAGCTGACATATGCCCTGGGGACTGCAGAGCACGGTGGGCGAACGAGAGGTCATGATGCGGTGTCGTGGAAGCATGCCTTCCCTCAAGACAAAGATACATATAGAAGCCGCCAGAGAAAGAAGAAAGAGGAGGAAGCTATGAAACTTAGCATGTCACAAATGCTAGTGAAGCACGCGAAGCAGCTATTCAAGAAAAAGAGCGAGAAGAGAAACTTCAAGCGAGAATGAGCGAGGAAATCAAAAGGGAAGTGGAGTTAGCAATCAGCCAAATGCAAAGTACTGGAGCAGTACCGCTAGTCAACATCAGCCCATCAGCTCACTTGAAAAGCAGTTGTGCTTCCACGGAAGTGCCTTAACCTATTGATGACGCAAAGCTATGCTTCCCCGTGGATGACATCATAGAACGGAATACACCATGTGAGTTGCACATTCCAGAGGGGCTACCACAATCATGGTGGCTACTGGTATTGTATCTCCTATCGACCCTACGAAGACACCAATATGCCATGGGTCAAAAGTACCAGCTGGATATGCTCGCGTCTCGGTGGATAGAGTTGAAAAAGGTAATCGCGATGCTAAGCTTGACATTGAAGGAGGTGATGGAGAGACGACTTTAGGACAAGCGGAGAAGACATTTATTTGTTGGCGCAAGCGCTATTGTTGACACCGTTTTTCAACACGTGTCAAATAAGCTAAGGTATGACTGGTCAGCAGCCGTTTACCATCGGCATCGGTGAAGTATGAACCAATATTGCCGATGGGAGTATAGCGGGAAGGCCAAGTGTGCTGCCGATGGAGACTAGATGGTTCTTGCCGACAAAGGTTAATTGGTGAAAAGCTATGTTGCTGATGCCGATTGCCGACAAAGAGGTATTGCCGATTGCCGATGAAGAGTCCTTGCTGATTGCCGATGAGGGGTCATTGCCAACTGCCGATGAAGGGTCATTGCCGATTGCCGATGAAGGGCGGTTGCCGATTAGGAATGATCGGTGAAGACGGTTACCAGCGCAAGGTCGCTAATTGGGAGATGTTGCCGATTGCCGATCGGGAAAGTATTGTCGATGCCGATGGGTGTGACTTAGCACTTGGTGGCAGCAGAAGACTACAGGTGGCCAAAGAAGGAAGTTGCAGGGATCTGCCGATGGAAAGCTTCCATCGAGGAAAAGTATAAGGAAACTGGTGTTTTACCAGTGTTGTTATGGTAGTTTGAGTCCAGCTCTTGCATGAGTCGTTTATGTTCCTTTAAAATAGGTGTGTTTGTTTGGGAAATAAATATTGTTATCCGGCTCCTACGCGAGTCAGTTTCCTTTAAAGTAGGAGTTTGTTTTAGGAAGGATATGTGTCGTGTCTTTGTACAACTCTCCATGCGGGAGTATAAATATGTGCCCGAGGGCTATGGAAAAAAACAACCAATCCAAATAAAAAACAAACCAATTTTATCTTATTCTACCTTTTTATCGCAATTTACCCCTTTACTACATTAGCTATAGTTTTCAACGAGTTCTTCAAGCTTTCGATGGCTGCATCACCTTGATCTCCGTCAAATCCTTGTTAGTTCCGCGTGGGATACCTCTGAGCTTTGGCAATCCGGGCGCTTCGCTGTTTGCCTCGTTCAGCTCTACTCTAGTTATCCTTGATCAATCTGAGCCTTGACGTTCGGGCGCATTGTTGTCGTCTCGTTCAGTTTGTTCTAGTTATCATCCTTGTCGATTGATTGGTCAAATCGACTGGCACGCCTCCGGAATACCGAGCTTTGGGTAATAGCCCGAGGTGTTCACAGATCTGACGCTTTTTTGTGTCAACAGCTATATCATTTTTCCTGGGGCATCACCTCCTATTGTACCGTCGCTGCCTCCTCCTCCTCATCCTAGAGACCTAAGTCAACATTCATCATGTGTTAGTCATAGTGTTGCGAGGGATGATGATGATGAAATGCACGACATGACTTCCTCCCCAGAACCTCCAAGGCGGTCTCCATCGCCGAAACCGGCCCCAGAACCTCCACGACGTTCTCCAACGTCGACACCGGCCCCATCGCCTCCACGACGGTCTCCAACGCTGCCACGACGGTCTCCAACGCCGACACCTGCCGCCCCATCGCCAAAGAAGAGGACCGCCACAAAAGCAAAGGTGTCGGCCGCCCAACCAAAAACAAAGAGGCAAAGGAAAGTTATTGTTAAGATTCCTCAGAAACTTCCGTCTGAGATGACTGAAGAAGAAATATCGGCTTCAATAAAGGCTGATGTTGCCGCACAATTCAAGATATTTAAAGACGACGATAAAGCAAAGAAAGAAGCTAAAAAGCCGTTCTACTTACATCAATTAGCTCTAAGGCAAGAGTTGGAAGAAAAGAAGAGAAAGTTGCGTGATGCTCATAAGAAATCTCCAATATCGGACTATGACCGCACTCTCGAAAAGGAATTACCGAGAGGAAAAGAGTAGGAAAGGGTGTCCCACAGCTCGGGGAACAATCGAAGCAATCAGTGCCCCGCTAATTGTTCGGTATGAATATGATTCAAACATGAGCGTGCTAGAAGACTACGGTGGCCCCAAGGTCAACTATGATGTATTGGAAGATTTCTTGAAAGGAGCTAATATATCTGCGGCTCAATTTTACGGAAATGCACTAGTCGCAAATGCCACTGTAGTCAATGAGTTTAAGAGAAGTTATTTACATGGCAGAAGTCTGTACAACACATCGGCCCTCAGGGATCTTGGTACGCAAATGCGCAGGTTAAACTCGTGGTACATGGAGGCATGTACCAAAAAACCAGATGATGACTGCATTTGCGTCAGAATTAGACAAGAACATTACTTCCGGGGCGATGACCTTATATTTGTTCCGTATAGTGAGCTCCACCAACTATGCCACATGGATGCTCTAGACAAATCTCTGATGAGCTGCTACTGTCTGTAAGTGATTATTATTTCTTTTAGTAATCTGACTATAGCACATATGTATATGTATAGTAACTAACTATCCTCAAACATATATATGCAGATTCTTGATGTTAATGCTCAAACATAAGGGAGATACAGAAATTGGTTTCATTGATCCATCAATCATATTCTTGGATCCAAACACTCCCCGCGAACAATGGATACCTCAAACGGAGAGGAATCTTCGGACGTTCTTGGTCAACCAAAAGACCAAAGAATATATACTCTTCCCATACAACTTTGGGTGAGTGTTGTTATCGTCTGCACAATTTGTCTTACTTATTACTCAATTCAGCATAAAGATATATATGTTGACTCTATAAACAAATGCAGTTTTCACTGGATACTCATAGTCATCGTTATGAGAAGAAGTGCAAATGTAATCTTTGACTCATTGAGAAAACCACCGAGAGATTACCAAGATATGATAGACATTATCAAGGGGTAACTTTGATCTTTAAATATGGATTCCTGCTCTTTAACTACACTGCAAGAGTTAATTAACTAATGATCCAATTATTGAGCAGGGTTTGGGCTTTGTTCGTCCCGAAACACCGTCAGGAACTAGAAGAGACACTACAGGGTCCTCGTATGTTACTTGTAAGTTCTACTAGCTCTCGTAATCTGTTACCTTATCATGCTTTAACATATGCGTATGATGACGATGGTAATCTTTTCATATCTTACAGTGGATTCTAAGGCAGCCACAAGGCAACAATCTGTGTGGATACTACGTTTGCGAGTACCTCACGGTGTATACAAGAAGAACTCTTATAGAGAAACTAAAAGTATATAATATGTATATATAATACATCTATTTTATTTTATTTGTTTTTATTAACTAAATCTTATGTATATTAACACTTGTTTCTTTATAATGCAAATTGAAGACGCTATGGTTGCAGCAACAAGTGATGCAAAAAGACCGCCTCAAAGGAATTCAAGAGACATTTGCGTGGTCAAACCTGGAGGCGACTTCTATTACGACCTGGCCATCCCACTCAAGCCAAATCAAGACGAACATTTGTATGATATCTAAGTAGCGAGAGCGTTTGTGTCTTAAGTCAAGTAACAATGGATAATCATGTAAATTTTATGTGCATATATATTATACTTATAGAGTTTCATAGTTTATTTGTGTTTAATGCTTGAAACTAACTTAAAGTGCGTGAATACATGTATTAGTAGCGAATACATGTATTAGAAGCGTAGAATACACACATTTGAATACCTAATCTAATTGGAAAACCAAAATAAGAAATACCAAAAAAAAAAAAGAGTATTTAGCCCCGGTTGATAATACCAACCGGGCTAAAGGAGTGACATTTAGTCCCGAATTCTTAGCTCCGGTTCAGGCACCGGGGCTAAAGGCCCTTACGCACCGGGGCTAAAAGCAGATTGTGATAGCTCTATACGTAGATAATCTCATCGCCATCACCAGCCACAAGGCATTCCTCTGGTTCAATGAATTTAACTGAACTCACTGCAGTTAAAATAAACAAATAAAATACTACCAGCAATAGCATTGGAGTTGAGGCAAATAAAATATACTGATGTCAGAAATATACTGATGTCGAAGGAGCTCTCTATTTCCTGCAGATACACGAACTTATTTAGCTTATTTATGCAATATTATATATACAAAGCATTAGGTCTTATTTCATCTAGTAGAAATATACCTGTTCCTGGTAGTCCCAAATATAAATGTCTCCCCCCTGATGGCTCGTCATTATCCTGCATACACACATTGCAAAATTTAAGGCAGGAAATTTTTAAAAACGCACGAGAGCTGTGTTTCATCGTATTATAGAGATGAAAAATAGGGAGTCCCAAACAGGATCCTCACTTCATACAGGACCATATATGAGTGAAGCAATTATACAGACTCATGGATCAAGCACATAAGAGAGTGAGGACCAGATATGAGTAAGGAAATTTAAGGCAGGAAAGACTAATCAACCTAGATAAAAGAGAGAATATGTAGCGCCACTCAAAATGCCACACACTAACCATGGCTCCACTGGATGCACTTCCACACACAACACCGCCTGTGAAAGCTTCTTATCGGATATGATCTGATCAGCCAAAACAAGAACACCGACCATCACCATTAGTGAAAAAAGCTCCATTGTGTATGTAAACGGCAATGTTGCAATAAGAGAGAAGATGTTACCTCTATTTCATACTGGAACGGCTGCTAGATCACCATTTACCACCACATCAGAAAGCAAGATGAAGTTTACGGAAATCCATGTTAGTTTGGCATAGTATTTGAAAGAGATTATAATTAGTGAAATATTAGATATATTGCGTTGGGCCTCATGGGCTGATTATATAGGGTACATAGACACCTCATGTATAGCTAGATAATATGGTATTATTCCTATTTACTCTAATAGTATACCTCCGTTAGGACAAGAATACAATTGTAATTCTACTCCTAGTAAAATTATTTAATGTTTAACCAAGTTTATAATAATAGGTAATTAGTATCAATATTATGATACCAAATACTTTACCGTCCTAGAATTATTGCATTCACTTTTCAAAAAAAATTAAAAAAAAAGGTTTTATTCCATAAATATTTATAATACATAATAAGTATCATTAGATTAATAGTAGAATATATTTCATAGTAAACGTATTAGGAGATACAAACGTTGATAATACTTCATATAATCTAATTAAACTTTAAGAAAATTTGACTGCATGAAAAATGAGATGTGTTGTTATTTTGGGCTGGGTATATATATATATATATATATATATATATATATAATGCACCGATACTTCTTTGACATTATAAATATTGATTTCTTTTAGGGTATGTTTGGATCCCTTCATTTTGGAGGATTTAGAATCTACTAAATAAATTAGCTATTTGGCTTGGAATTTGAGATTCCACAACTTTCCAAAGTTTATATACAAGTCTATCTCAAATAGTCAAATTCATAGGGTGAGAGAAAGAAATGGATTCTAGGTCACCATGCTATGTTTGTACTCCCTAACTTAATTAAAGTTATCGAAATTATATAGTCTATCTCATTTATAGAAATTATATAGTCTATCTCAAATATGTGCCTAAACAATAATTTATTAGAATAAATTCAATTCCAAGGATTCAAACAGAGAAATTTGTCATGGTTTGCCTTGCTACTATGTTAGAATTGACTACATTTTGATATCGAGGAAGTACATCTTGACATGTTTTATGTGTTTACACATAACATGACAGCCTTACCTGGTCATAATAAGTTGTCTCTTCAGGTAGGTCACCAAACACAACCTCGAGCTTGTGCTCATGCACATTGCCAGCCCCCAACTGTTTGGCTTCTTTAAAAATGTTTTTAAATAATGTGATACCTACTACTGAGTGTAGGTTGGCATTCTCGGCGTTCACGCCTTTATGAACAATACAACTTTCTAGAGAAAGGACTTCGTCATTGAGAAGTTGCTCGTGGCCCTTCACTGTCACAACAAGAGCATAAGTGGACCGCGGCGGCACAACTCCGCACAGCAACGAAACAGCGACGTATCGCTTTGGATTCTCCCTGAGAAGCCTAGCAGCGACATACTCATCTGTCCTGTTGATCAGACGCAGTGGACATGACAAGGATTTATTTGGCTTCAAGGGGAAGCGAAGCTGCGGAGGTGAACGGAAAGCAGCACAGATGCGGAGGTGATGACGTGAGAGTTATCTCATCTGGAGATAAACCATCGGCCCTTATCTGAAGATGCATAAAAAACGTTAAAGCGCTTTCTGACGAGAAATTTCAAAAAGGCACCTAGCTAGTAGCTACTGCTGTTTACTAACAATATATATATAATTATATATCAACACTGTGCACTAGCTACCTATCCAATTCTTATCTTACCAATAACAAGGTTAGGTGCTTAAAATTTCAGACAGAACAATGTAATGAAACCGAATGAACTGATGGACATAAATTGTCCGAATGACGAAGATACGTCAAGCGTTCATACCTGGTCAAAAATTGGTACACGTTTCCAATTGAGCATCTCAACAATATTACTTTATGGAAGGTCTCTTTCTCCGATCCATTTCCACACACTTTAGCCCAATTTCAATGCATGCGTTTACTTTGTGGAGGCCATTTGCATCTAGTAATGGGTACTTGCATATTATTTGCTCATCTCTCTTCCAGTTTTCTTGTACCTAATTAATAATTAATATGCTTGGTGATATTTTACTAACTGAATGCATGGAAAGATTATAAAACAGATGTTTCTCAACCAAGGAAGGCTGTCTTACATTGTCGACAAATCTCCTTGCAGCTCTGTCTTGAGAGTCAAAGACTCCAGAGTTCTCCTCTCTAGTTGTGATCTCGATAATTATCATGCCTAAACTATATATGTCTGACATGGTGGATATTTCGCCCCTGTATAGGTATTCAGGAGCCATGTATCCACTGCAAGAGTTCAACAAAGGATCAAATGTCGTTTACTTTATATAAACTGGATAAAAATCATGTTTCACGGTTTGTTGCGACTTACATATGTCCCTTAACATTGACTGTGTACATCCGGTCTGCTCTTGTACAAAGAGTCTCGAGAGACTAAAATCGGTAAGTTTTGGCACCCAGTTAGCATCCAACCATATCGAGTTAGGCACAAGATTCATGTGAAGAATGGGGCGGTCAAATTCATTATGAAGGAAACGTAGACCCTGCAGATCCCCTGATTATTTTGAATCGTGCGTCCCAGTCAATTGAACTAGTGTCTGCGGAACAAGCAGTACAAAGTAAAGAAAGCAGTAATAAATTGTAAGACGGTATTCTCCCAAAGGGAGTACAGACAGAAAGATCAGCATGTTGGGTAGTTTATTACATACCATAAATGTGATTGTCGAGATTTCCATTAGGAAGATATTCGTAGCATAGACAGCTATCCGTCGCGTCTACAATCACATTTCTTCCATTACGCTGAATTAATTTCTTCTGTTCATAACGACAGAATCCAAGCAGCTGCACTATATTTTCGTGCTTAAGGGAAATAAGATTTGCAACCTCCGTATCAAATATAGTGCCAGGTGGCACTAGCGGGTTTTCAGCAAGCCTCTTCACTGCAACTATGTCGCCTTCGGGCAGAATCCCCTGTTCAATGCCTCATGTATTAGTAGGACGATTTTTGCGTCAGAATTATTTGTTATAATCATAGACCCAATATATCATACCTTGTAAAGTGTTCCAAATGCGGAGCGGCCAAGTTCTCTCTCAGTTGCGAAATTTAGGTAATTTCCTTAAAAAAATCAACTGATAGGTTCTCCGGCAATGATGATGTATGTGCACGACTCTGCACGCAGCAATCAATGTGACCGCATGTTTTGTTTACTCTTGAATTCTTGATCGATAAACACGAAAATTACACACGCTACCCAACGTTTATAAGAAAGCAAAAACATGATTACTACAGCCTAACATGATTATTCAGCATCTGGATGCATTTCAGAATTGTTAATAGGTGCATCTAAATATATACCACTGTGGCAACTTCACTAGCCACTGTAGCAGCAATGGCGTTCGTTATTGTGGTGATAATGGTTGATGCATTATTTGTAGGCACATCTATAAACAATTCAGATGTTATAAACAATCCAGATGGCTCCAAATAATTCTATTGACATGAATGTCACACCTAGATTGAAGGTCGTGAGACTAATTCTATCTCCAGAACCAAGAAAATGTACCTCTTTCATTGAATTTGCTATATCATTTTTATGCTTTTCTATCTCATCCAATTGGTCAATGATGGATCCAATGTTGGGCCTCTTTTTCCAATCCTCGATTGTGCAGTTTAATGCTATCTGTATGCATTTCTTCACTTGTTTGCACTGGTATTCTTCCTCGAGTGGTGTATGCCCTGGTATTGCTCGTAGCCTTTCCTCCATTTTTTGTGCACCTTCATAATGCATGGGATCAAAGTGTCACATTGATAGTGTCCACACACCTAACAAGCATTTTCAGACGAACATTGACTATTGATAGAAGCATGTACGTAGCAATTATTACCTGTCTAATAAATTTACGTGTCTCTGTCTTGTCATCTCCAGGGGAGTCCACAAATGATCTTATAATTATGACACCACCCAAATTAAAAATGTCAAACTCTTGGAAATTATTTGTTGATTCATGAATTCCGTGGACAGTATCCCCTGCATTTATACCATGATCCACCATTCAATGCCGTGATGAGAATTTGGCCTAAAGT
>CM039133.1:20289389-20301103 GCA_022036555.1 Microstegium vimineum
CCATAAAACCCAGAAATTGACCTGCCGATACACCAAATGCACACTTGTTAGGATTCATCTTTAGCCCATGTTCTCTTGTGCATTCCAGGATTTTTCGCAAATCGGCAAGATGCTTCCCAAAATCTCTGGACTTAACCACCACATCATCAATATAGATTTCGACTATCGTGCCGATATACTTATGAAAGATGAAATTCATTGCTCTCTGATAAGTAGCACCGGCATTTTTCAAGCCAAAAGTCATGACAACCCATTCAAATAAACCGACATGACCTGGACATCTGAAGGCAGTTTTGGGTATGTCTTCTTTAGCCATGAATATTTGATTATATCCAGCATTACCATCCATGAAGCTAATGATTTGATATCCAGCAGCAGCATCAATCAGCAGATCGGCAACGGGCATCGGGTAACCATCCATTGGCATAGCCTTGTTGAGGTTCCTGAAATCAATACAAACACGACGTTTTCCATTTTTCTTATACACAGGAACCACATTAGAAATCCAATCGTCATATCGGCATTGCCGAATAAATCCAGCTTCGATTAACTTTGTAATTTCGGCCTTAATGTCAGGTAGAATGGTAGGATTGCATCGGCGCGCAGGTTGCCGATGTGGTTGGAAACCAGACTTAATAGGTAACCGATGTTCGACTATCGATCGGTCTAAACCAGACATTTCTATATAATCCCAAGCAAAACAATCTTTATATTCTTTCAATAAATCGGTTAACTGATGTTTACATTGGGAATCTAACTTAGCACTAATAAAAGCAGGCCTATGTTTACTACCATCGCCGATGTCTATCTCGAGTAAATCATCGGCGGACGTGAAGCCCTGTCCCAGTTTTCCATCATCAGCGAACCGATCCATTAAAACTCTTCTTCAGGACCGACTGCTTGGATCGGTGTGATACGATAATCGGCAACTTTGAGGAACACCGTATCCCAAGCTTCACCGGATATGCACCTGGTCTGCTGTCACACCCGGTTTTAAGAACAAAACTAGATTTACACCATATGTGAGCCCAGAAAGTCAAATCTCACATATAGCCACAAATTAAGGAAGTATCAAAAGACAATACTTAAATACATAACACATAAGGTCAAAGGATAACCTCAACACAGCGAACAGCGGGAAGACAACTCCGAACTTCAGGTGAAGACTCCAACTTCACAGGGACAACTGACTGGTTGATCACAAACCTAACTCCTTTAACTGTTGCTCTTTGCAATCTGATATGGTTGATAAGGCAAGGGTGAGCACTTAAAGTACTCAGCAAGAATAACATAGGGTTATGAAGCTCAAAAGGCTAACACTAGCTTACTGCGGTTGCTTTTAACTTGGTCAAGTTTTAACAACAATTAGCTTTAGTTATGCTTAACCCAGTTGGTAACCACATGATCATTAATGAAACAATCTCATATATCATATCTCCAAACTTACCATCATAAGTTGTTCAACAACATGAGTATCTAACACTGTGAGTTTTCCGAGCCGCTCGTGACCGTGAGCACGGCTATCATGATAGATTTACACTCTGCAGAGGTTACGCACTTTACCCACAAGCCGTGTAGCCCATATGCCCGGGACGGCCAATCCCAAAACACTTCCAAGGTGAGCGGGCAGGGTACACTATGAAGTCTTTCAAAAGTCTTCCCAACATGTTGACAGACCCTACGGACCCAAGGGCAAGGGGTATGTAAAGCCCCTACTCGATGGTACCCTCCCAAAGCGGTAACCGCCCTAGGACATGCCCTACAATCAGCTCGGCAATGGTGCCTTTCACGAACTGCCAACATGCTAGTACGAATCTTCATACTTGACTAAAGCCAAAGCCATATAGCACTCATGGTTGCATTATTATCCCAGCTTTTGCCCTACAGTGTGGTCCTATTCCATGTTGCTATAAAAGCCAATTTTATCTCATCGTTGCATATATCATTAATCAAGATTCAATTCAATATTCATCATGAAAAGCATAGCAAAGCTACCCATATGCATGAAAACCCATGGTGACAAGGTAAAAGGATAACAAAGCTATGGTAAAGATCTGAATAGGAATCAAATTAGACACATGCAATATGACTAGATGAATTAAAGTGAATAGGTGACAAGGATGATCCCATGTTAAACTTGTCTTAAACTCTTAGATCCTTTCTTCACTTGATTCTTGATCTTCCGATGACTTCTTCTTGATATCCACGTAAATCTCACCGATTGGACAAGATCATAAACACCACACAAGCATTTGAACAATCATACAAAGCATACAATATATCTTCTTTAGAACAACACACCAATCAATGAAAAAGATTTAAAAGAAATCTACGTCCTGCTACGATCATGCAGACGTGAGAATCACGCTAATCAGATCTATAGCGGAAAAGAAACGTCTACCGAAGATTAGCTTTTATAATAGAATTAGACTTCATTTATTTTATTTATATAAAAAGCATATATTGGATACTTCAGAGAAATACCCAAATTAAATTAAGTCACATTACATTTGCTTTGTAAAAACAAGATTAAACTAAGTATGTTTTGTTTTATGAAAAGCCGAGGTGGAAAACCCTAATTGATTTTAATTGGAAAACCATTGATTATATATAGATTAATCAATTATCATTTTATTTCAGAGAATAAAACATATTTAATATTGTTACTAACAGGTAGATCTTATCGTTACGAAACCAACGAAACTCGAACGAGACAAAACGGATCTAAAACGCAGGAGATATAGATTAAACAAGATTTTGAAAAGGGCAAGATTAAAGCATTAAAAGAATTAATTTACTTTGATTTTCAAAAGTAATTAACATAGATGAAATCTATACTACTGATAGAGCATAAAACTACGAATCTAGCGCAACTTAAACGGATCGATTTGGATTAAAAACGAGCAAATTATAAGCATTTGAATATTAGTAGCAGAACTGTAAATAGGGGGTTTTATTTAAAACCGAATTAAACAGATCTGAAAAGGAAATACGCTTTCTAGAGAGGAAAGCGCATTGCTGGAATCCGCTTTAGGACTGCGGGTTGAGAGGACAAAAGCCGAGGGGCTCTTTAGCAAGATTACCACCCGAAGGGGTATCGGCCAATCTGGGCTGTTGGATCTTATGTCAGTGGCTCAGATTAGATGGGGGAAAGAGAGGGTAGCGCTCTACCGGAGCCAGAGGCCGAGACGGCGGCGCCATGGGCGGCCGGTGGCGGAGCTCGGCGGCGGAAGTCGATCGGGAGCTCTGGTGCCCGGTTTTCAAATCCAAGAGCACCGGGAGAAAGAGGAGAGGGAGGCGAACTCTCCTAGGAGCTCGGAGGGGCTCGAGGACGGTCGGGAAGGGCCGACGGCGCGGTGCAGCGGCGGCAGAGGTCCTGCACATGGCGGTGCGAGGTGATCTCGAGCTAGGGTGCTCGGTTTCGCATGGGATTTGGTCGGGGAGCGAGAGGACGGAGCCGCGAACTCACCTAGATGCTCAGAGGGGCTCGAAGACGGACGAGGACGGCGGCCGACGTGGAATAGCGGCGGCGGCTTCCTGCGACGCGATGGCGAGGTAAACCGGAGAGCAAAAGAACGGAAAAAGGGTGGGGAAAGATGTTCCACACGTACACGAAGTCGGTGCAACGCTCGGCGAAGAGCTTGGAGCGGCCCGAGGCGCGGAACGGCGGCGGAGCAGAGCGGCGGCAATGGCGGCGCTGCTACGGCTGCGTGCGAGGCGATGCGAGAGCTCGGGAATAGATGGGGAACGGCACGGGGTGCCGCGCTATTTAAGGGGCGCGGACCGAGAGTCCTACGCGGAGGGAAGCGCGGGGAATGCGCGCGCGGCGGTTGCACGCGGCGCGGCGCGGCGCGGACAGAGTCCGGGGCGGACACGGGAGGAAGAAGAGAGGGGCGCTGACGGGCGGGCCCGGCATGTCAGCGAGAGGGAGAAGGAAGAGAGTCCACGGGCCTGAGGGGCAAACTGGGCCGAGGCGAGGGAGCCGGCCCACTCGGGAGAAAGAGAGAAGGGGGAGGGGAAAGCAGGCCAGTGGGCTTCTCGGGCCGAAAGGAGGGAGGGAAAGAGAAAAAAGTTTTTCTTTTTAAATTTTCTTTTCCTTTTTGCAAATGAGTTTCAAACTGATTTTCAAAAGGATTTTGAAATATATTCTTTGAGTTTTGAAAACCAAGCACACAAGAAAATGTAGAGGCATGCTATGCACAAACAAGTTGAACCCTAGCATGTGTTTGGTTTTATTATTTTCTTTATTTAATTCTATGAGCACAAAATTGCTTGAAATAAATCAAATTTAATTTAAATTCAACCTAATTTGCTAATTCAAATTTTAGGGTGTTACATCTGCTCATAAGTTTCCGATTCTGCCGATGCAACAGTAGATGGGGCTTCGCTTCGGACGACTTCAATTCTGTCCCCGATCCACTGCACAAGACTCTGATGCATAGTAGAAGGGACACAACAATTGGCATGGATCCAATCCCTTCCGAGGAGCAAGTTGTAAGTGCCTTTGCCACTGATCACGAAAAACGTTGTTGGCAAAGTCTTACTGCTGATGGTCAGCTCAACACATACAGCTCCCATGGCCGGCGACACATTGCCTTCAAAATCTTTGAGCTTCATGTCCGTCTTGACTAAGTCTTGGTCGCCTTTCCCTAGCTTTCTGAATATGACGTATGGCATTATGTTGATTGACGCCCCGCCATCCACCAACATCTTTGTCACGGGCTGTCCATCCACTTTGCCTTTAACAAACAGGGCCCTCAGGTGTTGCCTCTCATCATCAGCAGGTTTCTCAAAGACAGCCGCCATCGGATCTAGGACCAACTGTGCCATTTCTGCAGTCTCTTCATCATCACTGGAAGGTGCCATGAACTCCCTCGGCAATATAACGACCATATTGATTTCTGCCGATGGATCCCTGTCCTTGCGCTTTGGCCTCCACTGCTTCTCTCTCGAAGGATCTTCGTTGTTATACAAGTCATTTCGGCGTTCATGCTAAATCCTCCTTTTCTGAGTATTTGTTAGACCCTTGGGGCACCATTGAGGAAGCTTAGTCTTCCAGACAGGCTGGTGATGCCTCTCATTGTTTGCATCGGTACTTCTTCCGATGTTGGGATCTCTGGAGAATATTTCTTCGCCAGGCACTCTTGCATTGGCCATCTCCTCCAGCTCCTCTTGATCAACACGTCTACCAAGCCTGTTATGAGCACTAAGCTTGCCCCCTAGTCGGTCATGCGCCGACCTTTTCTCTCTGAGCAGCTTGGCGTACCTGGATGCCCGATCATCAAAACAAGGTTTCTGACCTGACCGATCGGCAGCGTAGTACCCATTGCATTCGGGACAATTATCGGCAGTGGGTAGTTTGATGCCTTCCTCCCAATAGTGAACGAAGAAGGGACACTTCCAGTGGTCCTTATGCCGAAGCCATTCCTGGTGTTCTTCTTCTTCTTGCCGATATCGCTCTTCACGTGATTGCCGATAGTCTCGCCTTGGCTGCTTATGCGTGATTATAACACCAGGAGCCCTATTGGCGCTGCTACCTTCATCGGCAACTTTCTTACCTTTCCTGTCATTGGTAAACCTTCTTGTGTCGTGCTCAGCTACTTGATGGTTAGGCTCCACCGATGCATTTTTCCTGGCAGCGTCCGATGTTAGCACTTTGGTTCGTCCACCAGCTTCCACCATGTTATTTGGAAACGGGTGCTGATCAATCTTCATCGGTTTCTAGACTTTAGACTTTTCAAACTTGATTCGTCCAGATTCAATCTCTGACTGCAACTGCTGCCTGAATACTTTGCGGTCATTGGTACTGTGTGAAGTTGCATTATGCCACTTGTAGTACCTGATCTTCTTGAGCTCTTTGGCCGATGGAATTACTTGATTAGGCGCCAACTTGATCCGTCCTTCTTGAAGTAATAAGTCAAACATCCTATCGGCCTTGGTAATATCAAAGGTGAATCTTTCAGCCTCTTTCTAGCCGAATGGACAAGACACATGCTTCTTATCCTTCACCCATTCGGCCGCACCGATGCTCAACTCTTCATCTGACCCAGAATCTTCCTCTTGCCCGATGAAAGTCACCTTCTTGTTCCAAGACTTCCTGGGTTCAAAGGTTTTAACATCCTGATCGGCAATCCTTTGCACCAGATGACTTAGGCTCTCAAACTCTTGCGACACATACTTGTCTTTGATATGCGGCAGTAGTCCTTGAAAAGCCAAATCTGCCAGTTGCCGATCATCAAGTACCAGGCTGTAGCATTTATTTTTCACGTCTCGCAGCCTCTGAACAAAGCTTTCTACCAATTCATCATTGCGTTGCCTCATCTTGACCAAATCGGTAAGCTTCTTCTCATGTATGCCAACGAAGAAGTATTTATGAAATTGCCTCTATAGATCGGCCCATGTGATTACAGAATTTGGAGGCAGCGATATGAACCATGTGAATGTCGATCCAGACAATGATGAAGAGAACAATCTCAGCCTCAATTCTTCCCTACTAGCAGCTTCTCCGCACTGGATAATGAAGCGATTGATGTGCTCCATCATCAACGTATCATCTTGGCCGGAGAACTTGGTAAAATCAGGCACTTTGTATCGATTTGGGAGAGGAATCAAGTCATATGCTGGAGGATACGGAGTCCGATAAGAATATGTATTGACTTTGGGCTTAATGCCGAATTGTTCTTTCATAACTTCGGCGATTTTATCGGTCCAATATGCATCCTGCTCTTGCCGACTCATTGGCTGGTTGTTGACTGGTGGAGCCGACCGATGCGCCTCTTGAAGATGATGCGGAGTAGTCACGGGCGCAACACCAGTCATCTAAACACTATGCATCGGTTGATTTACCGATGGACAGTTTTGCACACTTAGCAGATTAGGTTGAGTCATTGTATTCATCGGTTGCGGTACCGATGGTCGGCTCTGAGTGTTTGTTGGGCCTCCATAATGATACATTGATACGTCAGGCTGTTGAGCTGGCGGCTGGTTGGCCCATCCAGGATTGTAAATCATCGGCATATGGCTTACCAATGGCTGATAATTGACTGGCATCTGCTGTTCCTGCACCTTGGAGTAATCAACAAATTGGTTACCTTGATGTGCTAGTACTCCGGCTTGAGGACTTGCCACCAGAGGTTGGCTGCCAGCTGCTATAATGTGTTGCATCGGCACAGAGCTCGCCGATGGTGGCATCAGAGGTATTTTAGGAATCCCTTGAAAATCTTCTGATGGCACCTGTACAGTCGGAGAGAGCGCAGAGTAATGCATCATAGGGGCCACCGGCTGTGATTGCGTTGCCGATGCCATAGAGCCCTTCCAAGCTGAGCTATCTCCCTGCACCAGATTAGAACCAGCAGATAGATTTGGAGGCATACCGTATCCCCACCAGTTAGTGGGAGCTAATTGACTCTGGATAGCGGGTCCTAAAATTGCCGACGCCACTGGATCTGTATGGAGCTTGGTGACGCTGTCAGGGCTCGGCCTTGGTGGTGTAGCCACATCGGCAGACGGTTCCACAAGAGTAGAAGACGCCATTGGGGCTGCCGATGGGCTTATAGATGTCGATCCAGGTTGATGATACGCTGGACCAACATATTGAGGTGCATGTCCTTCCTTGAATAATTGCATCGCAGCATTGTACACAGTATTGGACAACACGCTGGAGTGGCTAATTAACGCTTGATTTAGAGCAGAATTAACCATCTCTTGTAACTTACCAGGATTGGTGTCATACGTGACCTGCCGTGGCAACGGCGAATCTTGCTTCTGTATTGCTTCGCCGCTCCTGCTTAGGCTGAAGGATTTCAGATATAATTGCTTATACTCCTCCATAGCCCGCTCCATGACCAGCCTCTGATCTTCCTTTAGATCGGCCTCGGAGACTTCGATGACGTTCCTCCGGTTGACGTCGGAGTTATCACCCATGATAGATGTATAAATTTGTATAATCGAGTCCCACTTGGCTGCCAAAAGAGGTGTTGACACAAAAAGCGTTAGGATCTGCGAACACCTCGGGCTTATACCCGAAATTCGATATCCGAGGGTGTGCCAGTCGATTTGACCAGTTAATCGACAAGGACGATAATTAGAACAAGATTCAATCAAGACAACGGCGATGCGCCCGGATCCAAAGATTGGGACTTGATCAGGATAACTAGAGCAGAGCTGAACGAGACAACAGCGATGCACCCGGATGTCAAAGCTCAGAGGTACTCCTACGCGGAACTTACAAGGGTTTGACGGAGATCAGGGTGATGCAGCCCGTCGAAGCTTGAAGAACTCGTTGATAAACTAAGTCTAATGCAAAAAAGGGTAAATTACAGTAAAAGTAGAATAAGAGTAAATTGATTTGATTTTGATTGGATTTCTCTTTACACGCAGCCCTTGGGCACATATTTATACTCCCGCATGGAGAGTTGTACAGAGACACGACTTGTACCTTTCCAAAACAAAACTCCTAACTTAAAGAAAACTGACTCGCGCAGGAGTCGGATCCGAATAACAATATTATTTTTCCTAAATAAACACGCCTATTTTAGAGGAAAACAAACGACTCGTGCAAGAGTCGGACTCAAACTACTATAATAATACTGGTATGAAATCACCAGTTTCCTTATGTCTTTGCTTCGATGAAAACTTTCTATCGGCAGACTGCTTCAATCCGCTATTTTTCTTCTTTTGCCACCAGCAACTCCTGCTGACGTCAACTGCCACATCACCCTGTGTCTCTCGGCACTCCATGCCTGTCGGCATCATCTCTTCATCGGCAATCGGCATCGGCAACATCGGCAATCAGCCTCTACAGTTCTGGTGACAGCCATTCAACTCCCATCAGCAACATCCGAAACTTCCAACTTCCATCGGCAACACACTTGGCCTTCTTACAATACATTCCCATCGGCAATACTGACCTATATCTTCCCAAACGGCTGCCGATTAACATAAGTCTTAGCTCATTTGACACGTGCTAAAAAACGGTGTCAACAGTGCTTCGGAAGGCTTCCATTGTGTAGATACTCGAAACAAAGTGCCTTGTGCAGCTCTGTTGCCAAAATTGTTTTTCCGTTATACTCTGCAAGTACTTGTTCTTCTTCGTTGCAAAAGCCTACCAGCCGCACAATATTTGGGTGCTTGAGCTTAGTAAGGTTGTCCAACTCTTTTGTAAAGGCTTTTCCATCAAAGTCCGTGGAATGTTGACGAAGCACTTTCACAGCAATTTCTTGTCCAGCTTTATCCTTTCCCTACTTATATGATATAAGCATGATCCAGATAGAAATCAATTGTAGGTAAAAAATAAAACAATTATAAGCATGTTCCACTTTTTTTATATAGTAAGTAATGTAAGGACCCTTTTAAGGCACTCCAACTACGTTTCAAGAAATTACTGCGAAAGTGCTTCGTCAACAATTAATTAACCATCTGTTTGAATAATTAAACTAGAGCTAAGATTTATCTGGTTACAAAATAACTCTATGTGTGTCCAGACAGACCCTTAATGCTGGAGGGAAGTGGGCTAGCAACAATGGGTCTACTCAGTAAACATACCTTGTAAACCACTTCAAATGTGCCACAGCCGATCTCGTCAGAGAAACCAACAGTAAATTCCTTCAGTGAATCGTATGTCATCTGCATTGTTCCTGATTATGCTTGATACCTCTTCTGTCAGTACAGGAATCTCCTATAATCTGATCGTCCTCTGCTGCATATGTTGTGAACATGCTGGCACGTAAGTGTAATCTATGAATTTTTTAAAAGAAAACTAAATATATTGACGATCAGGTCCCAAGTTAAAATATAATTAAGTGAATTATTCAAGTTTAATAGTTTATCATCTTTCTTATTCTAGTTCTTACTATGGTGCTAGACCATAGTCAAGCCGTAATACATAGCGCGGTGATTCACGAATCAATGTAGCTCAGCTAGCTGTGTACCCTAAGATACACGCCTCATCTGTACCCTAGGCACAGATAAGACCAACCCATCACTCTCCTGTCTAGGGGTCTAGGTCCCCGTCCAAACTGGGACTCTAAGCCCCCGCACCTGAGTCCCGGACTCAGTGCGGTGCTTAGACCTCCACCCAAAAACCACCACTAACAGTCAGTCCAAAAAGAGTCGAAACTCAAGACAAGAGAGAAACAGTCTTCACGCTCCCATATGCAAGTATGTGCTCAAGATAATAAGTTTGTGACCTACCTACCATTCACCGCAACGGACAGTTCATAATCGACATTGACGACAAACGCAACAGAGCCTCTCTGTTTGCCTAACCAAGTCCCAATCCAAATCAAAGTATGGTCCCACCCGGTCTCTAATTATTATCCATTTATATTCCATAAGATAGTAATGTGATACTAATAACAATAATATATTTCCTATCTCTTGCGAGTCACAGGCAATCACTCGACTTCTATCGAAAACCTATAGCAGATCAATCTACGCGATCCTATCATACATGTAAAATTGTGTGTGTGCAAGTGGGTTTCATTCAACTCCTCGAAACTTAATGCATCAACATTCAATAAAGTGTATAATATTATGGGTTATGCAGCGAGGCTTGCCTGGGTAAGAATTAACCAAAAGTTAGCATTCCATAATCAGGACATGATCACCATAGCACCATCCTTTTGGTTAACACCAAGTCCACCAGCTGATCCATTGATTCATCATCGTTCCTATTATGATATGCAATGCACACTATATGAATGCATAGAATGGGTAACACATGACATAGTTATAAGCTTATCAAGTTTTTGGTTGCTTTAGTCAACATGGTGAGAGTGTAACAATCAACACCTATTATTTGGCAATCACACAAGAACTACATACACAATCATTATCCCACTAGCAGGTTAAATAAACTTAAAGTCTTCTACATATTTGTTCCTTACTCTAAGTACATTTATGTAACTCTTATGCATACAAGTTAATCACTATCAATCATTCATACAAGAGCAAGTGAAATCAACATTCTCAGTGCATGCAATTTTGGACAGCAATACACCCATCACACTTTTACCCATATCTAGAGTTCTAGACATCCGACAAAGGTGATCCTAGACTTTCTGGAAAGCTAATGAAAATTACTACACTTCTTTTATTACCACAAAGATATGATTCCATATGTACATAGATCAAACATATCACTCATTCCAATTTGTTCAAAGACCATATAGAACATGATAGATCATTTGGTAATTTCATAAATCCTAAACTATCAGGCATATGGTCATGAAAATTTAACACAAGCTATATAATGAACTTGTCTACAACTTTGGTATTCATCTCATTTATAGAAAACATGATTTTCGTCACAAAGTGATTACCACAACAGAAACTACACACACAGTCATTTCAGCACATAAGCAACATGGTTCTTCACTTGGGTTAATCATGAGATCACCCACATAAACCATTCCAGAGCTCAACCACACTTATCATGGATCAGCAACATACCCGGCCACTACCTCATCGAAAGCATTGGAATCAAAAAAAGAACCATCTATATGATTATCGATCATCAAGTTTCTATTAACCAATTGTTGATTAAACATATATGTTATTTTTAATGCCATATAAGACTAACTAGTTTGGGGAAGATATTTGTATAAGTGGTAGATGTTATGAATACATGACTACTATTTAAATTCCACATGCTCGGGTTTTATAATTTAATTACTATGAAAAATACAAATTTGCTATTGCAAGAAAACATGTGA
>CM039133.1:20301203-20394337 GCA_022036555.1 Microstegium vimineum
CTGCCTTGATAATTTTTCTTAGGTCTTAATCTAAGTGCTAAGCAAGCTCGTAACCGAGGGTGTTACAACACTGTACTGCCATGGCAAACAATTTAATAAGAAGAGAAAAAAAAGTAGAAACTGTTTTTAACATACGACACTCATAATACAAATTACGATAGTTTTTATAACATGGCTTCTGATAAGTGCTTCTGAAGGCTTCCATTGTGTACATACTCGGAACAGAGTGCCCTGTGCACGTATGTTGCCAAAATTGTTTTTCCGTTATACTCTGCAAGTACTTGTTCTTCTTCGTTGCAAAAGCCTACCAGCCGGACAATATTTGGGTGCTTGAGCTTAGTAAGGTTGTCCAACTCTTTTGTAAAGGCTATTCCATCAAAGTCCGTGGATTGTTGACGAAGCATCTTCACAGCAATTTCTTGCCCAGCTTTATCCTTTCCCTAGTTATATGATATAAGCACGACCAGATAGAAATCAATTCTATGAAAAAAAATAGTTATAGACATGTTCCACTTTTTCATATTTAGTTATTAATGATACTTATAAGGGCCCTTTTAAGGCACGTACTCCAACTACATTTCAAGAAATTACTGCGAAAGTGCTTCGTCAACAATTGATTAATTCTTAGCACATTCACTAGCAATTCTAGTTTTGTGGTAGATCTAGAAGTAGAGAAACGTGATAGTTTTCAATGACGAGAGAAGGTCAGAGCAGATAGTTTTTATAAGAATAAAAGATGAATGCTCAGTGTGGACTTCGGCCGGAGGACTCCTCTTAATTCCCTTTTCTTAATTAAATAATTAATTAAATATGACATAAGAATTTATTTAAACATTTCAAATTCATCCTAAACTTTTTGTACAGATTGATATCATCATAAAACAACTACAAATCAATTTTCATAATTTTTGGATATTTATTTTGGCCTACAAAAAATCATAGAAGTTGCATTTATTAATTAAAAGAGGAAAACTATTCATTTTCTAGGTTTCATATTTTTCCTAGGCAGAGAACATCATGAAGAGGCTACACAAAAATTTCATGAATTTAACATGCACCAATAATTAGTTATGAAATAAACAAATATCAGTACTATCGAAAAATTTCAAAAGTTATGAAATAGCCTGCAAAACCGTCTAAGGTTGAAAAGTGAACTTTTTCAAGAGTTAGAGGGTCAATGTTATTCGATTTTGAAGTTCAAGGTTGAAATCTAAACTTTTGTGATAGTTGGAGGTTCTAAAGTGGACTTAACCCTTTATTTTAGAACCGAAATAGAAAACATTACTTAAGAGCATTTTTTTCCTTCGATACTCTTCCCCTTTTCCAACCTCATATTTTTCATTATCCAAGTTAAAATTGAGACAAAGATAGGATGCATGAACGGGACTGACGCCTGCTTTTGAAACCATTTAACATGATTAAACGAAGCTAAAATGATTAGTAGAGAGAAAATAGCACTCCTTCCTGTTCTCTAAAACAGAACAAACCTCATTCAAACCCTGGAGATAAAAAAATCATTGAGGATGAACAATAAGCATGCGTTGAAATTAAAAAACATGCTAAGTTGTACATGCTCAGAGACTATGCCCAGTTTGTAGAACAAGGGCTGAGTTAGATTTGGTTGTAAACGCAGAAGTGTTTTGATGGAAATGGCACAAACCTGCCAAAAAGCTTTCGTAATTAAAAAGTGGAATCAAAATCACTAACCTGATTGAATCAATCTTGCAGCTGGGGGAGGAGATTGGTGAGCCGATCGAGGCGGGCAGGGGAGGGGATATATGGAAGAGGAGTGGACAGGGCACAATGCAGGACCCAGTCATCGGAGGTGATGATTAGGCTTTCTAGTGGCTGTTGAGTTTTCATACTCGTTAGTTATGGTGTCACATCATTTTTAATGATAAGGTGTCATTGAAAATTAAGATAAGAGAGAGAGGATATGAGTTTCATCCGGAAAAAATCTACTTGACAATGATTCCTAGTGAACGAAAGTATATCGAAACCTGCATTGAGACCTCACACAGTTTCATCCCCATGTGTTTTTGCCAATCTCGTGCATCTCACAACCTCATTATGCACGATTTCTCTACATGTAAATTATTTTACATAAGCGACTTTATTCTATTTTTATATCATACAAAAAATAAATTAAATTTAACTCTTCTCTTGATGGGTTTTTTTTATAAAAGGAAGGATTTATTAAAGCATATCAAGTTGATACAATAATTATGGAGTCACTTCTCGTCTCTACAAAAGCATAACCTAAAAACAAAAAAAAAATCTAGCACCCTTATGACAATCAACCCTGAGACGAATCGTTACTCATGTGCCTAAGGAAAAACACCATAAATGTTTGCGTCTAAGGGCACCCACAATGATACGAGTTAGTTGCTAGCTCTAAGCTAACCTTTCTAATATCACCATCTTTTAGCAGTGGCTCATAGTATACATAACATACTCACATGATCTTAGAATATATGTACAAGTTAGTTCTTAATTAAGAGCTAGTTTTTCTCTCTTTTATTAAAATATGAAAACAATACTTAAAACTAGCTTATGGGCCATCCATTAGAGGTGCAAAGCCCCTACAACTAAACCCTGTGAAGCGTGCTTTCTGGAAGACAATCCATGTGTGAAGCCAATGGATAACCAAATTTACCACCTATATATACGAGAACAATATTTTTTTACCAAAAACCTAGAAAACTAGAAGAAGCCATTTTACCAAATGCTTTTCTATAAAGTTTTTGGTCTAAGTCAGAGCCATTTTGAAAGAGCCTTAAGTGCAGACCAAAATTGTCTATGATCTCCTTGGTTTTTAATATTCTTTAACAAATACGTAGTTATCAATATGCTTAAATATATATTCTATTGAGGTTAGTACTCTTTGCTCCTCCCAGATCTCACACTAAACTGGACTGTTGATCTTGACCCGTAGGAATGCTTAAACGAGGGGGTGGGGTGGGGGAGGGGTGGAGCTAGAACTTTATGTCACCAAATCAATGGATCGAGTGAGTTGCAATGCTATTTTATTGATTAGAGAGGTTTATAGATGTTAATAAGGAGACTCTAGTGGGAATAAGAAAAGCTATTGGGTTTAGCTGACCACAATAGAACTTTGTATTCCCTCCATTCCAAATTATAAGATGTTTAACTTTTTTAAGATGATATTTTGACTTTTCTATATACATAGTTTTTGTTGTACGCTTAGATATACCCTAAACAATGTACCTAGAAAAGTTTAAAAAAATCTTATAATTTAGAAAAAAAAAGAGTAATTCTTTACTTAAATGATTGTTTATGCCATGCATAGTAGCAATAAGAGTGCAGCCTGAATAAAAAAATCATCATTTTTAATAGCACACAAATGATAAGACTGTTCTATACCATATATCTAATGTAATGTAACTGTGCATTTCGCAAAAACTACTTTTTGTAGGATTTGTTCAAAGAATATTTTTATTTAATACAAAACTAAAATAACTCAAATTTTTAGAACCAGTAGAGTATGACAAGTGACGTTCTTTTAATTATTATTATGAAAATGTTCTTTTCCATTCCAAACAGGTATGACATAGTTTCAGAAACGCCACTGCACATATGTTCAAGTACGTGAAACTGGTCAAAGGGTTCATGGCGCAATGACAAAGGTCATCAGTTGGGGGACTCCCACTCAGGGTTCAAATCCTGGGTGCGACACTTTATTCTGAATTTGTGTCTGTTGTACTGTGTACTCTCAAAAGAAAAAGTACGTGAAACTGAAAGTTGAAGGACTCAAGGGGGCGACTGTGTTTTGCTAGTCAACGCCTAAGTAGACATATCAGAGATCCAACTCAGCTCACGGATCTGTCCAGGCAATACTTTTTGCAAATGACCCAAACTTCCAGTAGACTATGTTCATGCCTAGCTGACATCCCCATATGTCCCCAAACTCCTCCGAGCATCAGCATCACTAATCAATAGCTGCTACCACAGAGACAAACACGCCGGAGTATCTAGAATAGACAGGGGAAGCAATGGCGGACCTGGCAGTGAGCCTGGCCAAGTCGGTGGTGGAGGGAGCTGTGACCAGAGCCCTGGCGGCGATTGAGGAGGAGGCAACACTGCGGCAGAGCACGCAGAATGACCTGGAGTTCATCACCGGTGAGTTCCAGATGATGCAGTCCTTCCTCAATGTCGCAGATGAGGAGCGCGCCAGGAACAACGTGGTGAGGACCTGGGTGAGACAGGTCCGTGACCTCGCGTACAACGTGGAGGACTGCATCGAGTATGTGATCCACCTGGACAAGGAGTCATACTGGTATTGCCGCTGCCTCCCAGGCTTCATCAGGCCGGAGCTGCCGCTAGATAAGGCGGTCGCCGAGATAAAGCTGCTCAAGGGCAGGGTTGAGGAGGTGAGCCTTCGGAACATGCGCTACAACCTCATCAGTGATTCAGGTTCCAAGCCTGTCACGCGGCAACAGTTGGTGCCAGCTGGTGCTTCTGTCGGTGCCACAACATTTGACATGCTCCTCAAAGCAAGAGACACAACAAAGATGCAACAAGGATTAGGAGATCTGACCAAGTTGTTGATCACCAAGAAACCTGGTGGAGACCTTGGAGTGATCTCAGTGTGGGCAGCTGTTGGCAATGCTGATACCACACCCATCATCAGGGAGGCTTATGGCAAACCAGAAATATGTGAAAGCTTCAGATGTCGTGGTTGGGCAAAGCTGACGCATCCTTTCAATCCCCATGAGTTTCAGCGGAGCTTGTTGATTCAGTTCCACACAAACTCTTGCCTACAAAAGAAAACGTGTGTAGACATAGGTACCCTCAAGAGATTGGAAGTGGCTGCAGAAGGCGAACTTATTGAAGAGTTCATGGAGAAAATGAAGGAGAGGTACCTGATTATCCTGGAAAACGTTTCCAGTATGGTTGAGTGGGACACCGTCAGAGCTTACCTCCCTGAAAAGAAAAACCACAGTTGGGTCATCATCTCTACGCAGCAATCTGAAGTTGCCAGGCTGTGTGTTGGAGATCCATGGCAAGTGTTTGAGCTTAAGCAGTCCTCAGATGAACACTCTGTATGTGTCTTCTTCAGGGAGGTAAGCAGCTGAACCTGAAACATGATCGAATAACTTTCCAAAAAAATGGCCTTAATCTCTTTTGGTCTTGTTGTTTTAGACATCAGTATCAGTAGTTCCCTGAAAAGAACTTTGATTTACATATTCTAATCATATGGTAGAAAAAATAATTTAAAATCATTGATAGATAGAAGTACTTGGATTAAAATGTACAGTAGCAGTTCTACTTATGTTGCTCATCACCAGTGAAAGTGCAACTGTGAAAAGCTTGAAGGGCTGGCTGTGCAGAAGTGCAGAAGAATGGTAGTCCCTGGTATATTTATTATCATTAACAGAACCCCCCTCCCCCCCTACACACGCTCGCAAGAACACACAATGAGACTGTTCCCATAAGGAATAACAGAGATAGGTTTAGGAGAAAGTAGTGGAATAAACTCTTATATTTCTTCAGTGAAATCAGCAAATCCAAACTCATAATGTAACACTTGGCACAGGATTCAGAAACTGTGCCATCCCTCCAATGTTTGTATGTTACATTAAGGACCCGTTGGGCAAGGCTCCAAACAGCTCTAGCTTCTCTAACGCATTTACTGTTTATATACTTTATTGCTTATACACTGTTCATAGGACCCATTTTATCTCTCCTCTCTCTCCTCCCGTGGGAGCAGGTGAAGCCAGTTTTTTTTAGCTTCACCTGGCTCTGTAAGAGGAGAGATAAAAAAAGCTCTTGTAAACAGTGAATGCATCAGAGAAGCTAGAGTCGTTTGAAGCTCTACCAAACAGGGCCTAATAGCTCCTCCCAAGTGCACCCCCCCCCCTCTCTCTCTCTCTTGAAGGTCTCCTTGACAACCTTTCTCCTTCAATTTTCTATATTTGCAGGGTTCTCAAAGCGACGGAGATAAAAGCAAGCAAACCACTATGGTGATGGCTAACAATAATGAGGCATCATCATCAATGGGTGTTCAAAAGAACACTGATATTGATCGATTCTCCCTAGTTACAGTACGCAATTCACAGATGAAAGAACTTCGTGGCTATTTAGCCAGGGCGTGTGTCAATGGTTTTCCTGTGATATCCGTGTGGGGGATAGCTGGTGTTGGGAAATCAGCTATAGTCAGGAACTTATACTACGACATAATGCATGAAAGTAGCAACAAAATATTTACCATGTACAGTTGGGTGGATGTATCACATCCATTCAATTTAAGGAACTTGGCTTGGAGCTTAGTTTCAGAACTTCAGTCCGATTCTCCTCAGAAAAATGAAATCAGCAATCCCATTCAAGAGTTTCATGGGCTTCTGAAGAAACATCGCTGCCTTGTCGTTATAGATGGTTTGCAATCCACAAAGGAGTGGGACCTAATACGACATTACTTGGTATCTTTACATTCTAGAAGCATTATTGTTGTGATAACAACTGAAGCAAGCATAGCCATACATTGTGCAAATCGAGAAGAGGCCATGTACAATGTCAAAAGTCTAGAAGACGATCAAGCACGTGATCTCTTCAAAAAGGAGGTGTGTTTTCTTGCAAACACTTGCTTATTCTCTTGGTCTCATTAAATCTAATTTCTCATATGCATCTAATGCTCAAATGCAATAATTACTCTATGATTTATCTTTTCCCCCCTCTAAGAGATTAAACTATGTTTTGCAAAATATGAAAAATGATTGGGTTTTTTTTTTTTGCATCAAAGTAGTTTTATCCAAGCTTTTTCTCAGTTGCTATGCTCATCCCATCTTCGTAAAATACAAAGAATCATCTTATCCAAGTCTTATATAGTATGCCTAACAAAACTCCTTATCCAAATGGTACCATAAAAGTTCAGAACAATTCTAGGATCAGGAATACAATTTTTTCTATTAAAGAATTATATGTTTAGTATTGATTTCATAAACAATACACCATATTACAAGCATACTGTCAATATAGATATGTCGTAATATTTGAACAAAAAAAGGTTATATTTTTTCTAAATAAAAAATAAATATTATAACAAACAAGCTGCAACCCACAATTTGTAAGATAAAACAAACATAGCCTGATGCACATGTAAGTTTTCAAAACATGAGTTTATGCATGCTTTAAGGGATTCTGAAGTGTGATTATGCATCAAAAGATGTTTCCAGTAAGATAAACAAACATGCTTTCAAAACATGTTTATGCATGCTTTCAGGGTTTCGTGTTAGCACAAGCTAAAACTAAATCCGAAGTGTGATAGATTCATACAATAATTATTACTAATTTATCTTCTTTTCAATAATACAGGTAGGCAGATTTTCAGATTCGTCCGCTTTAAGGAATTCTGAAGATCCTGAGCTTCTAAAACTTATTTCAAGTGTGGTGGACTTCCCAAAGTAATAGTTGCTGTAGCCAACTTTTTGGCACCCATGACAGTCAGCTGGATGAAAACCGCAATGAATCTTAGTGAAAGATTTATGCATGATCTGGAGACTAGACCAGAATTTGATAACTTGCGTGGATTATTTGGTTGGATGCACAATTACTTCCGTACTTGCCCAGATTACCTCAAGCCATGTATCCTCTACCTGTCCATTTTTCCGCAAGGCCAAAGCATTCGACGGAGGCGTCTAGTGAGACGGTGGATCGCAGAGGGTTACTCAAGGGACACGTCCAACAGGTCAGCTGAGGATAATGGGGAGAAATTCTTCTCGATGCTCCTTGATCTGAGTATCGTCCAGCAGACACCACATTCAGTCACCACTGCAGATACAAGAATGGTCTTGTGCCAAGTTAACGGCTTCTTCCGTGAGTACATCATATCAAGACGAAAGGATGAGGACCTTGTCTTCGAACTGGAGGGCAGGTGCACATTGACCAGTCAACGGACAGGGCGCCACCTTGTCATAAAGGAAAGCTGGGACAGAGACAAGATCGTGTTCAGTAGTATTGACTTCTCAAGGCTACGCTCCCTCACTGTGTTTGGACAGTGGAAGCCCTTCTTCATCAGTGAAACTATGAGGGTGCTCCGGGTGCTTGATCTCGAAAATGCAACTTGCGTCACATATAAATGCCTGGAGCAGATGCTGAAGGTGCTTCCTCGCCTCAAGTTCCTCTCTCTGAGAAGAATAAGAGAGATCTGCTATCTGCCAAGTTCATTTGCTGGTCTGAGGCAGCTTGAAACTCTGGATATCAGGGGCACCTCCATAGTCACTTTGCCACCATATATCACCAAGCTTACCAAGCTGCAGTACATCCGTGCTGGCAGAGCTAGGGAACCATCAGTACCATGTATTCATTTCTCTTGGTTGCCTAGCTGCTGTAGGTCTTGTCATGTAGGTGGTGTTGAGGTGCCTGCAGGGATTAAGAAACTTACAGCCTTGCACACTCTTGGTGCTGTCAACGTTGGTTTTTCTGGAGGCAAGGCCATCCTGAAAGAGCTCAAGAAGCTCACCCAATTGCACAAGCTTGAAGTGACAGGCATCAGCAAGAAAAATAGCAATGAGTTCTGTTCCGTCATCTCAGACCACGTTCATTTGGAATCATTGTCAGTGTGGCTCATCATGGGAAAAAACAAACCTTGTTTGAATGACATGTTCTCGCCTCAGAAGAAGCCTCCAGCAAATCTTCAGAGCCTTAAGCTATATGGTCTTGTAAAAGAAGTGCCAGTATGGATCAGAGATCTTCCCAAACTAACAAAGTTGGAACTGGAGATAACTATGTCAGAAGAAGTTGAAGTAATCAAAGTTCTTGGGGAAATAAAAGATCTATGTATTCTACGTTTTTATGTCAAGCCGCTTAAAGATGGAGATGGTAATAACCTTAACTTTTTTGTTGAGGTGAATGGAGTAGAGCAGAGCAGTTATTTGAGCCTCAAGATACTTGAGATTGCTTGCAACTCAGAGTTAAATGTATCCTTTGGATCATTAGCAATGCAAAATCTTGAGCTGCTAACGGCTAAATGCTGTACTGGGTCGGCAGTGAAGTTTGCTGAGCTGAAGAGTCTCTCTAAAGGAAAACTCAAGGAGGTGCAGTATTTTGGTTCCCTTGACAACACAGTTAAGTTGTACATGGAGAATCAACTTAACCAGCATCCTAAGACACCTGCTTTGAAACTGGAGGAACAATGTTCGTCCTGATGCATACTGACAATCTGTCGGTTGTTTGCTGATTCTGGCACCAGAGCACAGAGCTAAATGACTGGTGCTTTTCATTTATACCTTCCCTCTTGCTTTTCGAACACTCTAGGCATTTTGAACTAAAATATGTGTATCCATCGCAGTGTAAACATAATTGTTCTTTCTTCAATGTCAAAATCTACATGGAGAAAATTGAGTGAACATATATAGCTAAAATGCTAAATTGACTCGAGTTTGTTTACTCTGTACGGCAATCTTTATATGCATCTGTGGTATATAATGAACCTGTGCATCGACATCGTAATTCAATTATCTTATCTTCATTTTTGTGCTTGTTTTTTAGACCAAAGGCATTCACCCTGCTTTATTAGAAAGCATACGATCACCCAGGCCATTACTGGGGTTACCAGTTTACAATACCAGCGCGATGCGGGCACAACGACCCAGTTCCAATAAACGTCTGAACAACCACTCTAACAAAGTCCATACCACCAAAAACCTTCGACCAAACTTCTAGACACACAAAGAGACTTAAACCAACGGTTCTTAGCAAAAGAAACTCTCAGAACACCTAAACACCCAGCCATACCATTGGCTACACATGCGCATTAGCCGTCAGTAGGCTCATCATCTCCTCCGCCGCTGGTTCCAGCTTCGTCTTCAGAAGGGGCTTCCAAGATTTGATGAGCATCAACGTCTTGAAGACGATTACTTTTGGAGAAGCCAGCACTTTCTTGTTGATCGCCATGTCGTTCCTTGTCTTCCAAATTGTCCATAACGCACCTGCACAAATAACTAATGTCACCTTGCTTTTGTTGCTTCGACACTCTTCAACAAACTCTAATAGGAAATCAGCACCGCAAGTGGGGGATCTCTGCCACCCCAAGGAAACCCTCAGAAAGGCCCAAAGAAAGACTGCCATTGGACATTGAAAGAGAATATGATCCGAAGTTTCCATCTTATCACACGCCACACATTTCTCAGACCCCGACCAGTGTCTTTTTTTGAGCTGGACCCCTGACTGAATACTATCGCGGGACGCCATCCAGATAAAAATCTTAACCTTCAGGGGAATATTGCACTTCCACACATTAATCATCTGTTGATCTCTAACCCCCCCAGAAGTCATAAACTTATATAGTGAAGCCGAAGAATATTTTTTTGATTGACACAATGCCCAGGACGCTGTATCTCTTCCCTCTACCAAGTTAACTTCCCTTAACATAGCCTGCAGCTGATTCCATTCATCCCATAAACCCTCATTGAGTTGCCTTCTAAAAGGAATATTCCACTGTCCTTCTGAAAAAGCCTGTGATACATCTAAGTCAGGGTTCACAACAATCTGGAAAAGATTTCGGAACTGAATTTTCAAAGGACATTCCCCCAACCAAGAATCTTGCCAGAACCTGGTTTGACTACCACTAACTACTTTAACAGCTCAGCCTCTTTGATACCACTCTCTAACATCCAGCAAAGACCTCCAAAACTAGGAGCCACTTCTATTTCTAATCTGAAAAATACTTCTGTGACCCAGATATTTCTTTCTCAGTAAGGAACATCAAATACTTTTATCATCCCTTTCCAGTTTGTCAATCCACTTAGCCAACAGACATGTGTTCATAACTCTAACATCCATAAAGCCTAGACCTCCAGCTTCTTTTGGTCTAATGAGAGCCTCCATTTAATCATATGGTATTTCCTCTTTTTCCCTGTACCCTGCCAATAAAATCTGGATCTAATATTATCAAGCTGCTGAAAGTTTCCTTCAAACAATTGATAGACCCCCATAGTATATATTGGAATACTGGACAAGCAAGATTCAATCAGTGTTGATTTGCCTCCAGATGACAGATATTAACATTGCCATGTCCCAAGTCTCTTGGCAACCTTATCACTCACATACTTCAGCTGTGCTTTGGAAATTTTATGATCACTAACTGGCATGCCCAGATATTTTAAAGGAAATGTGCCAGGTTTGCAATTTATAATTCTAACAGCCTCCTCTTGTTCTTCTGCAGTCAACCCCAGAGTAAACAATTCACTCTTTTCAAAATTAATTTTCAAACCAGACATTGCCTCAAAGCATGATAGAATGATTCTCAAGTTAGTCAGGAATTCAAATGAGTACTGAACAAAGATCACAGTATCGTCTGCATACTGTAAATGTGTCAACCCTCCTTCAACCAGATTAGGGACAAGCCCATGTATCAGACCTGCAGCATTGGCTCTGGACAGCATCTGAGACAAAGCATCAGCCACTAGGTTGAACAACAAGGGGGATAGTGGGTCACCCTGTCTTAAACCTTTGAAGCTTCTAAAGAAATTGCCTCTTTCCCCATTTATGTCAATGCACACTTTCCCTCCTCTAACAGCACTATTGATCCACTGAATCCAATGTTCATCAAATCCTTTACTCTTCAGCACCTCCTCTAAAAAATCCCAGCTAACCTTATCATAAGCTTTCTCAAAATCAAGTTTTAGAATAACTCCCGACTTTTTTGTTACTCTGAGTTCATGCAGCACCTCTTGGATAATCACCACCCCTTCTAAAATATTTCTTCCTGGAATGAAAGCTGTTTGATATGGACTAACTAGTTGTCCACTACTCTTGTCAATCTGATTGTCAGGACCTTTGTTATGATCATGTAAATCACATTGAGTAAACATATTGGTCTAAACTGTTTGATATTTGTAGCAGGTTTGATCTTAGGCAGCAAAATGATAACCCCATAGTTTAGTCTCCACAACTCTAATTGTCCACTATGAAGTCTATCAAGCATTTCCTTGATGTCAAATCTAATATGCTGCCAAAAAGTTTTAAAAAAATCAATGCTGAACCCATCAGGGCCTGGTGCTGTGTTGTTTTTCATTTCTTTGAGAGCAACATCAACTTCCTCTAAATTGAAAGGTCTTGTCAGCCAAGCATTCTCAGAGGCAGACAGTCTTTGATCTTCAGACCACATATCTGGATCTAAGTGCAAATCATTTCCCTCTACCCTTCCAAACAGCTGTTTATAATAATCTGTGATGTGGGCCTTCAAAAGTTCTTGATTATCTTAAGTATGCCCCTCATGCTCTAAAGCAGTTATGTTCATTTTTCTTTTTCTCCCATTGGCACATTTGTGAAAATAGACAGAATTTGGGTCACCTTCTAAAAGTCATTTCTCACCCCCTTTTCTTTGCCATTGAAGCTCTTCATCAGACAAAATTTTCAGGACATCTCGTTCCAATTTGTATCTTTCCTCCCATTCTGATTGGGTCAAGTCTCTAATTTCACTTTGTTCATCAAGCTCTGAGATTCTCTTCATAATTTCTTGTTTTTGTTTCTTCTGAAAACTATCCACATTCTGCCCCCACCCTTTAATTGCTTTCCTCAATTTACCCGACACAATATGCCAGTGATCTAAAATCTTGGTCTTCACTCTAACCGGCCACTTGTCATGCACCCACTCACAGAAACCCTCCTGTCTTGCCCAGTGAGCACTGTATCTAAAGAAGTGAACCTTGTTCAGGAGACTACACCCACCACCAGAGTCCACAATAAGCGGATTATGATCAGACCCATGTCTAGGGGCAGTCATCACACTTGTTAGGTTGAATTTATCTTCCCAGGAATTGGACACTAAGACTCTGTCCAGAACACACATAATTGGAGGGTTTTGTTTATTTGACCAAGTGAACCTGCTCCCTGATCTTTGCAACTCTCTCATAGCAGTGGCATTGATCATATCATTAAAAGCATCCATCAAACTCACATCCACATTTCCTGATGACTTCTCCTCCACTTTTCTGACAAGGTTAAAGTCACCCCCAATTATCAGAGGTAAATCTAAACTCAGGATCTTGTTTTGAATTTCTTCTAAGAAATCTCTTTTTCTCTCATCATGAGCTGGCCCATACACATTGATCAGCATCCACTCAAAGTCTTCATTCTTAAGTTCAAGCTTCATACTCTGGAAGAAAACACCATGATCTATTTCTGTAACTTGTGCCAGCTCCTTATCGATCCCTATCAAAAGACCACCAGAATGACCATCACAATGAATCCAGTCCCACAACATGTCCTTCTGGCCTGCAAACCTCTCTAAATCTCTTTGTCTGAAGGAAGACTTTATTGTTTCTTGCAGACAGATACAATCAAAATTGTGTATAGCAACTAACTCTAACAATTGTTTTCTTCTGGCAGCATTGCCCAAACCTCTAATATTCCAGAAAAGGATCTTCATTTGGAAACAGGTTCAGTTAACTTATCTCTCCCAGAAGCTCTAATATCATCTAAACTCAACCTCTGCAAATCACATACCTCTAAAGCATCCACCTCAATCACATCACAAACCTTTTCACTGTTGCCTTGAGTTTTATCTTCAGAACTCAACTCTAATTTATTCCTTGTTTTTCCTAAAGTTTCCACTGCCTCAATTCTAGCTTGAATCAAGGAAATATTGGCTAATCTCATTACAAAAGATTAGCGGAGCTTGCTGATTCAGTTCCACACAAACTCTTGCCTACAAAAGAAAACGTGTGTAGACATAGATACCCTCAAGAGATTGGAAGTGGCTGCAGAAGGCGAACTTATTGAAGAGTTCATGGAGCAAATGAACGAGCCTCGTTCATTTTCCAGGATAACCAGGTACATAATATGAGACTCCCTGATTTCTTGGGTGATGTTGTGTAGATGTTGTCTCTCATAGTCTCATATTATTGGGTCATGTTAATTCCAGGTCTCATGGAGTCGTTCTGTCGATGTGCCTAAAGTCTTCACCAGTTGAGGAACCGACCTTTCTCTATTAGAGTACACGATCTCCTGTGTTGGGTACTATGCACATCTGATTAGTGCTAGTCCTTCAAAACGTGCTCCTGCATGGCCAAGTAATCCTAAGCGACAAGGGTAAATGTGATGCGCATAACTAACTAAAACTGCATATCTTTGTTTTTTTAGATTTGTTCTTATTTTAATATTTCCTCATCTTTATCTTGTTGTAATAGAGTTTAGTACCAACTAAATATATGCTTTCCTATGCCCATTCATAGTTTGTCATCTTTCTATCAACATCCATGCGTGTTTGACTTTGACAAATGTTTAGTTCAAACTTTACGTTACATCCATTGTTTCATCCATAGTATACATGGTCAGTATTGTGTGACACAGATCATACATGTATGTACTGTGTTTTTTTTTATATTAATAATGGCCAAGGATAGTAAGTAGGAAAAACAATTAAATGGGGACATTTTCTTTATAATGATGAGGCAAGCATTTAGATTACATATGTCTTCCTTCAATTTATTTTTACCAATGCTGGAAGCCAGTGACTTATATGATAATTTAGAAGACTACTATAGATTATTTTTCAAAATTGTATATGTTAGAGATGAACATTAGGGGTACTTTATATTATTTTTGAATGGTAGTGGTGGGTAATTTAGATATGGATTAGGTTTACTTTGCACTTTTCATAATGGCGGAGCTGGGTAATTTTTAATGGCATAGTTTCGTCCTTTAGGTGGAGGTTAGGTGCCACTTTAGATTATTTCTCACAATGACAGAGGTAGGTATATTTTAAGGAAAAAAACATGATGAAACCAAGTAGCAGTGTCAGACGCAGAGCTAAGTTAGAGGGGGTCTCATTTCTATTGCATACAACATCTTCCCTTATTGAGTTATTTCCTTCTTCCTTCGAATCCTCTGCTAGCTCAAAGAATGCTCATGCATAGGAGGAGTGCCAGAGCAAGCCCACCCCATGTCCATCACTGCTAATGGGTATCATTGCTAAATATTATTAATGTCTACCGTGGCATGATGTTTTAGTTTTTTGTGAGAATGTCTCGTTTTTTTTTCTAGGAAGTCTTGTGAGGATCAGTATGGAGGCTAGAAAGGGTCCTCTAGTTAGTAATAGTTCTAGGAAGTATTGTCAGGATCAGTATGGAGGCTAGAAAGGATCCTATAGTTAGTAATAGTAAGATTGCTAAAAAAATCCAATAACCTAAATGGGCCATCTTCAAAATGATTATATGTCTATATTTTGTAGCATTCATTTAGGCCCTGTTTGGTTTCCATAAGTCAGGTGACTTATAAGTTAGGTGACTTAAAACCAGTGACTTATAAGTCATGTCTGTTTGGTTTCCAATGACTTATAAGTCATGCATGATAGGGGTAGAGTGTGGTCCCTAAGAAAAAAAAATATATGGTCCCATGTGAAAAGAGGGTAACTTATAAGTTTTAAGTTGAGGTGGAGCAACTTATGGACTTATAACTTAGGGTGACTTATAAGTTGAGATGTTTGGCAAAATAAATCACTTTTTTCACTTTTGGACTTATAAGTAGGTGACTTATTTGGAACCAAACAGTGCCTTGGAACAAGTCACAATTATCATATCAACCAATGCCCAAAATCTTACGCCCATGACAAAAAAACTGAATTCTAACTTGCAATATATATGAAATCAGTTCCCGCGGAGATAAAAGTCTCTAGTCTTTGGTCCTAGAAGTCCTGGGTATCAACAGTAAATTTTACTTTCCAAGGACAAGGCTATTTAGAATCTTCTTCTTTTTTTTTCTTTTTTTTTTTTTTTTTTTTTGCGGATAAAGGCTATTAGGTTGCCCAAACCTAGGTTGCAAGCTAAGCATCAACAGGCAACCTAGATCTAGAATATATAACACAGGAACATCTTTGAATCCGCCAATCCCATCTCATGTACCTTCCCCTGCTTGCTTTGTAAAAAGAAAAAAAATGAATTTATTGCACCTTGGGCCAGAAGGACGTATTGGGTTGGGGCAACATGAAGATGAATGCGACGCGCAGGTGTGGAAGCCGTTCCTGTTCAAGCTCAAGCTGAAGTCAGTTACCGGTTCGAGGTCGATGGAGTGGACAGGGGCTGCAGTGTCGTGGCTTACTGTGCTCGGCGGCGGTGGGGATTCCGTGGAGTAGCGAGAGCGGAACCTTTATTGTGCTTGGCGGCGGTGGGCATTGCGTGAGTAGCGAGAGCGGAGATCAGGCGGTGAGCTGCATCGTCGGCCGAGAAAATGGCTATTACATGACTATAAAGAAGTGTTTCTCTGGTTTCTCTAAAATAGTATTTCAATACTGATACTAAACTATAATAATATTTTGATACTTTTAACAATTTTTCTAATCTCTCAAATACATGTATTTTCTTCTAAAGACAGTCTTGCCCTTCTGTAATCTCATCTGTACACAACTGATTCATCTCTCGTCCTTCTCTCGTACTCGCAGTCTGAATCAACTCAAAGACTTGGCCCTTGTCCCAAAATCACACCCAAAACATGACTCGGAAGAACCGATTCGCACACGACCTAACAAGTAGATGGACACCTTAGGAAGACCCCTAAAGGTGCAGCGGAGCGGTCGGAGAAGATGGAGAACGATCAAAGTCACGAACTCGAAACCGATACACCGAGAGCGGTACTCTCAACCCCTAGAGAGAAGAGGCAAGAGCACACCCAAAAATACTTATGAGAACTGGTCTCAAAAGTACCTAATCATATTCCTTACGTGAATACGAATCCAACGCAACAAACGAAACTTGATTCGGAGTTCGGACGAGAGAGAAACGAGCACAGGACTACTTCAGTCAGTGACCACAGGACCATGCAGAGTGGTCCGGTGGTATGGTCCGGAGATACCACAGGACTATGCAGAGTGGTCCGGTGGTATGGTCCGGTGACCACAGGACCATGCAGAGTGGTCCGGTGGTATGGTCCGGAGGTACCACAGGACTATGCAGAGTGGTCCGGTGGTATGGTCCGGTGCTAAGTCCTTCCCTGCAAATTTTCGGCCAGACCACAGGACCACTCGCTATGGTCCGGTGGTATGGTCCGGTGCTAAGTCCTTCCGTGCAAATTTTCGGCTAGACCACAGGACCACTCGCTATGGTCCGGTGGTATGGTCCGGTGCTAAGGGCTTTTCTGCTGGAATTTGGGCAGACCACCGGACCAATGGCTATGGTCCGGAGCCTGTGCAAAGTGGTCCGACGCTTGGTCCGACGCTCACGAACAGAACGCAGAAAACCCGCGAAAACCGATTTCACTCCGCCAAATCTTCCCAAAACTCAACCAAATGAACTCCAACTGCAACCAAACTTTGTAGGCATGATCCTTGTACAGTTGGGGAGCTATCCCGAGAAAATCATCGCTCAATTTGGAGAGGATAAATGGGAACACTCGGATTTGGGGGAGAAGAGAGCAAAACGAAGAACGCTGCAAAGAAATCACCCGATCTACACACTCGTGAGGTTTGAGGAAAATTCCTTCGGTGCAAAGATGCTGCTCACGAATACGAACAACTCGATTCAAACGGATTTGCATGAGCTACTCCCTACAAAGAGAAATCATCTCGGGAAAAGAGGGAGCAAATGCAAAAACGCGAAGAACACAAGCAAAACGGGATGCAATCACGAAATCAAAGCCGCCATGGCTTACGGAGGTTACGGCCTCTGATTCCTCGCAACAAAAATGAGTTCTTACAAAGGTTGATGAAATTAACCTAGGGATCTCATGAACTAGAGAGAGGTTAGAGAGAGAGATGGGCAAATGATTAGGGTTCAAGAGATAGGATGAGGATACCCCTTCATCCTCTATTTATTAGAGGCTTTGGCTATTTCCCAAAGACCCTCCTAGATACAATGAGTGAACTACCTAGCCTAAGCATTGCAGTCCAAGCTCCGCTAAATATCTCCCTCGATTTGAATGGACGGCCCCGCTTCCTGCCAGGAGTTGCCGTCGCCTCGACGCAACCTCCAGGATTCCGCCACGTGCCATCCCCGCTTCCTCGGAAGCTCCGCCCGGGTTTTGAGGCCCAAACCCGCGAAACCCGCCACCGGTAGCTTTGGGCTCAACTACCGAACCCCGAGTTTTGCGGCCTAAACTCGGAAACCAACGCGGATGGTTTTGAGGCCCAAACTACCAAACCACTCGACGCGAGCCACCTTGTCCTCGCCCGGTCGGACTTCGAGTCCCCTGAGCCTCCGCTCAACCCGCTCGTCCGCCGTCTTGACTCGATCGACTCGGTCTACCTCCATGTCTTCTCGCACTCGCCGGTGCCAGGCACTAGCCACCACAGCTAGTCCGCCGGCGCCCATGGTCCCTCAGTCCGAGCCCCGCTTCCGCCCTTCACCGCTCTCAGTCCATCGGCACGGCAAGCCTCTACTCGACCTTCTCCACACCATTGACCACTGTCACTAGGCATAGTACCTGCACACCACAAAATCGATAGACAGGCACACATTTGCTTTCGCAAAGAGGTTAGGGTAAGCCACTCAAACTGAAATGCTCAAGTGTTGGGCAATCACTCATCCCAAAACTGAACATACATGGGTACTTATCCACCATGTGTTCGCAATCTCCCCCTTCATGAGTGCATTGTCAACACAAGTGCATTTCAGATTTGAGCCACAAGGTAAAGCTCTCCAAATGACCAAAAGCTAAGAAAGCCAAAACGGGGTCACTTGAGAGAAGCAAGACGCATCCAAAACTTGGTTCCCAAAGACATGGGCAACGGCTCGACGCAACCAAGCAAAACAAAGCTAGCCCTCAAGAAGAGGCAGAAACGGGCTCAACACCGCTAGCAAGCCAAAAATACCAATCAAAGCTCTCAAAGCTCAGACAACCAATTGAAGCACTAAGGGAGCTCAAAGATACCAATTAAAACGCATAAAACTCAAGAAGCCAATTGAAACCTGTCGGAGCCAAGACACAAGCTAGACCCTCCAGAAGAGGCAAAGGCTCAACACATCTAGCAAAAGCTCCCCCTGGGCAAAAGGATACACAAGATACCAAGGAAGGGTGAAAAGAGCCAAAGAAGCAAGATTTTCACAAAATGCACATTTTCTCCCCCTTGAACAGATAACTCTCCCCCATGCTTTCTTCCCACAATGCACAACTCTCCCCCTTAAGTGTAGATGGAGTGAAATGCACATCTCTCCCCTTGTTGACACATGAATCTCATCAAAGCTCAAAACGCAAGAACCGGCCACAAATGCCATGATATACAAAATGAGTGCTACAAGCTTCATACATAGAGCAAAGACAATGAAAGGATGCTCTAAATGATGTGATCCTGTAAGAATAGGAAAAGCTCTACGTGCCCAACTAAGACTCAGGTTGAGCTAAAGATCACTTTAGAAGCTATTTTAGAGAGCATTACATGTGTGAGCAAGGAATGAGTATCACCTCCTAGAGACAACTATACATGGCAAACAAGATAGGACCTATCTCAAAGCAATCTCATGTATAGCAAGTAAAACTATCCCTAGCAATGTTCATACAACAAGCCAATGACCCAACTGAATGAATTTTTCAAGTTTCAGAGTTTTGCAGCCAAAATTCAGTTTTAGGCACATTTAAGTTGTATGCGAGTGGTTGTAAGCAAAGTGATGCCACTGCTTACCAACCGGGCGAAGTCAAAGAACTTAACACACCGGTTTTGGTTATACACAACACCGCTCAAGTATCAACCCATATGGGAAGCAGTCTCGAACACACGGTGAAATGCTCACAATGCAAACCCAACTCGATCTTTCCAATGCACAAAACAGAGAGCAATTTTATTTTAGATCAATTTTAAAGCATGGTGCTCAATGGAAGTGAATGAAACAATGAAGAGCCATAGTTACAAGCTATATATAAGGCAGCCAAGAAGGATCTTCAAAAGCCTACACATGCTAGTGCCATTTCAGAGGTGACATGGGGAATTAAATTCAGTTTTAAAGTTTTTCTAACTTAGCTCTATTGCATATCAAGAGATCAAAGAGAGTCTAAGTTAGGCAACACCATAGACACATAAAGCACCTCAAATAGAGCATAGATTCATTATATCGGCTATAGGTATGAACTTAATATGAACTATGTCACAAATGCAAATGAGATGCAAAATGTAATGACACCAATTAAAAGAAAAGACAAAAAGAACCAAAAAGAAAAAAAAACACAAAGAGCTTCCCTCAACTAAAAAGGGAAGCAAACACCCAACTCACCCCGAAGGCGAGAAAACGCAACTTGATCGAGACGTTTTGTGAGAATATCCGCAAGCTGGTTTTGGGTATCGACATGCCGGAGGTCAATGTCGCCCTTCTCATAGTGATCTCTCAGAAAGTGGAAGCGAACATCAATGTGCTTGGTCTTAGAATGAAGCACGGGATTTTTGGCTACGCTAATGGCACTCGTGCTATCGCAAAGCAGAGGCACTTTAGTAAGCTCAAGACCAAAATCCTTCAAAGTCGCAATCATCCAAAGCAACTGCGAACAACAGCTAGCCGCAACAACGTACTCAGCTTCGCACGTCGACTGTGCCACGCTAGACTGTTTGCGAGAAGACCAAGACACCAGAGAAGATCCGAGAAACTGGCAAGTCCTAGAAGTGGACTTCCGATCAAGACGACAACCGACGAAATCGGCATCAGAATAACCACAAAGCATAAGAGAGGAGGAGGCAGAAAACCAAAGTCCAAATTCGGGAGTGAAGCGCAAGTACCTCATGATGCATTTCACCGCCTGCTTGTGCGATGTCCGTGGGGACGCCTGAAAGCGAGCACACAGGCAGACAGCGAACTGAATGTCCGGCCGGGTCGCCGTCAGGTACAGAAGCGACCCAATCATGCTGCGGTACTCCATCTGGTCCACCGCTTCTCCTTCCTCATCCGCATCCAAGGCAGTAGTAGTTGACATAGGCGTCGAGAGGGGCTTTGCCTCGCCCATGTCAAACTTCTTCAAGATATCCTTCGTGTACTTGCCTTGATGCACAAACGTCCCTTCTCGGGTTTGCTTGATTTGCAACCCGAGAAAGAAAGTCAACTCTCCCATCATGCTCATCTCAAATTCCCTGCTCATAAGATCTGCAAACTTGGTAACAAGAGCATGAGAAGAACCACCAAAGATGATATCATCCACGTAAATTTGGACAAGGAGAGTGTCTTTGCCTTGCTTGAGGAGAAACAACGTCTTATCTACCGATCCCATTTTAAAACCCTTAGCAAGCAAAAAGGTTTTTAGCCTATCGTACCATGCTCTAGGTGCTTGTTTCAAACCATACAAAGCTTTGTGAAGTTTAAAAACATGGTTTGGAAACTTGGGATTTTCGAAACCGGGAGGTTGTCTAACATACACTTCTTCCTCTATGTAGCCGTTTAAGAAAGCACTTTTAACGTCCATTTGAAAAAGTTTAAAACCCTTAGAAGCCGCAAAAGCTAAAAGGATTCTAATGGCTTCTAAACGAGCTACGAGAGCAAAGGTTTCCTCATAGTCTATTCCCTCCTTTTGACAAAAGCCTTGCGCTACCAACCTAGCCTTGTTACGCACTACCACCCCATCCTCACTTTGTTTGTTTTTGAAAACCCACTTGGTTCCTATAGGGTGGCAACTTGGTGGTGGTGGTACTAAGACCCAAACGCGGTTTCGCTCAAAGTTCTCTAACTCCTCATGCATGGCATTAACCCAATCCGGATCCATCAATGCGTGTCCAACATCTCGGGGCTCAAAAGATGCGACAAAAGCCGAATGAGCAAAGTGAGAGATACGATAGGACCTGGAGCGTGTGGTACGCTCGTTGATGTCGCCGATCATAGTCTGAGGAGGGTGGCGATGCTGAATGTGTAGCGGTGCCTCACGTGAAGAAGTCGCCTCCCCCTCGACAGCAGCTGGAGCTCCCTCAGGTGCAACGGGCACCGACTGAGGAAGCTACTCGAACGGCCCCCATGTAGAGGAAGTAGAAGGGTCCGGGCCGTGAGCCGAAGTAGACATCACAGGGTCGACTGGGGCAGCCGGTGGAGTCGGCTCGGGATCACCCCAATCGGTGTCGTCCTGCTCCTCCTCCACAAAGATGCTAGTGTTCACCTCATCATCACCTGCAAGCTCAAAAGCAGTGGAAACACAGGGCATAGTTTCATTGAATGTAATCTCACTAGTCTCCATCACTCGGTTAGTTTCTAGGTTAAGTACACGATAAGCACGAGAGTGAGTAGAATAACCAAGAAAGATACCGTTAGAAGACCGTGATTCAAATTTATCCAACTTACCGCCCTTTTTGAGGATGAAGCATCTGCACCCAAACACCCGTAGGTGACTTACCTTGGGTGGTCTCCCAAAACGCAACTCATAAGAAGTCTTCTTCTTGAAAGCTCGGAGAAAAATGCGATTGGAAACATAGCAAGCAGAATTGAGTGCTTCGGCCCAATACCGCCTAGGAGTCCAATGCTCATCGAGCATTGTCCTGGCCATCTCAACAAGGGTCCGATTCTTGCGCTCAACAACACCGTTCTGCTGGGGAGTGTAAGGAGAGGAAAATTGGTGATCCAAACCCAAGGAAGAGCAAAGAGATGCAAATTGAGAATTCTTGAATTCTGTGTCATTGTCACTGCGAATAGCTCTCATGGCATGCTTAGGTAGCTAATTTTGCAATCTCAAAATCAGATCACGCACATGCATAAAAGCCTCATCCTTACTCTCCAAAAAGAACACCCAAGAGTACCTCGAGTAGTCATCAACGACTACAACCACATACCACTTCCCTCCTTCCGACCTAACCCGAGTTGGACCAATTGTGTCCATGTGTAAGAGCTCGCCGGGTTGTGAGGTCATAATTTGAGTTACGGGAGGATGGGAAGCAGCAACCATCTTGCCATGCCTGTAAGGATGGCAAACCAAATCCTTCTCGAACTTTAGCTTTGGCAATCCTTGGATAAGGTCCATTGAGCTAAGTCTTGCAAGCAAGTCAAAACTCAAATGTCCCAATCTCCTATGCCACTTCCAAAGCTCGAAAGAAGAACCGGCAAGAAGACAACGAGAAGGTCCGGAAGAGATAGAAAAATCCGCACGAAAAACCTCCCCGAAGGGTAAAATCCGGCAAACAAGCTCATCACGAGAGTCCAAAATCCGAGACAAGTTTGGCTTAAAGCTCACTTCAAAACCGTCTTCAAGGAGTTGTGAAACCGAGAGAAGATTAAAATGCAGATTCGCAACCAAAGCAACATCTTTGAGGACAAAAGACGAATTGACTCGGATGGACCCCGGGAGACAACCTTACCTTTACTCTTATCCCTGAATGTGATGTACTCGGTGTGGCGCACGGGGTCGAGGCTGGAGAACCACTTGGCACTTCCGGTCATATGGCGTGAGCATCCAGAATCCACAAGCCAAGTCTCCTCTAGTCCTCCTTCCTACATCAATAAAAAGACATAGGGTGAGCAAACGGACCAACACTGGGGTTAGTAAACTGTGAAGGATACCAGTGTTGTCCCACTTGCCCAAAGAATGGGTTAGGAGAAAAACCAAACATCTCCTGCCCCACGGGAGGATAGCGATCACCACGATAGGGAAAACATGGTCCGCTAAAGAAGGGTGGAGTAAAGCCACCGCCACGAGGCCCGTAGTCGTATGGGTCACGACCGGTACCCCGCCGGGCACGACCACCACGTGGTCTCGCCTCCTGAGGCCTAGCACCTTGAGGCATTGTACCTCTAGGCCTAGAAGTGCGCCTCTGAACTTCCGGTTCACGCACCCCAACTCGTGGGTGGTACATGTCCCGGTTGTTCAACTCAACCTGCCTCCGATCATCTCTCTTCCTCCTAAAGCAAAACTCAGCCAAGTGCCCATCCCTCTCACAATACTCACAATGGTACCTCACCACACTCTTGGTAGGCACTCTCTTGTTGGGTTGGGTGGCTCTAGCTTTCTTAGGAAGGGGATCACTAGAGATGTCTGGCAGTGTGTCAAGTGGGTTGCAAAGGTGGTTTGGTTTGGCAATCCACACTTGCTTCTGTGGAGTGGTTTTGGGTGGCTCTTCAAACACACCATCTCTCACAGGAAACTTGGAGGGGTCGGTAGGCTTAGGTGGAGTGATCTTGGTAAGCTTGGGTGTTGTGGTGGGTTTCTCATTCTCGCTCAAACCACTGCACTCACCGATCTTACCGAACATGCTATCGTCCTTCCCACCTGTAGCAAAGCCTACTCCCGTGCTGCCAGCTCGCTTGCACTGGCTAAGCATCATCCCCAACTACGGCTCTCGGCAAGACACCCAGCTCAAGATGGACTGGAGGTATGTGTTTTCTTCCTCGGTACACATCTTGTCGTGTCTGCACGACGCGATCTCAAGCTCCAAAGCCTCAACGCGATCCGACTCTCTAGTGCTATCTGAGCTGACCTTCTCTAACACAGCGATCCTAGCATCCTTCTGTGCCAGCTCAGAACGCAAGCCTAAGCAAGACTTGCACGCACCAAGTAAGCTAGGCCTAGCCTTCAGCTCACTAATCTCCTCAAGTAGAGTGCCATACTTGTCCTGGAGTGTGACAAGATCAGACATGTGGATGGCACAAGCATCACACTCTACCTCCTCGGTAACCACCACTTGTGCCTTAGCAAACTCCAGCTCATGAAGCGTGCTAAGGTACTTAGCTTTGAAATCGTTCCTCTCACAAGCGGCACGCTTGAGCAAAGCATCCTGACTAAGCAAGGTATCGTTCAGAGACTCAAGCTCGAGAGAGAGGGATTCGATGGTGGGTGATACCTCGGGTGTGTCGGAGTCGTAGTCGGGGCCATCCTTGAACTTCCCGACCTTGCCTTCTTTAATCGCCATGGTGCAAAAGCCACCGTGCTTGGCGTCGGCGTAGAAGCAGAGGCCGTTGAGCTTGTCCTCAACCTTTCCCTTCGACTCATCGTCGCTTGAGGAAGAGCCCCCGTCGGAGGAGGCATCGATGTCGCTGAGGGAGGCGAGGAAGGCTCAGTGCTTGGCCTTCACCTTGTCGATCACCTTCTTGGAGGACTTTCGGTTGTAGCCGCCCTTGGCCTTGTGCTTGTCCTCAAAGCGGTGCTCGCGCTTGTCCTTGCGCTTGGTGAAGTCACCCGCAGCTTTCTTGGGGCAGTTTGCGATGAAGTGATCCTCATCACCGCAACGGTAGCACCCCTTGGCTGAGCCACCACGCCGACGGTTCAAACGGTTGTTGTGAAACCGTGAGAACTTGGTGATGACCAAAGCCAGCTCATCATCTCCAAGCGCCTCCACTTGTTCCTCTGTCACAGACATCAAAGACAAAGCGAACGAAGAGTGTGAAGGGTTAGAGGAAGAAGAAGACACACCGCCGGGGCCGGAAACCAACGCCATGGATGGGTTCGACGGGTTCTCAAGCTTGGCCCGGGTCTGGTGGTCAATCTCCGAGGACTTGAGCTTGCTGAATAGCTCATCCACGGTCAGGGCATCATAGCCCGGTGACTCCTGGATGGCAGCCACCTTCATCTCCCATACCTTCCAATCAAGAGCATGCAAAAGCTTGATAGCCATCTCATGATCATCATAAGGCAAGTTGGTCCGATTAGCACGCATCTTGTTGACGATAGATTGGAAGCGAGTGAACATCCCGTCAACAGATTCACCGGCCAACTGAACGAAGTTCTCGTACTCCCTACGGTACGTGTCGAATAGTCTGGACTTGATCTGAGGGTTGCCCTCATGATATCGCACAAGTGTTTGCCAGATCTCTCGTGCCGTAGTGAGACTCGAAACCCGCTCAAACTCAGGAAGAGACAGACTCGAGAAGAGGATGCTACGGACTCTTGCGTTTGAAGCATGTTGCGTAGCTTGGAGTTCAGTGATCCGAGCGCCAAGAACCACGTAGTCCTCATTCTCACAAATCTCCCAGATCTTCGAATCAAGCCCTTGAAGGTAAGCGGACATGCGCACCTTCCAATAGGCGAAATTCGTTCCATCGAAGAACGGAGGTTTGCCAACACCTCGCTCCATGTCGCCTTCGCGGATCAAGAACCGTTTAAGGTGGAAAGATCCTTAACCGGCTCTGATACCAATTGAAGGGCCGAGAACGGCGACCAGAGGGGGGGGTGAATGGGAGCCAAATAAAAATCAACTCAAAGACTTGGCCCTTGTCCCAAAATTTGACCTCGGAAGAACCGATTCGCACACGACCTAACAAGTAGGTGGACACCTTAGGAAGACCCCTAAAGCTGCAGCGGAGCGGTCGGAGAAGATGGAGAACGATCGAAGTCACAAACTCGAAACCGATAGACCGAGAGCGGTACTCTCAACCCCTAGAGAGAAGAGGAAAGAGCACACCCAAAAATACTTATGAGAACTGGTCTCAAAAGTACCTAATCATATTCCTTACGTGAATACGAATCCAACGCAACAAACGGAACTTGATTCGGAGTTCGGACGAGAGAGAAACGAGCACAAGACTACTTCAGTCAGTGACCACAGGACCATGCAGAGTGGTCCGGTGGTATGGTCCGGAGGTACCACAGGACTATGCAGAGTGGTCCGGTGGTATGGTCCGGTGACCACAGAACCATGCAGAGTGGTCCGGTGGTATGGTCCGGAGGTACCACAGGACTATGCAGAGTGGTCCGGTGGTATGGTCCGGTGCTAAGTCCTTCCCTGCAAATTTTCGACCAGACCACAGGACCACTCGCTATGGTCCGGTGGTATGGTCCGGTGTTAAGTCCTTCCCTGCAAATTTTCGGCCAGACCACAGGACCACTCGCTATGGTCCGGTGCTATGGTCCGGTGGTATGGTCCGGTGCTAAGGGCTTTTCTGCTGGAATTTGGGCAGAACAACGGACCAATGGGCTATGGTCCGGAGCCTGTGCAAAGTGGTCCGACGCTTGGTCCGACGCTCACGAACAGAGCGCAGAAAACCCGCGAAAACCAATTTCACTCCGCCAAATCTTCCCAAAACTCAACCAAATGAACTCCAACTGCAACCAAACTTTGTAGGCATGATCCTTGTACAGTTGGGGAGCTATCCCGAGGAAATCATCGCTCAATTTGGAGAGGATAAATGGGAACACTAGGATTTGGGGGAGAAGAGAGAAAAACGAAGAACGCTGCAAAGAAATCACCCGATCTACACACTCGTGAGGTTTGAGGAAAATTCCTTCGGTGCAAAGATGCTGCTCACGAATACGAACAACTCGGTTCAAACGGATTTGCATGAGCTACTCCCTACAAAGAGAAATCATCTCGGGAAAAGAGGGAGCAAATGCAAAAACGCGAAGAACACAAGCAAAACGGGATGCAATCACGAAATCAAAGCCGCCATGGCTTACGGAGGTTACGGCCTCCGATTCCTCGGAACAAAAACGAGTTCTTACAAAGGTTGATGAAATTAACCTAGGGATCTCATGAACTAGAGAGAGGTTAGAGAGAGAGAGAGATGGGGCAAATGATTAGGGTTCAAGAGATAGGATGAGGATACCCCTTCATCCTCTATTTATTAGAGGCTTTGGCTATTTCCCAAAGACCCCCCTAGATACAATGAGTGAACTACCTAGCCTAAGCATTGCAGTCCAAGCTCCGGTAAATATCTCCCTCGATTTGAATGGACGGCCCCGCTTCCTGCCAGGAGTTGCCGTCGCCTCGACGCAACCTCCAGGATTCCGCCACGTGCCATCCCTGCTTCCTCGGAAGCTCCGCCCGGGTTTTGAGGCCCAAACCCGCGAAACCCGCCACCGGTAGCTTTGGGCTCAACTACCGAACCCCGAGTTTTGCGGCCCAAACTCGGAAACCAACGCGGATGGTTTTGAGGCCCAAACCACCAAACCACTCGACGCGAGCCACCTTGTCCTCGCCCGGTCGGACTCCGAGTCCCCTGAGCCTCCGCTCGACCCGCTCGTCCGCCGTCTTGACTCGATCGACTCAGTCTACCTCCATGTCTTCTCGCACTCGTCGGTGCCAGGCACTAGCCACCACAGCTAGTCCGCCGGCGCCCATGGTCCCTCAGTCCGAGCCCCGCTTCCGCCCTTCACCGCTCTCAGTCCATCGGCACGGCAAGCCTCTACTCGACCTTCTCCACGCCATTGACCACTGTCACTAGGCATAGTACCTGCACACCACAATCCGATAGACAGGCACATATTTGCTTTCGCAAAGAGGTTAGGGTAAGCCACTCAAACTGAAACGCCCAAGTGTTGGGCAATCACTCATCACAAAACTGAACATACATGGGTACTTATCCACCATGTGTTCGCACGGTCTCCTCGCCCACGCCGCCGGCCGCCCTTCACTCTTCCGGATACGCCACCTCCCTGCACCCCCCTCATGCCGCCACCCTCCATGGATGGAGGAGAGCCGCCGCCGGCCGATGATCTCGCGCGGCCTATCCAGCCAGCCGGCACGGCAGCCATGACCATGGCGGCATGCCCAGCCAGCACGGTAGCAAGGCAGCAAGGCACGACTAGCCAGCACCACAATGCTCCTGTACGGCAAGGCAGCCAAGCACGGCCAAGCATCACGGCAAGCCACGGTGTTTTTGTTTTCGTAACAGAGCTAATCTAATCTAACAATGAACGAAGGGTAAAAGGGTTACTTTGAAACAAATACATGTATTTTGATAAGAAAGAGAGACTAAAAAGTATCAAAATATCATTATAGCTTAGTGTCAATGTTTGGAATCCTATTTTAGAGAAGCCAACGTTAGAAGTCATATTTTAGAGAAACCACTTATTTAGAGTCCTATAATAGCTATTTTCTCATCGTCAGCCCTCGGCCGGCGCTACGGCTGGGGAATGCTGACCGGCGGCGGGCCCTGTTTGCTCAGCAACGCTGGAGCGCATTGACCGTGGTGAAGTTGCTCTTACCACAAAAGTTTTGTTCTTTTTTTGGCAAAAGCGAAATAGACTTTCATCGCATTATGGTTCAAAACAAAACTTAGGGCATCTGTAGTGTACTAGCGAACCGTGAAATCGAACACAGACAGAGTTCGATTGCTCTAGTGCGGCCATCGGTTCGTGGGGTCCATACGTGACTTAAAAAATTCTTTCTCCGTCCATCTCGTGGCCACGCGGGAGACTCTGCGTCCATTGTTTGGTCTCTCTCTCCTCATGCGTGTACATCGCTGATTATTTTATGGGGACGGTTCGACTCGTCTGCGCAGTTCGCTTTCTAAACTACGGTTCGCATCCTCCAATGTTGTTTGTTCGATTTTTTCCTCTCCCTCGATTCGATTTTACGGTACACTCTCTTACAGGCTATTTGATTCCAGTTAAACTATAGAAATATGTATAATGAATTATGAATAAGATTATTAATGACTAGAGTGTCTATACCTCTTGGCTAGAGGTGGATTTTTGTTCGCTTGGCTTATCAGCCACGGAAAAGAGTACGTTTCTCTCACAATAAAACAGCTAAAAACAGCCTCAGCCGGCTTACCAGCCACGGAACCATCAAACGAACAGGGCTATACATGATGATTCTACTACCTCCTAACTGTATATATACTATATATAACTCAGGAATATTTTCAAAAGACAGAAGTCACGGCAAACCACATCCTTTAAGATCCTACTGAAACTTTGATGTAAACTTAAATTTTTGCTATATTCGTTATAGTGTTTGACAAATTCCAGTCTCCAGAGAGAAGAAATCTATTCTGCCACTCATGATACTCAGAATATTTCACATGACATAAGTCACGGTGAATATTAGACGTCCTTTCAGGATTCCTCTGCCGATGGTGGCGTGTCAAAAACAACAATCACATTCACCTTATCGACCACATTACGGTCCTTGCCAATGAACATGTCTCCAGCTCCATCCATAGCAGCAAGAGCTCCATCTACCCTGGTGCTCAGCACGCTGATCTTTTTCTTGTAGGGATCATGTGGGATCTGTGCTTGCATTTTTATGGTGACACTGCACTTGGATCGCGGTGGGACAATGCCCTTGTTTGGCTCTATGCAGAAGTGGCGTAGCCTTGCCTTTGTCATGAAGGCAGTGTAACCATCCGTATCGTTGCTCAGCTCTATTGAGTGTGATATCTGCTGGTCAAGTTCAAAGGGAAAGTGTATTTCCAGCGGTTCAATCCCAAGCATGTCCTCCAAGGGAGGGATGTCCTGTGATCGTTATATTAAAGATACATTTAGCTTTACCACATCCTATCAAAGCTTTAGGGACTTGAGGTTCAGGAAGCACATATGGGCTTACCTGGAATTGGTCATCCTTACTATCCAATGCGTTGAGCTCCTGTGTTACGACTACTATGTCAGGTCTGTTTTTTGGGTCAATTTGGATGCATCTTTGGGCCAGCTGGAGGCATTTGGTCACTTGTTTATAACCCAATGGTGTATGTTTGGATGATTTAATCCACCGGTGCCTCCATCTTCTAAGTACCTGCATTTACATAGAACCATTTAAATTGGCACCAAAATATTTAATGCAAATGACATGTATATTGTTATCAGCTTAATAATGCAACTAAAGTGACGATGTTGGTTTTAGTAACAGAGGTTTGCAATCTGTCAAAGTCTCATAATTCCTGCAGCTGAGAATTGCACTGTTTCCAGTAAACAATTTATAAAGTTCATGTGGAATTCCTATGTGATCCTTGTATGAAATGAATGCACAATCAATTTATGAAGTGTAACAGAGTACTTGCTTTGAAAATAAATAAAAAATGTTACAGAAAAAATGACTTAAGCAAGTAGACAATTTTGTATTAAAGTAAAGTATCAAATAGTAACTTTTTATTGTTTTTGGTATATTTCAAGTATCCCTACCCTAATGAAACGTAAGTGCTACTTCAATTCTAGATTGATTTTTTCCAGTAAAATAACCAGCACAACTAATTCCATTCAAGTTTTTTATATTAGCATCATGATGAAAAGAGGACATATCCATGCAATGGTGACACTACCACAACTCTTACTTTAGTAAGATCAGGCTCCTTTTTACTTCCTGTCACCAGCTCTGTGATCATTACTCCCAAACTGTATATGTCGGACTTGCTGGACGATTTGCCTTTGAGAAAGTATTCTGGAGCGCAATAACCTCTGCATGATAAGAACAGGCATGTCAACATGTTATGACATAAATACCTTGTAAGAAAACAAGTGCCAGAAACAACAATGCATTATTAGTAGCTTACGGTGACATAAGACGTGATGTGGTCACTGCTTGTGAATTATTGTCAAGTCTCGATAGACCAAAATCTGTAATTTTGGGCACCATGTCATCATCTAGTAGTATATTGGCAGGTTTGAGATCCATGTGGATGATATCCTTCTCCTTGTGAAGATAGAGCAAACCCTTGCAGATCCCCACAATAATTCCATAGCGAGTATGCCATTCAAGTCCCCGCAATTCATCTTCAGAAGTATATGAAGAATCATGACTGTTTTAGAAGCTGAAAATCATAAAACAAATGCGCCCAGTGTATATGCATATGAGCATTGAACAAAATGTTGGTCTTTTTTTCATTAAATTAAATGCACTTTAAAAGTTAGAATTACATGTAGTGAAGAAGGTAACCAGATCATATGAAAATGCAGTTGCACGCTTTGGTCACTAGACTGAATGTAAGCAAATGAATAGTAGAATATTGATAGCGTTTACTTGAGTATTTACAAATTTGTTTTAAAATTCAGGAAGTGGTCATGATTAGGGAATTAACGCCCCATCAGATTATTTCTCCGTTGATCTCTTTAATTTAATTTCAGTGTTGATGAGCTTAGTTTAATTTGATATTTGGCATATTTCCGGGTGCAAGCACTGCATTAGATTGATGTTTATTTGATCTGCTGTCTTCTAATGTGAATTGGTAAGCTTCTGCGAACACATGGTTGATATGTGCTCATGATGTTTAGTTTTGATGATGAGCGATTGACCAACACTTGAGCGTTTCAGTTTGAGTGGCTTACCCTAACCTCTTTGCGAAAGCAAATGTGTGCCTGTCTATCGGCTTGTTGTGTGCAGGTGCTATGCCTAGTGACAGTGGTCAATGGCGTGGAGAAGGTCGAGTAGAGGCTTGCCGTGCCGATGGACTGAGAGCGGTGAAGGGCGGAAGCGGCACTCGGACTGAGGGACCATGGGCGCCGGCAGACTAGCTGTGGTGGCTAGTACTTGGCACCGGCGAGTGCGAGAAGACATGGAGGTAGACCGAGTCGACCGAGTCAAGACGGTAGACGCGCGAGTCGAGCGGAGGCTCAGGGGACTCGGAGTCCGACCGGGTGAAGACAAGGTGGCTCGCGTCGAGTGGTTTGGTGGTTTGGGCCTCAAAACCATCCGCGTCGGTTTCCGAGTTTGGGCCGCAAAACTCGGGGTTCGGTAGTTGAGCCCAAAGCTACCAGTGGCGGGTTTCGCGGGTTTGGGCCTCAAAACCCGGGCGGAGCTTCCGAGGAAGCGGGGATGGCACGTGGCGGAATCCTGGAGGTTGCGTCGAGGCGACGACAACTCCTGGCAGGAAGCGGGGCCGTCCATTCAAATCGAGGGAGATATTTAGCGGAGCTTGGACTGCAATGCTTAGGCTAGGTAGTTCACTCATTGTATCTAGGGGGGTCTTTGGGAAATAGCCAAAGCCTCTAATAAATAGAGGATGAAGGGGTATCCTCATCCCATCTCTTGAACCCTAATCATTTGCCCCAACTCTCTCTCTCTCTAACCTCTCTCTAGTTCATGAGATCCCTAGGTTGATCCCACCAACCTTTGTAAGAACTCGACTTTGTTGCAAGGAATCGGAGGCCGTAACCTCCGTAAGCCATGGCGGCTTCGATTTCTTGATCGTGTCCCCGTTTTGCTTGTGTTCTTCGCGTTTTGCTTTTGCTCTCTCTTTTTCCCGAGATGATATCTCTTTGTTGGGAGTAGCTCTTGCAAATCCGTTTGAATCAAGTTGTTCGTATTCGAGAGGAGCATCTTTGCACCGAAGGATCCATCCTCAAACCTCTCGAGTACGCAGATCGGGCGATTTCTTTGCGACGTTCTTCGTTTTCCCTTTTCTCCCCTAAATCCGAGTGTTCCCGCTCATCCGACCCAAATTGAGCGATGATTTCTTCGGGATAGCTCCCCAACTGCACTAGGATCATGCCTACAAAGTTTGGTTGCAGTTGGTGATCATTTGGTCGAGATTTGGGAAGATTTAGCGGAGGAAAATCGCTTTTCGGGGTTTCTGCGCGATTATCGGGGGCGTCGGACGCTCCGAGGGTTTTGCGTCGGACGCTGGTGCGTGCTGACGTTAGCGTCCGTCGCTCGGTGTGTCTGAGCTTTTGGTTTGGCGCCGGACGCTCCTCAGGGTCCGTCGCCGACCGTCCGTCGCCACTGCTGTTTCCGAGTTTCTGTCTGGCTCTCTGGAAGGCCAGCGTCTGTCGCGCAGCGTCCGACGCCAACGGACGCTCACCCAAGCGTCCGTCGCCCAGCGTCCGACGCCCTGCCTTCTGCTTCTCTTCGCCTTCTGCTTCTCTTCTGCAGTGCTCTCTGGAAGGTCGACGGACGATCTCTCTGCGTCCGTCGCCAGCGTCCGTCGCCCTGTCCTGGAGCGTCCGTCGCGTTGTCTTCCAGCGTCCGTCGCCTGTTTTTCTGGTTGTTTTGCTTAGGGTTTTTGCCTCTTTCTCATAGGGGTTGAGAACTCTATCTTGGGGGTTTCCGGTTAGTTTTCCTCCACTGCCGGTGAGCTCTCATTTCTCCGATTTCGTCTGAATCCCCGCTTGCGTTGCACGGGGGAGGTTGAGCACCCAGCAACTGGGTTTGATTTTTGGGAAGAGTGGCCCGAATATTTCGAGAGAAATTTGAGGCTCCCATTCACCCCCCCTCTAGTCGCCGTTCTCGGTCCTTCAGCTTCTCATACCTGTTAGATGGTTTTGAAGGTCTCCATTCCTTATGTGCTCAAAACAGAGCAATCTTTCCCGTATATCGACCAGAATCGTTTTTCCATTAAATATTGACACGCGTTCTTCTGTAAAAGAACAATAACCCAGAAACCGTACTATATTTTTGTGCCTCACTGTGATCAAACTTTGAACCTCCCGATGGAATATCTTGTTTTCAATTGTGCGGCTATTGAAAAGCCTTTTGACAACAACAATTCCATTTCGAAGGATGCCCTGTTAATATCCTTATTATGAGCAAGGCCATGACCATTATGTGAAGTAATGCTATTAAATGGGGAAACATGAAGCTGTGCTGCCACAGAATAGCAGTTACCTTGTAAACACATCCACATCCACCAATACCAATTTTTCTTTGCGAAGAGAAATTTTCCGTGATGCTCTGTAGAAGTGACAAATCTAGATGGCTCGGATCCTCGCTTCCAGCTACTACACGCTCTAGTATGTTGAGCTCCATAGTCTGTAACGATGCAGGGTAATGGTGCATTTTTTGTTTATGAAATACAAATTCAGTGTTACTGACAATGTTAAAAATTATTTTGGAACAGATGCTATAAGAAAAACACACACACTATGATGCAAAAACAGCTAACCGTCAGTGTGCTACACTTTTCAAGCAGTTGGACTATGAGATTCTAATTAAATAGGAATTTCTATTAAATATTCACATTAGTAAAAGGTTTTCTTTACCACATTTTTGGGTATGAAAACTTAATACATTTTATTACAATCCCTTAAACGTAATCCAACACATCGTCTTCTCCCAAATCTATCCATTGTCATTTCTCATCCACTGTATTCCCCAACTCCCATATCCAAGAGTTGTGAGAAGCTCAGATGTGGGGAAGGGGAAAGAAGAGCAAGGACGGAGGAGCACGGAATTAGTTCGAAGGAATAATTTGCATTTAGGAATAGTCAGATACAATTTTTCTATTCCCCTTCTTCTCCGCTCTCTCTCTCATACTTATCCTCTGCTCTATCATCTACTAGACCCAGGCAGGGCCGGCGTAACGGCTGCTGGGCCTTCGTTGTCTCCTGGGCCTTGGCTTGGGCGATGCTGGGGATAAGCTGGGAGACAGTGCTTGTGAAGCTGCAGGTGGGACTCGTGTGCTGACAAGGGTTTGTAGGCAGCACAGCACACATGTTTATATATATAGAGGTACCCATGTTAGACTATGTTCAATGAGGGCGTTGATATTATATGTGCCAATAGATTGTGAGTGCCGGTGCCAAAACTTAGGCTCATTTTCATATTATCCAACCCCACATCGGCTACCTGACAAGAACACATGAGCCTTTGATACTAGTAGCTCAGCCAAAAGTGTAATGTTGTAGTGAGATCATTTTTATGAGAACATTATAGCTCCCAACGAGACCGGCAACTTTATATTGACATGACCTAGATGACCAAACCTTATTTATTAGATTGACAACAACAATTTATGAGGTACAATTCTTTCCCTACGACTCATGATAATATGTGGTACTCCTAAACGATATGAAAAAGGATAAACGTGTTAACAACATGATGAATGATTTATAGTACATGCAATGCTTGTGTACTGAAAAATGTTAACTGTTGTGACATATGAAATTTACTAATACAAGCTTCCCTACCTTTCTTGTGGACCAAGTCAATTCCGAAGTTAAAAAAACTGCATAATAATAGAAAATATATGTTGGATAAACGTTGATGTCTAATATAATAATACAAGCTTCCCTATCTTTCTTGTGGTTGAGGTTGCAGAAATGAAGAGCTAGTTTACATGTTTCTAGAGACCCCGAGAAAATGTGAGCTAGTTCATAAATATTTACTCAGAAAGTGTGTACCTTAGCATTACTCTTAGAAAGTTCATAAATATTTATATGAAATGTAGAGGAGCAAAAATATTTAATAAATATTGTTGCTCTCAAATAAGATCTAATTTAGTAATAACTTTGTTTTTGCATGACCCGTGACTAGCTATAGCACAAAGGGTTGTCCACTGGCATTTTTTATTTGTCAGCATAAGAGCATCTCTAAGTGTCTTTTTAAAACTCACTCTCTAAATTATTATTTGGAGAGTCATCTGCTGAAAAATCACTTTCTATATCTTTTCACTCTTCAATAGCTTTTCTATGTATCGTGCACACTCTAGAGGGCAATTTTCGATATCTATCTTTGACTAACGAGAAATTCAAAATAATATATATATATTTGAATAAGAGTATGTCATCTCGGTCTAGATACTAGCAAATCAACCATTTAGCTCCTCAAACTTTCGGCTGTGTCATCTCGGTCCTTAAACTTGCAAATCACCTGTTTAGGTCCTCAAAACTTATTCAGTTATATCATCCCGGTCCCTAAACTTGGTTTTAAATCTCATAAGATCAAAATAAGGCGATCTAAAAACTTTATATAAAAATAATCCATAACTTTTTCATATGAACTCGAATGAAGACATACTTTATATTGAAATTATAGCCCTCGACGTGATCTACACTTTGTAGTTGAAATGTTTTTGAATTAAAACTATTTAGGGTTTCAAAATATTATTGTAAGTTTATAAATTTTGAAAGTTTAAATTTAAACTTAAATTTTCAGACACTAAATAACTTTAAATAAAAAACTTCTCAACTATAAAGTTGCATATCGTATTGAGAACTATAACTTTGACCATTTCAATATCCAATAATGTTTGATAATATTCAATTTATAATTTCAAAATCTATAAACATAGAACAATATCTTGAGACCCTAAACAATTTTAATTCAAAAAGTTTTTACTATAAAGTTGTAAATCACGTCAAAGGCTGCAATTTTGATATAAAGTTTGTCTTAATTCGAGTTCATATGAAAAAGTTATGATCCAAATTAGATCCCTAAATTTTTTGATATAAAATTTTTAGATCACCATTTGATCCAAATTAAACTTAAAACTAAGTTTAGGGACCAGGATAATATAGCTTAACATGTTTGATGACATATATAGGTGATTTGCAAGTTTAGGAATTGGGATGACACAGCCAAACAAATTTAGGGATCGAAAGGACAAAGATGAATAAGCTTAAAGACTTAAATAGTCAATTTGTGAGTTTAATGACCGGTACAATTTTAGGGACCGACGATGGACTTTACTCTTTGAATAACCAATTAATTCTATCAAAATCTCTATTTCTAAGAATTAGAAATGATATCGTGAGTCTAGGGCATTGTTCTAATATCCTAGATGCATGTTTCGTGAGCTATCATAGACATAGACAGTTGCTTAGGGACTCAGGACAAATTAGAGTATGGTATGAAGCTGTAATTTAGAGCCATGTGCAATAAACTATTGTTATTAATGTTCTCACTCATTCACCCTCGGTACACTGACCTGTTCATCAGGTGTAAACTCGTCCACACTTTCCGTTTCATCCGGTTCGGCAAAGTCATCCGTACTTTCCGTTTCAACAAGCATCTGGATGATATGCTCTGCATCTGGTCTCTTCTCAGGGTCAAGGTCGATACAGCTTATGGCAATCTCAGTGCATACTCGTATTTGTTCCAAGCGCGTGTCTTCTAGTGATGTTCCCAATCTGTCAGCCCAGCTTTTGAGTACCTATGAAATGGTAATGATTAATTGCTTTTGAGAGAATTGAATATATCTTTCACATGGAAAATTAAATAGTCATGTGGTACCACATGAAAGGCAAATATATAGATGCTAGAATGCAAACCATGCATGTCAATAACTCAAGCATCAAACAAACAACATAGATTTTTCAAATATGAAGGTAATAAGGATGAATTTTTTTTCCAAATAATAGACTATCATCATCATTGCTTATGGTACATATTTTAATGTTTTTACCTTTTGCAGCTATATAATACTACCAAAATAGTGGACTTCTCCTAGTGTTTAAAGTAGTAATAAAACACTAGTCATAGCACATGGGAATTTCACTAGGAGACTTTTTTTAGTATCACTAAGAGACATTTAGTAGGAAAAGTTTGTACTAAATTTTAACTACCAAAACACTATGAGAACCCCACCTAACTAGAAGTTTAATATTTTGGTAGTGTAAACTTTACTTTCGTACTTGATTTTTCACCTAGATAGAGTTACGCACATGTTCGAACATGACATAATTATTCATAGAAAAAAGTCTACATAACCCCCTCAACTATGAGGGGTGGACTACTTAATCCCCTAAACTACAAAACCGTTTATTCTACCCCTGAACTATCAAAACCGGCCAAATAACCCCCTCTAGGCGGTTTTTAGGGTGGTTTTGCCTTTTTCTTTTTTATTTATTTTAGTTGAATCTTTGAAAAATCATAATAAATTATAGAAAAATCGTAAAATAGAAAAATCAATTTTGTTTAACTCCGCGTGAGTAGATCTACACATTGAACATATAATATGATATGCTTTAGTTAAAAGTTTTTATTCTAAATTTAGATCTATGTTTTTCTATAATTAATTATAAAAATTCATAACTGCAATTTTTGTGGTCCAATTGTGGTGAAAATTTTATGGTAGGCTAATTATTGTATGCTTCAAATGTATTAAAATTTCATACTCATTGGATCAGGTATAACTTAGTTATAGATTTATATATGCTTATACCTTAGTTAAATTCGAATAAACTTATAACTAAATTATACATGATCCAATGGGTATGAAATTTTTACTACATTTGAAGCATACAATAATTAGCCTACCATAAAAATTTCACAACAATTAGACCATGAAAATTGTAGTTATGAATTTTTCTAGTTAATTATAGAAAAAATAGATCTAAATATAATTATATAGCAAAAACTTTGTGCTTAAACATACCATATTATATTTTCAATGTGTAGATCTGCTCATGTGGAGTCCAACAAAATTAGATTTTCTATTTTATGATTTTTCTTTGATTTATTATGATTTTTCAAAAATTCAACCGAAATAAATAAAAAGAAAAAGGCAAAACCACCCTAAAACCACCTAGAGAGGGTTGTTTGGCCGGTTTTGATTGTTTAGGGGTAGAATAACCAGTTTTGTAGTTCATGGAGTTAAGTATTCCATCCTTCGTAGTTGAGGGGTTATGTAGACTTTTTCCATTATTCATACGTAGAAGTAGAACCTTCATATCTGGTATAGTCACGTAGTATTTTAATTGTTCTTACCTTCTCTACTAGGCAATATTCGTCGTTCCCTATCAGTATCTCCGTAATTACAACTCCAAGGCTAAATATGTCCGTCTTGAATGTGACCGCTTGGTTTCTTATGAATTCAGGTGCCATATATCGCCTGCATGAAAATTTGTACTATCTGCTTAATTTATCAATAGAAACGTAACATAAATATTGCCCAACTAGGAAAAAAAACATCTTGAGAATCAAGCTTACTTACATCGTCCCAATAACAGATTCTATGATGACCTCGCTTTGATTTTCCTCAAGGCGCCTTGAGCCACCGAAACCAATAATTTTTGGCAACCTTTTTTCATCCAGACATATGGTGGCAGGTGTAAGCTCTAAGTGAATAATAAGGTTTTGATGAAGATAATATAAGCCCTCACAAATTCCTTTGATTATTTTATAGCGCTTTCTCCAGCTAAGTCCATGAGAGGCATCTGTAATGGGCGAGAATAAACAATAGAAAAAGCTAAACCTCCATAAACAAAATTTGAATATTAACAGATGGTGCTCTTATTCTCCCATATACTTTTCTTGATAAACTAGAAAGTAATTGCATGTTCAATCGAGGAAAGAAAAACAGAAAGCAACATTACGTGTCACAGTCACACGATCGTCGTACCAGTGATATACGCAGCAAGGTTCCCTCCTCTCAGATATTCAAAGCAGAGCAACCTTTCACGCTTTTCCGCCATGACCATTTTTCCATTGTACTCCAGCACCTCCGATTGTGTCTCAGCACAATATCCCAGTAATTGAACTATATTCTTGTGCTTCAACCCCATGGGATGACTAACCTCATTTTGGAATCTGCGCTCTATATCACCGTTTGGCACTTCATACATCTTCTTCACAGCGACTATTCCATTTCGAAGCACACCCTGCAATGACATTCACAACAGCTTTTAATTTATTAGGCCAACAATAACCCAAACAAAGCATTGTCGGTCGTAATACATAGTACTAAATTCTTTTTGAATTATAAAAGGAAAAAGTCTACTTACCCTCCTGAACCATTAGGGTGTGTCTAACCTAGACCTCCAACTACAAAACCGGGTATTGAACACTCTAAACTTTTGCAAACCAGTCAACGAACCCCCTATGGCGGTTTGGGACAGTGGTATTGCTGACCTGGCGTCCAGCATGTCAGCGGTTTGACACAGTGGCAGAGGGGATTGTGTGCATGGCCACTAACGGGTGCGCCCCACGTGTCAGGACACTACCCTCCCGAAATACTCCGTCTCTCCTCTGTTTTCTCCCTATCCGCCGCGCTCGTGGTGTCCAAGCGGCAAGCTCACCAGCAAGAACCGCAACACGCTTCGCGTCGCGGGGGGTCCCAGCGCTACCGAGTCTGTGTCATCGCTGCTCTACGCCGTTGCTTGCTCATCATCAAGAAGCTCGCACGTGACCACGACAAATGCTTGCAGCAAGATCGGTGCCCGCGCCGCACGTCGCGCGGCGAAGCTGCGGGAACCAGTCGCTGCTCCCGCCGGTGTACGTGTAGAGGTTTGTCAGGATCCTGCCCGCCCCGACGCCGATGGAGACGTCCCCAAGCGTGTTCACGAGGCTGTCCACGGAGCTCGAGCTACCACCGGCTCTGAGGATGCGCTCGCAGTTGCGCGGGTTCTCGAGAGCCAGCATGGAGAGCGCCTCGCCGGCCTCGACGCGCGCGGCCTCGTCGGAGGAGCCGCCTCCGTAGCAGAGGAACATGTCGAGCAGGAGCGCGACCACCCCGCCCGTGTCGCAGATCCGCTGGCGCGCGTCCGCGTGAAAGGTTCCAGATGGATAGAGGGGGGAGTGAATAGCCTAATAAAAAATCTACAAATCACTAGAGTAATTGGTTAGATAACACTAAAGCGACGCTTTTTGCTCTAGCTCTACTTAGGGTGCAAAGCCACCTATCCAATGTAATTTCAGTTAGCTAAGTGCTTGACAATCAATAGCAAGAACCTAAAGCACTTAGCACAAGCTAGCAAGAACAACTACTAAAGAAGCTAACTACACAAGATATGGAAGAAGTAAATACAAGAGAGGTAGTGATTGTTATACCGATGCCTTGTGATGTATGGATGTCAATGTAGAAAACCAATCACAAGAATACCAAAGAGTAGCCGGGAGACAAGATGAACACAATGATTTTTCTCCCAAGGTTCACTTGGTTGCCACCAAGCTAGTCCCCATTGTGTCGACTACTCAAGTGGTGTTTCGGTAGCTAATTGGCAATTCACAAGCCAAGCCCACTAACTCGGGCGCCACAAGAAACCACCCAAATGAGAGTAACTCAATGACACGAGCAATCCACTAGAGTTACCTTTTGGCTCTCTGCCGAGGTGGGTACAAGCCCTCTCACAATCACCAAAGTCGGCCGCAAACAATCACCAATTGCGCCGAAGCTTCTCCACAATCGCCAAGCCGTCTAGGTGTTGGCAAACACCAAGAATAACAAGAAATCACGCGGCGATGACGATGACCAAGTGCCACTAAAATGCAATGCAATGATCAAAGCACTTGGATCACTCAAACTCTCACAAGTATGCAACAAGAGTGATGAGAGTGAGTTGGGGGCTATCTCAAGCAAGCACAAATGGCTTAAGAGAATAGAAGGTGCAAGAGAGAGCCCAAGAGGCCGACCAAAACATATAAATAGCCACCACCATGGAACTAGCCGTTTTGCCCCTTCATTGCCACTGTCTGCGTCTGTCCGGACGCAGTATGCATGGGGGGCCGGACCAATGGCCATGCGTCCGGACCCTCCTGTATTTGAATCTTCCCATTGACGCCCTTCTCTGTGCCTGCTGCGTGACTCCGGACACAGGGAAGAGTAGAGTCCGGACCCGCATTTTTCTTGCGTCCGGAACCCAGTCCAGAGAGGGTCCAGAGAGCTCCTCAACTCCGGACCGTAATCGAAACGAGTTTTCCCTTCTTAATGGTACGACTATCTATCCTAAATGTGATCACACTCTCTATAGTGTCTTGATCACTAAACCAAAAATGGCCCTATAGATATACCTTTGCCTTGAGCCCATTTTTGTTTTTCTCTTTCTTATTTTCCTTAGTCCATGGAGCACTTGATTCACCATGATCATCCATCTAGTTCCATGTACCAAGGTGAACCACCCTATCTTGATCATACACTTAGTTTAAGGGTTAGTCCATAGGTTTCATCAATTACTCAAAACCAAACAAGGTCTTTCAATCTCCCCCTTTTTGGTAATTGATGACAACGTTTCACAAATAAATATATATGATGAAATTTTTTCACTTTGGTAGTATTAGCTCCCCCTACATATGTGATATATGAGTTTGGTTCATTTTGATCACATATGCATGAATAGGAATTGTGGGAGAGTAAATGCTACCAAATGATGCTAAGGTGTGTAGGATGGACCTTTGAAGCGTGATACCAATCGGAGTGCAATATAAACCATCCTTAGCACCATGAATGCCTAGAAACCACTTGAAAGGCAACTTGAAAACACTTTGAGAGAACTAGATACCACTTAAAGATGTAACAACCTAAGCATACTAGTTCTTCAAACACCATATCAATTTAGGTTCTACCATTTACCACACAAGCATATCATGAATATAAGTACATATGCAAGCAAGCACTTATGAATGCATAAAGATATGCAATAACTTTATTCATAGGCTTGCTCCCCCTACTTGTGTGCTTTCATTTTCAAAATTTTCAAAAATATTTTTCTTTGTTGCACCTACTTACTTCTCCCCCTTTGTCATCTATTATCATAAAAGATGTGCTCAAAGGTTTGATTATTGGAGACAAGCTTAGATGTGGTTCAAACTAGATTACTTTCCCCAAGCTATTTAACTCGGTTTAAACCATGAACAAGCTTGTTCACACATCCTAGAATGGTTATCTTGCCCATGTTGAGCTAAACATTTGAAGTTCATAATCTAGATCAAACTCTAGGATTGCAAGCCCACAAAAATGTCATATTCTACCACTAGATCAAGTCAAGCATAGCAGCAATAGTGGTACCATATAAGCATCAAATGTTTTGATTTTCATGAATGAGCCTAATGAATTGATGTCTAGATGCACTAACAAATCCTAATAATGAATGAATGACATGTCAATCAACTTGTACCTTACATAGCTTGAGGAAGAGGCATGTCATATATGGGGGGTGCATCAACACATATTTGAGAAGTCAAGAATGTTCAATTCATTTCTTATATTGCAAAATCTCTTCTCATCAAGTGGCTTGGTGAATATGTCGGCAAGTTGATCATCGGTGCCAACACTTGTGATTTTGATATCACCATTGAGTTGATGGTCTCTTATGAAGTGGTGCCTCACATCAATGTGCTTGGTTCTTGAATGTTGAACCGGATTGTTGGTTAGCTTCACGACACTTTCATTGTCACATAGCAATGGCACTTGCTTGAAGTTGATCCCATAGTCGTTCAAAGTTGCTTTCATCCAAAGCAATTGAGCACAACAACTACCCACACTTATGTATTCGGCTTCGGCGGTAGAGAGTGCAACACTATTTTGCTTCTTTGATGACCAAGATACAAGTGACATGTCTAGCATTTGACATGTGCCCAATGTGCTCTTTCTATCAATCTTGCATCCCGCATAGTCGGAGTCCGAATATCCAAGTAGCTCAAAGTTTTACCCCTTGGGATACCACAATCCAACATCTTGTGTATGCTTCAAGTACCTCAATATTCTCTTTGTAGCCTTCAAGTGACTTTCTCTTGGAGAGGCTTGGAATCTTGCACACATGCATACACTAAACTTCACATCCGGCCTAGAAGCGGTCACATAGAGTAGGCTTCCAATCATAGACCGATACAACTTTTGATCCACCATATTGCCACTAGAATCACTATCCAAGTGTCCATTAGTGCCCATTAGAGTGCTAATGCCTTTTGAATCTTCTAAGCCAAACTTCTTCATCATATCCTTGATGTACTTGCCTTGACTCACAAAGGTGCCATTCTTCAATTGCTTGATTTGAAGACCAAGGAAGTAGCTAAGTTCACCAATCATTGACATTTCAAACTCATTTGCCATCATATTGCCAAATTCTTCAAAAAAATCTTGATTGGTTGAACCGAATATGATGTCATCCACATATATTTGAAGCACAAATAAATCTTTGCCAAGCTTCTTTGTGAAGAGAGTAGTATCAACCTTTCCCATAATGAACCCTTTAGATAGAAGGAAGTCCCTCAATCTTTCATACCATGCTCTAGGTGCTTGCTTCAAGCCATATAAAGCCTTCCTCAACTTGTACACATGGTTGGACTTCTTGTCATCTTTAAATTTGGGAGGTTGCTCAACATATACTAGCTCATTGATATAGTCATTCAAGAAAACACTCTTCACATCCATTTGGTATAGCTTGATGTTGTGTGCACATGAATAGGCCAATAGGATTCTTATTGCCTCTAATCTTGCAACCGGTGCATAGGTTTCTCCAAAGTCAAGACCCTCAACTTGATTGTATCCTTGAGCTACTAATCTTGCTTTGTTCCTCACAACTATACCATCTTGGACTTGCTTGTTTCTAAATACCCATCTTGTGCCAATCACATTGTAATTCTTGGGTCTTTCAACTAGTTCCCAAACTTGGTTCCTAATAAAATTATTGAGCTCTTCATGCATAGCATTGACCCAATCAACATCTTGTAGGGCTTCATCAATCTTTGTTGGTTTTATGGATGATACAAAGGAGTAGTGCTCACAAAAGGATGTCAATCTTGATCTTGTTTGAACACCACTTGTAATGTCACCAACTATTTGATCAATGGGATGATCTCTTGCAATGTTGGTCGGTTGGAGGATAGGGACTGGATTGCTTAAGCTTGGTTGAGATGAACTAGCAACTTATTGATATTGCACTTGAGAGCTACTAGCTTGTTTGAGAGGTGAGTTGAGCACTTCATCTTTATCATCTTCAATGTCAATCACTTGCCTAGGCCTAATATCACCAATATCCATGCTCTTCATAGCATTTGCTAATTGAGGACCACTCACATCTTCTAGGTTCTCATTCTCAACTTGGGAGCCATTGGTTTCATCAAACTCAACATCATGAACCTCCTCAAGTATACCACTAGCCGAATTCCAAACTCTATAGGCTTTGCTTGTGGTTGAGTACCCAAGTAAGAACCCTTCATCACACTTCTTGTCAAACTTCCCAAGTCTTGTTCCTTTCTTCAAGATGTAGAATTTGCACCCAAAGACTCTAAAGTATGCAATGTTGGGCTTTATTCCATTCAATAGCTCATATGGAGTCTTTTCCATCAATGGATGACAATACAACCGATTGCTAGAGTAGCAAGCGGTGTTGATAGCTTCGGCCCAAAAGGATTGACTCACATTGTACTCACTAAGCATAGACCTTGTCATATCAATCAATGTTCTATTCTTCCTCTCAACAAGGCCATTTGATTGTGGAGTGTACTTGGCCGAGAGTTGATGCTTGATTCCAAGCTCATCACATAGCTCCTCAACTCTTGTATTCTTGAATTCACTTCCATTGTCACTTCTCACTTTCTTGATGGTTGTTTCAAACTCATTGTGGCATCTCTTGACAAAAGATTTGAAGGTGGCAAATGTATCACTCTTGTCATTGAGAAAGAATACCCAAGTGTATCTTGTAAGATCGTCCACCATGCTTGTGTATGTTGTTGGTCCAAATAGATCCATGTGCAATAACTCAAATGCTCTACTAATGCTCATCATGCCCTTCTTTGGATGGGTGTTACCAACTTGTTTGCCGGCTTGACAAGAGTTACAAAGTTTATCCTTCTCAAACACAACATATTTCAAGCCTCTTACTAAGTCATGCTTGATCAATCTATTCAATTGCTTCATCCCAACATGACCAAGCCTTCTATGCCATAACCAACCCAAACTTGATTTAGTGAGCAAGCAAGTTGACAATTGAGCTTCACTAGCATTAAAATAAACTAGGTAGGGGTTCTCATATCTAAAGCCTTTGAAGATCAAGTTTGAACCATCTACACTAATGATCTCAACATCATCTACTCCAAATATGCATTTGAATCCAAGATCACATAATTGAGGTACCGATAGCAAATTGAAGTTCAAGCTCTCAACTAGCAAGACATTGGATATGCTCAAGTCATTTGATATTGCAATCTTACCAAGACCCTTGACCTTTCCCTTGCCATTATCACCAAATGTAATACTATCAATGCCATCATTGGTGTTGTAGTCGATTGATTTGAACATTCTAGAATCCCCGGTCATGTGTTGAGTGCACCCACTATCAAGCACCCAATGCCTTCCTCCGGCTTTGTAATTGACCTACAAAACAAATTAGTTTCTTTTAGGTACCCATACTTGTTTGGGTTGTCCAAAGTTAGTGACCAAGGATTTTGGCACCCAAAGGGCCTTCTTCTTTGGGCCAACAATGGATGTGCCAACATACTTATCCATGATACCTTTAGCACTTTTGGTAAGCATATAACAAGAATCAAAGTGCATAGAGGTAGCTTTAGCAAACTTTGGTTTGGCTTATGTTAAGTTTGCAATATTAGTCGACATGCCCCACTTGCTTGCATTTTGTGCAATACCGACCATTGCTCCTCACAAAGCTAGGCTTAGGAGTTACAAAGGCCGACTTGCCCTTCTTGGGGGTATAGCCCAATCCCTCTTTATAGTGGTAAAATCATTGGCTACCCACGCACTTTAGTAAGCGGGCATCTCCACCATATGCCTTACCCAAAGCATAAGTGAGTTCATTAACATCATGTTTCAATTTTTCATTTTCAATCACTAGTGTAGCATCATCCTTTGAGCTATCACTAGTAGATGTGAAAGTGGAGGTGCTACATTGTGTTTCGGTTGGGGCAACAATGATAGGAGTGAAAAATGATTCATCTAGAATATCACAAGTTACTCCAATATTGCATGATGCAACAACCTTATCCTTGCTTTGATCAAGGAGAGAGGAGTGAGCCTTTTCAAGCTTGTGGTGAGTCCTCTCAAGCTTCTCATGAGCTTCCATTAGCCTCTCATGAGAGCCATTGAGCTCATCAAAGGATTGTTCAAGAGCCTTAAGCTTCTTGTTCAATTCTTTGCACTCCTTTCTCTTCTTCTCAAAGAAATCATAAGTTTTCTTCATCATATCAACTAGTTCCTCCTTGGAGTACTCCTCCTCCTCATCACTACTATCATCATCACTATCACTATCATCATGAGATTGTACCTTAGATGGCTTAGCCATGAAGCATGATGGAGTGTCGAAGATGGATGGCTTGTTGTTGAGAGCAATGCTTGCCAATGCCTTCTTCTTGGTCTTCTTCCTTTCATCATCACTAGACTCATCATCAAAAGAATCACTATCATCCCAAGTCACTACATAGGATTCACCCTTCTTCTTCTTGGTGAAGGATAGCTTCTTCTCCTTCTTGTCATGCTTGCTCTTCTTCTCATCGTCATCACTATGATTGGGACAATCCGCAATCATGTGACCGGCCATCATCTCATCATCATCATCACTTGCATCTTCATCATCACTTGACTCTTGCTTCTTTGCTTTGCCCTTGCTCTTGGATGAAGAAGCCTTGAATGCTAAGCTCTTCTTTTCTTTCTTTTCTTCCTTGACCTCTTCTTCTTCACTTTCCTCATTGTATTGCTCTTCGGTCATGATCTCACCAAGTACTTCATTGGGAGTGATATTGTCCAAACCATCTCTCCTAATTATTTCCCTCAAAGTTTTGTATTTCTTAGGCAAACAACCAAGAAAGCGGTTTGAGAAGTCTTCATCTTTGACCTTCTCACCCAAGCTCTTGAGATCATTGATGATCACTTGGAGCCTGTGGAACATCTCCGGGATGGACTCATCATCCTTCATCTTGATGTGAGATAGCTTGTCCTTGAGCATGTATAGCTTGGCATTCTTTACCGTTGAAGTGCCCTCATAAGTATCTTCTAATCTCTTCCACACTTCACTTGCTTTCTCAAGATCTTTGATTTGTTCAAACACCTTGGAATCAATGCCATTGTAGATGACATTGAGTGCCATGGTGTTGCATTGCCCGTTCTCTTGCTCTTTAGGTGTGGGAGTGACTTCATCAAGAATGACAAAGTCATGTTCGGTCACACTCCACACCTTCTCATGTATTGAGCCTAGATGCATCTTCATCTTCCTCTTCCAATAATCAAATGAGGTGCCATCAAACATTGGCGGTTTGCTCCCCACATGGTTGAATGATATTTGAGCCATCACTAACACCGAAGGTTGTTAAGCCTTGATAATAGTGGTGACCACGGCTTCGATACCACTTGAAAGGTTCTAGATGTCTAGACGGGGGTGAATAGCCTAATAAAAAATCTACAAATCACTAGAGCAATTGGTTAGATAACACTAAAGCGAAGCTTTTTGCTCTAGCTCTACTTAGGGTGCAAAGCCACCTATCCAATGTAATTCTAGTTAGCTAAGTGCTTGGCAATCAATAGCAAGAACCTAAAGCACTTAGCACAAGCTAGCAAGAACAACTACTAAAGAAGCTAACTAGCAAGCTAACTAGACAAGATATGGAAGAAGTAAATAGAAGAGTGGTAGTGATTGTTATACCGATGCCTTGTGATGTATGGATGTCAATGTAGAAAACCAATCACAAGAATACCAAAGAGTAGCCGGGAGACAAGATGAACACAATGATTTTTCTCCCGAGGTTCACTTGGTTGCCACCAAGCTAGTCCCCATTGTGTCGACTACTCAAGTGGTGTTTCGGTGGCTAATTGGCAATTCACAAGCCAAGCCCACTAACTCGGGCGCCACAAGAAACCACCCAAATGAGAGTAACTCAATGACACGAGCAATCCACTAGAGTTACCCTTTGGCTCTCTGCCGAGGTGGGTACAAGCCCTCTCACAATCACCAAAGTCGGCCGCAAACAATCACCAATTGCGCCGAAGCTTCTCCACAATCGCCAAGCCGTCTAGGTGTTGGCAAACACCAAGAATAACAAGAAATCACGCGGCGATGACGATGACCAAGTGCCACTAAAATGCAATGCAATGATCAAAGCACTTGGATCACTCAAACTCTCACAAGTATGCAACAAGAGTGATGAGAGTGAGTTGGGGGCTATCTCAAGCAAGCACAAATGGCTTAAGAGAATAGAAGGTGCAAGAGAGAGCCCAAGAGGCCGACCAAAACATATAAATAGCCACCACCATGGAACTAGCCGTTTTGCACCTTCATTGCCACTGTCTGCGTCTGTCCGGACGCAGTATGCATGGGGGGTCCGGACCAATGGCCATGCGTCCGGACCCTCCTGTATTTGAATCTTCCTGTTGACGCCCTTCTCTGTGCCTGCTGCGTGACTCCGGACGCAGGGAACAGTAGAGTCCGGTCCCGCATTTTTCTTGCGTCCGGACCCAGTCCAGAGAGGGTCCAGAGAGCTCCTCAGCTCCGGACCGCGTTAAGCGTCCGGATAAATATAACAGAGGAATCCAGAGAGCGCCGAGCTCCGAACCCGCGACCGGAGTCAGCGTCCAGATCCTCTTTAGCGTCCGGACCTCCTGTCCAGAGAGGCCGAGGCTAGGGTATGCCTCCAGTCGCATGCCCATTGGTCCGGACCGCACTTAGCTTGCGTCCGGACTCTGCGTCCGGAGCTCCTCTAAGTTCCAAACCGAGCCTCTGCTTCTTCTCCAAGTCTTCAAGTGCTAACACCATGTCTTCCAACCACTTAAGCTCTGTGTTAGCCTTTTACAATATATTATCTTGGATTTAGTTTTGTTCATGTCACTTTGGTTCATTTTATGTGAATGCAATGCAAACCTAGTGGCACATGATAACCGCAATCAAAACGAGTTTTCCCTTCTTAATAGTACGGCTATCTATCCTAAATGTGATCACACTCTCTATAGTGTCTTGATCACTAGACCAAAAATGACCCTATAGATATACCTTTGCCTAGAGCCCATTTTTGTTTTTCTCTTTCTTCTTTTCCTTAGTCCATGGAGCAGTTGATTCACCATGATCATCCATCTAGTTCCATGTACCAAGGTGAACCACCCTATCTTGATCATACACTTAGTTTAAGGGTTAGTCTATAGGTTTCATCAATTACTCAAAACCAAACAAGGTCTTTCACCGCGTCATGACGAGGAGCGTCAGCACCTTGGCACTGAGCCGCCGTAGGTCGACGTGAGCGGCGGGCGCGTGCCGGAGCACGACGCGGATGCTGCTCACTGTGAACACGATCTCCGCGACCTCCCGCCTGAGCTGCTTCCCGATGGTTCCTGTGGTCTCGGCGAGCATCTTGACCACCTGCAGCGACCGCTGCACGGCCTTGGCGCGCGTGGGGAACATGACAAACGTCGCGGGTTGGGAGGACGCGCCGCCACCGATGGCGGAGAAGTCGTCGCTGGGCTTCGCGACGCAACTAGTGAAACTGATGGGCCCGCACGAGCTGGTCCACCACCAGCTTGGACACGACGAGCGCGACAGAGAGGGAGAGAACAGGGGCCCGCGGCAACGTGGAGTGCAGGGACGCCAACGCGGAGCATGCCCCATATGTGACACCGCACCGCGCGTGCCACGACAGAGGCGGTGGTGCTGAGCCACTCCCGCCTCCCGGACCCGGACCCAGGCGCTCCTCCAAGCTCCCGCCCGATACCAAGAAGGAAGAAAAGGTGGAGGCGAACTGCCGCAGACGCCGTGGGCGGAGAGACGGAGAGGGAGGGAACAGGGGAGGGACGAGTGGTCCACCCTTCAGTGGCCATGCACACAATCCCCTTGGCCACCGTGTCAAACCGCTGACACGCTAGACGCCAGGTCAGCAATACCACCCTCCCAAACCGCCTTAGGGGGTTCGTTGACTGGTTTACGGAAGTTTAGAGTGTCAAATACCCGGTTTTATAGTTGGGGCTCTAGGTTAGACACACCCCAATAATTCAGGGGGTAAGTAGACTTTTTCCAATTATAGGACATTTGTTTTTTTAGATATATTATTTTTATTAATTATTTACCTAGATATAAGTGTATATTTAAGTGCACAGCAAATACAACATATCTTGAAAAAAAACAAAACGTTCTATCATTTGGAACAGAGTGGTAGTACCTTGTAAACTGAAGCAAACCCACCGCTGCCAATTGACCGAGCATCATCAAAATCATTTGTGATGTCTTTTAGAAGTGATAGTGGCAGTACACATGGCTTTGCACTTTCATCTTGTACCAAGCGCTCCAAGATATCGTACATGCTAGCTTCATAATCCATTTTGTACGTACTCGTCATGTATAAATGTGCCTTTCAAACATGAACCACAAAGAATATAATTATGTGGCCGATTAATTTTCATGTAATAATCAAGGAAGATAAAAATTACAGAGCTGATAATAGTTACCGGACGTTGGGCATTATCTGTCTGACCAATACTGTAAAGAATAGGAACGTCCTAACACGGATCCGTGGCATAGCCACACCAACAGGAGACTAAGAAACAATATCAAACTCTTGGTTGCCTCGCTGTTTATATAAAACTTTTTTTTTCTAAAATATGGGTAGCACGTGTTTCGTTAAGAAAAAGTTAAAAGTTTTTTTACACATTCAACATCACGTCATCACGAGATGCCATGATCGATGAATTAAACATGAACACAAGTCATCACTAGGCAGAGGAACGCATACTGTTGTAACGAACTAAATAACTTAATGTGCGACCAAAAGTTTACGGTGTTGAGCCTCAAGATGCCTGCGCCTCTGTCCGCCTTCCATGAGAGCTCCCACATTGCCACGTGCTTGGACGATGACAACAACTCTTTTTTTTTTGAAATAACAGGAGGAGCTAGAGGCTCCTACTGAAAACAAATCAGAATAAAACGGAAACAAAGTTTAGTACAAGGGCAGAAAAGAAAAACCGAGCAAAGCACAGCGGGGGGGGGGGGGGGGGGGGGGGGGGGGGAGGTGAAGGGAAGGGAAAGAGAGGAGGAAATCAGGGTACATCAAAGGATAGAAAGAAAAGCCAGGAGATTACAAATTTGAGTTGATCCATGATTCTAAATGGTGGCTGACTGCTGTCTTCGTTCTGTGCAAGAGAAGAGAGGCTTCAATAGAAATGTATCTCTTGCAAGCACAGGTTGTTGGAGCTTTGTTCTTGAATATTGCATCATTCCTTATCATCCAGATGGCCCAACACCAAATGATAAAGATTTCAATTGAGAAAGTTACCGAAAGCTGTAATTTCCAAAGATGGTAGACTTGCGGTATGGTGAGGTCATCAGGGAAATGAAAGTTTGCCAGACCCCAGCAGGATTTAGCAAAGGGGCAATAGAAAAGCAAGTGCATGACTGTTTCCTCAAGATTTTGCTGGCATAAGACACACTGGTAATCATCCAAGTGCATACCTCTTCTTCAAATCAAGTCTCTTGTGCTCAACCTATCTCTTAGAGCCAACCAGAAGAAGATTTTGTGTTTACCTTGACAAGAGGATTTCCAAAGGAGTTTGAAAATCGGGTCCGGTTGAGAAAACCCAATTAAGTTTCTATAGGCTTTTGCCACAGAGAATTGAGAAGAGTTCCATATATACTCCCACTTATCATTTAGATCACTCAAATTCAGGTTAGCAACTTCCAGGTGAAGATTCTGCGCTTGTTGAAAAGCTTCAACTGAAAGGGAAAGAGTGAAGAGATTGAGGAAATCAGGTGCCATAACAGCAGAGTGAACGCTGATATCCTTCTTTTTTGCAAAGGAGTGCAATTATGGGTGCTGCAACTTTCTCACATTACTATTCCAGAGATCATCCCATAGAAGGCAACTCTTCCCATTGCCAACCGACACACTTGCCATACCTTTGAATTTATCTAAGATTTTGAGGATGTCCCGCCACCAAAAAGAACCTTTTAGTCTTGTTGGATTTGGCAGTTTTCCATTTCTGTAGTGCTTATCCCAAACTAAGTTCATCCAAGGCAGATCATACTTATTGAAGAACTTATGTAAGTGCTTGAGTAACAAGGCTTCATTTTGAGTTTGTAAGTTTAGAACCCCCAAGCCACCTTCTTTCTTTGGGGTACAAACTAGAGACCAAGCTGCCTTTGCCACTTTTTTTCATTCAATTTGGCCCCTCTCCACAAGCAATGTCTTCTATATTTATCAATCTGCTTTATGACAGTCTTGGGCAAAAGAACTGAGAACATGGCAAAGGTGGGCAGGGCTGAGAGGACCGAGTTTGTGAGCTCAAATCTACCTGCATGTCTGAGAAAAGGAGAAACAAAGCTAAGTCTTCTTTCACATTTGCTGATAAGTGGTAAGAAGTCATCAACCTTTGGCCTGGTTATACCCATGGGGAGCCCAAGGTAGGGGAAGGGGAAGGAGCCAATCTGACATCCAAAGGTGTTTGCAAGGTGACTAACTTTGTCATTGTCCATGTTGATTGGAACCATCATAGACTTATTGAAGTTAATTTTCAAACCAGTTGAATCACTAAAACTCTGAAGAATACCTTTGAGAAAGAAGAGGTGAGGGGGGGAGGCTTCCATAACAATCTGTAAGGACCTGATTAGAGGGGGGGGGGGTGAATAGGCATGTTTAAAAACAACTTGCAACTTTCTGTTAGCACAGAGGCCGGCACTGCTGCTCTGAGGGTAGCACTGCTGGTCACCTGAACAGATATGAGCACAATTCAAAATGTAAAGATAGAATAGAAATTGTGCTTGAATAGAAACCTTCCTAGAGGTGTAGGGAACCTCTAGAACCACCTGAAAGTGGTAGCAAGACACCCACGAAGTATATCAGGTCCAAACCCTATAAATCACTTTGCAAACAATGTATATCAAAGAATAGAGACAATCACAAGGGGACACAAGATTTGACCCATGGTTCAGCTCACCACCAAGGCTTGCCTATGTCCACATTGTTGAGGTGTGCCACACAAGGCTCAAGATCACCACAAAGGCTAGCTCTTTCCTAGGTCCCAAGTCAAGGGAATGAACCCTTAAGATGAGAGGTAATGTATTAGCAATATGGAGGGTGATACAAACTTCCCTAGGCTGCCACACGAAGGAGGCAAGCTCAAGGGAAACCACTAGCCGGCTAGGAGCAACACTCCAAGAGTAAAGAACTCAAACTGCCGGCTACCACGCAAACCAAATGCTTGTAGGAGTTGAAGATCCGAGGGAGAAGCTTCTTCTCAAGCTTGGAGGCTCAATCTCTCAAAGGTTGATTGGAAATCAATGGAGGAGAGTGGTTGAGCACCAAGGGAGAAGGGGAGAGCTAGAAGAGAGTTTCTCTTTCTGTTTCACAAAGTTAGAATGAGAGAATGGCAGAACTAGCCGTTGGGGAGAGTGAGGGGTTAAGAAATACCCCTTCACTGTCCAACGGGCAGAACAAGTCGCGGCACTACCGGCCTGCCCGGCACTGCCGGCCTGGAGGCCAGCACTGCCGGCCTGGCAAAAACAGCAAATATGTGATCTTCGAATAGCTGGCTGTTTTGCCCACTATGTATGTGGAGGTGTGATATATTTGGATAGATATTGCATTTTGATTCACTTGTTGGCATGCGTGTTGAATCCCTCTTAATAGTACGGCATACCTAACTCAATTTCAAAGTATAAAATGAATTTAAACTCCTTTGAGCTTGTTGCCATGCACTTTTGTAATTGGAGGGGTCCGCCAACTTGTTCATCAACCTCCTTTTATTTAACTTGCTTGTCATACTTGTAAAATATCATTAGTCTCCTAAATATGTTGTTAGGTCACCCAAACCCACTTAGGGCTTGATTGCACTTTCAATCTCCTCCTTTTTGGTGATTGTTGACAACACACTTAGAACTTACAAAAGTGAATAATAATCTGAGACAATGCAAGTCGTGTGTGTAGGAGCTCCCCTAAATGTGTGAATATGAATTTGAATTTCCAAACTTGGCATGAGAAGCCAAGATTCACACATTGGAGTGAAATAAGGCTCCCCCTACATCCATGGCTGCTGTGGGGTGCTGAAAAAGGTGTCACAAGAATATACATGAAGGTACAAACCTGTCTCCAACACAAATTAGAGGGTTTGCTGTTGAGCAGCCCGGCACTGCCGGCCTGGCTGCATACAGCAAGCCCACGGAAGCTTGCGCACGACCACACAACACAATATAAAGATAAACTAAATGCATACTAATACAAGCATGATATATATGAGAGAGTACATGTCCACAAATAACACAAATCAAGTACTTAGTGGCAATATTACAATAAAATAGTTTTGAATGTTGCTCTCTCATCTCACTAACTAAAACTAAGATAACTAGCTGCAGCTCCTCCATGACCATCGAAGATTGTTGTACCCCTTCACTTAGTAATTCTCCCCCTTTGGCAACAAGTCACCAAAAAGAAGAAAAAGAACCAAGCTAAAAGAAATACAAACTCGTCACTACCCTCATCCATATGATCATCTTCATCATCATCTTCATCTTTATCTTCCTCATCATCATCATCTGGGGCTAAAGTGAAGTGAACACTAGGAGCTGAGGCACGTTTTCTACACCTCCGAGTCCGCGGGTGCTGAATCTCTTCCTCCTCCTCATCATCTCCTCCTCCTCCTCATCATCCTCATCATAGCTAGACTCCTCACTGAGCTGTGGTGGAGGTGTAGTTGGAGAAAGCTGCCTGAGACCCTGCTCCTGTCTGAGCTGCCTGATCTCTAGCCTGGTCTGGTAAGCATGATCATTGGCATAACAGATGCCAGCAAAGATCTTCTTTAGAATCCTGCCAAGCTTACCCTTCTTGCCTCTGGTAGCTGCTGCTGTGGAGGACTCAGGGCGATCTGAAGCTGCTGCTGCCCTGGTCCTAGCCCTGGGAGGAGTCACCTGCTCCTGAATAGCAGTAGAGTGGATCGCCTTCTCACCTCTGTAAGGCTCATGAGCAGTGTCCTTGATGTAGATCCTACCAGTCACCCTCTCAATTATGAACATGAGATAGGTAGCATAAGGTAGTCCCTTTCTAGCATCCTCAGCTGCAATGCATATATCATCCCATAGAAACCATGCAACTGAAAAAGGTGGTGCTCCACCTCTCATCCTCCTTAGCACATTCTTGGATGTAGCATAGAGGTTGGAAGCTGATCCCACCTTGGGATAGAGAGTAGTCCTGAAGAGGTTGTTCAATATGTAATACTTACTCCTCAACCCCTTCACAAGACCTTCTGCATGCTCAGGCTCAATGTAAAGTTGAGAGATTTTTTCATTGGTCAAGCCTCTTTCATCATGGATGTTCATGCAGTTTCTGTCATCTTCTCCAAATCCAAGGAGACGGGCAAATGTCACATAGTCAAGCTTATAATGCATGCCCTCTGTCATCCAATGCATCACCATGTTCTCCCTGCCAAGATAGGAAGTGGAATAGAACTAGTGAATTATCTCTGTGTTCCAATCATTCTGGAATCCCATCTAGTGATACATCCCAAGCTGCCTGCACTGATCAATGACTCTGTCAAATATAGGGTCTCTCTTGTTCTCCAAGTGCTCCCAATCAACATACTTCATCTTGATAATCTTGGGTTTGGCAGCATGGAAGAGGATAGTGGAATAGTAATCGGAATGAAAAACATTCCAGAATTTGTAGTCCACCCCCATGTCCTTTGACACATCATATGGATAGATGGCCCTTTGCTCTTGGACAGTCCGCCACTGATTCTGATAGCTTACTCTTTCTCTGACACGGCTGTCCTGTGGTTCCCTGACAAATATCTCCACTTCATGATGAGTGAGATAGGAACCATTCAACAATCCCAAATCTGGAGGTGTCCTAGGGCAAGCACCTTCTCTGATTGTTCTCCCTGCCCTTTGTAACTCCTCCTCCTAAATTATCCTCTGCTTGGGATTCAGGCCATCATCGGGAGTGCGAGTCTTTGTCCTTGGCCCCTTGCCTCTTCCACCACCACTCGATCCACCAACATCCATCTATGCATTTAAAAGGAGAAAAGATTAAGTTGCTGCATTTAGAATAGTAACTGAAACTCTAGTGGAGAGATTTGATAAAAAACGAGAGTCTATGGTTGATTGGAGAAGCAAGTACATGGGTGTTGTTGCCCAGAGCCCGGCACTGTTGGCCTCTGGCCCGGCACTGCTGGCCTGGTGCAGACAGGACCTATGCAAGCTTTTCCAATCCACCATGGAATCTAGGTTTTGATGAAATGTTACTACTGGAGGTACATCACCATACATAATGCAACTACTAACAACCTAAATCCCATCTCAAAATCTATACATTGCATAGATCGACCCAAGTTAGGGTTTTATGTTATTACCTTTGAAAGAGAGGGGTGAGGATGAAGAAGGTTGGGCTTGAATGGAGCTTGACGCAGGGAGGAAGATCCTCCACACCTCCTCCAATGGCAGTACCTCCGAAGGGTGGCACTGCCGGGGAAGAAGAGAAGGACCTCCGGGCTCCCTAGGTCTCCTTGGGTTGAGAGAGGAGAGGGAGAGAGTTATGTTGAGGGGGATATGACTTGGGATGGTGTCCCCTCGGGCCTGGGTCGGTCAAGTCGCGGCATTGCTGGACTGGGTCCGGCACTGCCGGGCACCCCGTCACTGCTGGTCTAGGGGCCGACACTGCCGGCCTAGCCAGGCAGTGAGGTACTATACCACCTTTATACTATATATTTATGCAAATGTGGACATATACCCCTTTCCATATGATGGTCAGTATGCAATCAGCAATACACACAATGACCACCATACTCAAGTTTCTTTCAAAATGAGTTTTGAAACACTTAATTGAAGTTTTTCAAAGTTTTGCCTAAGTCGCTAGGTGGACAAACAAATGTGTGCTATAGTTCAAACCACATTACGAGAATCAAGTATATTCAGCTCACTACGCAAAGAACAAAACCTTGTCTCATCGAGAGGCTTAGTGAAGATATCGGCTAGGTGCTTTTTGGTGCTCACATGGCGAGTTGCGATATCTCCTTTTAATTCGTGGTCTCTCAAGAAGTGATGACGAATGTCTATGTGTTTGGTTCTAGAGTGACTAACCGGGTTATTTGCGAGTTTGATGGCACTCTCGTTATCACACAAAAGAGGTATCTTGGTGAATTGACATCCAAAATCTTTTAAGGTTTGCCTCATCCAAAGTAGTTGAGCGCAACATGCGCCGGCTGCAACATACTCGGCCTTGGCGGTGGAAAGGGCTACACAATTTTGCTTCTTAGAACAACAAGACACTAGGGACCGTCCAAGGAATTGACACGTCCTCGAAGTGCTTTTTCGGTCTACCTTGCAACCGGCGTAAGCGAAATCCGAATACCCATGTAGATCGAACTTAGAGCCCTTAGGATACCATAAGCTAAGGTTAGAAGTGAAAACTAGATATCTCAAGATTCTCTTAACGGCCACTAGATGACACTCTTTCGGGTTAGCTTGAAATCTAGCACACATGCACACACTAAGCATTATGTCCGGCCTAGGTGCACATAAGTAAAGGAGAGATCCAATCATGGAGTGATATACCTTTATATCCACGGATTTCCCTCCTTCATCAAGATCAAGATGTCCATTGGTTGGCATGGGAGTCTTGATTGGCTTTGCATTGGCCATGTCAAACTTTCTCGATTTGGAAGCCGAATTCTCTTTGTGCTCTTCTAATGAAGGTTTTCACCTTATCTTGCACTTGTGCCTTATCATACATGAAAAACACCCAAGTGAATCGAGTAAAGTCATCAACAATAACTAAACCATGTTTGTTATCGCCAATGCTTATGTAGGCCACCGGTCCAAAGAGATCCATGTGAATTAGCTCCAATGGTTGCTTGGTGGAGACAATGCTCTTTGGTGGGTGAGGTGCACCTACTTGCTTTCCGGCTGGTCAAGCGCTATAAATTCTATCCTTCTCAAAATGAACATTTGTTAGTCCAATAATGTGTTCATCTTTTAGGAGTTTGGCCAAGTTCCTCATCCCAACATGAGCTAGTCGGCGATGCCATAGCCAACCCATGCTAGATTTTGCCACTAAACAAGTCTCAATCTTAGCTTTACTTTTGTTCAAATCAACTAGGTAAAGCTTGCCCTTCAAACGACCTGTAAAGACAATAGAGGAATCCTCCCTCTTAAAGACTTCCACACCCTTATCCGTAAAGAGACAATTGTAGCCCATCTCACACAATTATGAAACCGACAAGAAGTTGTAACTCAATGAATTCACATGTAATACATTTGAGATGGAATGTTCAAGAGTAATAGCGACTTTACCAAGACCAATCACTTCCCCTTTGGAGTTGTTACCGAAGATGATATTCTCACATGCATTTGAAGTTGGGGAATATGATGAGAACATACTCTTCTCTCTGGTCATATGATTTGTACATCCACTATCAAGCACCCAACTTGATCCACCGGAGGAGTATGCCTAAAAACAATTTAGTTCCTAGATTTAGGCCCCCAATCAATCTTTGGGCCTTGCATGTTAGTCACCACAATCTTAAGAACCCAAATGTTCATGCTTCTTTTATCATGTTTCTCATCACCCACAAATTCTGCAATGACTTTACCACGGTCATTGCATTTCAACATGTAGCATGAAGACAAACTTCCTTGAGGTGACCTTGCCTTAGGTTGATAGGAATATTTGTTCTTGGCCACCCAGATTGAGTCCTTTGGTTTCTGAGAAACCTGCTTTTGCTTGGGCACCCTCTTGGCATGGACTTTGGCTTTAGCTTGATCAGGTGAAGCAGTGGTAGCCTTCCCTTTAGTGGGGTGCGACACTGCCGGCCTGAGGTCCGGCACTGCCGACCTCTGGTCCAGCAGAGTAGTTGTCTGTGCAGGCTTATCTGCACCAATGCTTCCCTTCTTCTCAAACCTGACACACTCAATGCCTTTTACTATTTTTCTTCCATTGGTTTTACCTCCTTGAGTGTGTCCAAGCCCATCCTTGATTGATGGATGCCTTCCATCCTTGTATTGGATTTTCTTTGGCTCAACTTTGTTTTGTCATTCTTCTTTGAAATTGAAATTACATTGTTGAGCCTTGCTATTTCTTTCTTCATGGCCTACATGTTGGCAAGGTTAGTGGTATAAGCATTCAAATCAATATTATAGCATTTTCCACAACCTTGGCTAGTGGATGGAGAAGAGGCATCATTTGCTTTAGGAAGATGTGAGTTGCCCTCCCAAAGAAGTGTAGGAAAACGAGGTTGCTACACTAGCCGGAAAACAAAACTTTTCGACCTCATAAACCAGGATCTACTGCTAGTTACAGGTTACGGGATTACCACTAGACGCGTAGGTGCAGCGGAAGACGACTTGATGTAGTCGTGCGCGTCGCAGCAGGCAGTGCAGTTGCGTGGTCGTCCGTCTCAACGTCCCCTTCACGCGGTTCGTCCTTGTGCTCCAGATGCAGCACCTCCGAGGAATCCCACACGTGCAGGGAGGAAGCGTTGCGCCTCCGGACTGCTAGGTCTGCGAGGAGCAAAAGGCACGAGCGTGGGGAGGCGACGGCGGCTGCCAAAAGGCGTGGATCAATATCGCCCCGCGCCCACCCCTTGCTTATATAGGCGTCCTGACGAGCTCCCACGTTGGAGGCCCATTAGTAACCCTAAACCTAGTCTAATTCGGGTCCAACCCGAATTAGGCTTCCAGCCCTTTAAGCGTGCGACCCTATGGGCTCACGCATACATAGACATGGCCCAAGTACTCTTACTCGACCAATAGTTGATAGCGGCCTCTAGCAAGGCGTGTGAACTCCTATGCATACGCTATGATCATATTAGACGAACCACTATGACCATGTACAAGTTATTCCCTTTGCACTCGATATATGGTTCAACTCGTGGGTTAACACTTAACCCAAGCACGGCCATGCATTTGTTGATCCAATCACATGAGTGATCCAGTGATATCTCTCTCACGAAGAGAGGGGCAAATTCCATCTTGATTGTCTTTGTCTCATAGCATGTTTCCCGACCACCCAATGACCACCTTTATAACTACCCAATAACGGAGTAGCGTTTGATAGTCCCTAAGTAGATCGTTTCACATCTTGAGTACATACCACAATCTCAGGTCTAAGGACATAACGTACATGACATGAATAGAGACTTTCTCTTGTTTGGTCAGTCCAGCCTACATGTCTCACATGTGCCCACATTATTAGTTTGACATCTCCATGTCTATGACTTGTGAAAGATAGCCATCAACTAATACATGTGATGGTCTAATATTCAAGTGTGCTCTTACAAGAATGCTGACCAGGGACAACTTTTATAATAACCATTCAGGTAATTGAGTTCCACAAACAATTCACATAATCGTCAATCAATACTCGTTGTCTATAATGGATATTCAAAGAACACTTTATTAATCATGGATACAATCGGAATATAATCATCTACATGATTAGCTCTAGGGCATATTCCTAACAAGAAGGTTGTATTGTGCTTCAAGCTCTTGATGCTTTTCAATTAAGCCACAATGCTTTTGCTCAAGGTCACTACACTCCTTCTTAGTGATAGCATGAACTTTTTGTTCTTTGGTCAAAGCCTTAGTCAAAGAGCTCACCTCACTCCTTTCTAATGCAAGAGCTTCCTCTCTAGCAATATAGAGATCCTCTTGTTTGATAAGAGTCTTCTCTCTAGATGCTAACTCACTCTTGGTTGCCTCTAATTCATCCAATATGTTAGCAATGAAGATTTTGGTCTTTTCATCCATGTTATTAGTTATTTGAGTTATTTCTTCATCACTAGAGCAATCATCACTAGAGTAATCACTAGAATCACTACTAGAGATGTCATCGGGAAGAGGAGTTTTGGGTTTCGGTTTTGATTTTACCTTCTCACCCTTTTCCATGAGACAAATGTGAGGGGAGCATTCATCATCATCGGACATGTTGTTGAAGAGCCTTGGTGAATTGGATGGCTTGTGAATAGCAATTGTAACCATCTCTTCATCTTCACTTGAGCTCTCGGTTGATGAGTCCTACTCATGCCCAATGTGTGCTTCACCCACATATCTCTTGCCTTTATTGTAGTCACCCTTGTCTTCTCTCTTGCCCTTGCCAAACTTGTCTTCTTTCTTTTCATTTGGGCATTCGGCAGTGAAGTGCTCGGTGCTACCACATCTAAAGCAAGTTCTTGATTTCTTGTTTGTGAACTTCTTTCTTGTGAGCTTGTACCCATGTTTCTTGATGCCCTTGTTGAATCTTCTCATGAAGAGAGCCATGTCATCAATGTTCTTGGCTTGTTCATCTTCATTTGACCATCACTTGATGTTGGAGCTTCGGGTTCATGCTTGATGGCTTTGGTTGCGTGTGATTTGCTTGAGGAAGCTTGCTTGCTATTTTTAGGACATCTAGGGCATGCTCTCCTTGTGCTCTTGTTGGCTTTGAGAGCCACATCCTTGATCTCCATCCCTTCCATCCTTGCTTGCATCTCACCAAGCTTCTTCCTCTCAAGTGCTTCTTCTCTTTGTAGGTCAAAAGTCATGATCCTTCCAAGGACATCACTTGGGGTGAAGTACTCAAATCTCTTCTTATCTCTAATCAATGTCACCACGGTCTCATTTCATGGAGAGTAGGCTTCTAGCATGATCTTGATGACCTTGTGATCATTGACCTCTTCACCACCAAGGCCCCTAATCTTCCCAACCATGGTCATCAATCTATCGAACATCTCTTGTGGCCCGTCACCTTCGTTGATCACGAACCGGTTGAGCTTGACCATCAACAAATCAATCTTGGACTGCCTCACTTTGCTTACACCTTCATGTGCAAGGTGCAAGGTGTCCCATATCTCCTTGGCAACCTCCAAGCCCATCACCTTGTTGTAGTCATCTCCATCCAATGCACTTAGCAACACACTAGATGCTTGTGCATTGAGTTGGATGCAATGGAGCTCGGTGGTGGTGGGGCTTGTGGGATCAACCGGAGTCTCACATCCTCTATGAACAATCTCCCAAGCACCAGGGTGAAGACCTACAAGATAAGCCTTCATCAAGTGTTTCCACTTGGCAAAGTTGGTCCCATCGAAATGAAGCAACTTGCCGGCGGGAACATGAAATAGGGGTTTATGCTCATGGTTAGAAATAGAAGAATAGTTAAAGGATACAGTGGAGTATTTCTTGCTGCCCTCATCCTTCTTCTTCTTCTTCTTCTCATCCTTCTTCATGATCTTGGAGGCTTGGTATGATGCATCATCATCACTGCTGTAACACCCAAAAATTTGAGAGCATTTTAAATTAGATGAAAATGATTTAATTATGAAATTATGTGAGCATTTCATTTAGTGGAATAATAAAATTCTTAGAAATAAAATAAATTTTAGTTTAGTAACATGAATGTGCATTCATGCAGTTGCATAAATTTCTTGATTGATTGAATTTGCAAAACTCAATTTTCAAATGGATTCAAAATTTTTTGGAATTTGAAGTTGGAAAAAGAAAATAAAAAGGAAGAGGGCCTGATCTTTCTCACTTCCTGAAACCCAGCCCAACACCCTCTCTCCCTCTTTCTCTCGGGCGGCCCAACTAAAAAGGCCGAAGCCCATCAAGCAGGCCGGCCCACACTTCCCTCTCTCCCTCGGACTCGCTGACAACCGGGGTCCACATGTCGGCGCCGATCTCCCTCTCCCTCACCCTCTCTCTCTCGCTGCTGTCTGGCCCCAGCCGTCAGGCTGCCTCAATCGCTTCCTCTCTCCCTTTCTCTCTCTGATCAACCGGGCCCAGCTGTCGGCGCCTTCTTCCCCAACTCCCCTCCGCTCAGTTCGGCCGCGTGCGCGTGGATGAGCACGTCGAGTCCGGCAACCGTCCGCGCGTGCCCCGCTCCCACTTCCCCGCACCTTGCCCACGATGCCGCAACGGCACCGCGCGTCCCGCACGCTCTGCCCGGCGCTATAAAGCTGAATGCCGCGCCCCTGCTCTCCCCCTTTCCCATCTGCACTCCCCGCGCCGATGCCGCCGCTGTGTCGCACAGAGATCGCACCGGAGCCTTGCCAACGCCTCGGTGAGTCTCGTTCCGTAATTGCGATCACCCCGCGAAGCTTCCCGGCCCGATCCCTCCCTCCGTCGTCTATGCAGTGACCGCAGAACGCTCGACGCCGCGGACGCGGAACTCTCGGACCGCCGCGACGCCGACCGCCGTTCCACGCCGCACCGAGCCATCTCCGCCCTCCAATCCGACTCGGTGAGCTTCGCCATCGCCCCTTCTTCCTCCCTGAGCCTTTATTTCAGCATTTGGTAGCCCTTGTGGCACTGGCCGCGTGTGTCCCGTGCCGCCGTCAATGGCGCCGCCGCGGGCAACGCACCTCTGCCGCACACCATCTCGTCCGAGTACCTCACTAGCACCGCACGGACACACCGCACGTCCCTATGTCCTCAATTTGGTCTCTAACGCACTGTAACATCTCGGCCGCGTACTCCAATCCATGTCGATCGTGGCGCCGCCGCGGACCTCCCTGTTTCGGCAAACCGCCGCTCCAATTGAGCCCTCTGTTGCACTCGCACGAGCACGCCGCGTCTCCCAGTGCTCTCAATTCGGCTTCTAGCCCCGTGGCTAACCACACCCGCACACACAGAATGACTCCGGCCATGGCGCCGCCGTGTACGCCATGCTCCGGTCGTCCCCTGTCTCACCTGAGCACCCCATCGAGTCCGCGCAAGCACGAGGAACACACGGGTGCTTCCGGGTGGATCTGAGAGGGACGGGAACGTCACCCCGACGACGCGTCGGCAAGCTTGGTCCACTGCGGGCCATGGCGCCGCCATCAAGTGTCGTGCAGCGGCGGGGAAAAAGTCCCCTTTGTTTCTGCGCCGTTGGATCGTGTCTGCGCGGTCGGGATTAAATCCCCGAAGGGGTATGCACCCCGGTCCACGGTGGACCGGTGGACCACGGCCGCGCTCGGTTCATGACTGTGCCCGTGGACCCGCCCTATCCCGAGCCGCCACGTGGCAGGTCTATTGACCCCACATCATAGCGCTAGCGTAATCCTCGGAATACGCTTTCTCGGTTCAGAAAACGCAATCCTATTCGGTTTATTCCAAAAATGGAAATCTGATATTTACAATTTTGCCACTGCCTTATATTGCTTATAAAAACTTTATTTTAACTCCGATTTTGACGATTCGAGTTGCGTTAGATTCATAATGAAATTCTCTACATGTTAAACCATCTGTTGTTCATGTTTGAATTATTTAAATTCAAGGATAATTCAAATACTAAAAATGCTCCTAGAGAACCAGTTAAATTCATATCTTTTGCGTTTTAAATCCGATTTTCGTGAAATTCGTGTTGAAATGATCGTAGCAATGCGTAGTGTATTTTTATAAACCTTTTAAATCTGTTTATTGTTATTGGTGTACTGTTCTAATATTAGTCTTGTTTGATTTGTATGTATGAAATTGGAATGCGTGTTGTTGCAATGCCGTGATCGAGTTCAGGCAGTGAGGAGTTTGTTGGTGACCAAGAGTTCTTTGATCAGGAGTGTTTTGACCTGCAAGACTTTGAGAATCAAGGCAAGTATAGCATGGGACTTTCCTTGTTATCCTATTCATCATAATTATGATTTCATGTGCATGTGTTCAATTTGATACCCGTAGTTTAATTCCCTAGAATTGAAATCCTTTACCTTGTTTCCTATGGGATATGCATATGGGTAGATGGCTAGTGCTATATAAATGAATACTTGATCCCTGCCAAATGTTATAAAACTTTGAATGAATGGGTGATCCTATTATGGCAATTGGAACATAACTCTTTTAATAACTCACTGTTGGCAAAAGCTGGGACTGACAGTGCTACCGTGGGAGCTACATGGCTCTGGCTTTAACTTAGTAGTAGGCTCTTTTCTAGCTCGTTAGCGGTTACCCGAAAGGGCGCATTAGGCTCTTGCCGAGCTGGTTATAGTGCGGCCTCTGTCTGAGTTTGAGCGTAGGCTGCGGGTCTTTATGCTACTCGGAAGGGGAGCTCTATCGCCCCTTGCCAATCCTAGCGGCCCTAATCTTGTTAGACGAGATACTATGAAAGGTTTCATAGTGAACCCCGCCCACTCACCTTGGCAGTGTTATGGGAGTAATTAACCCGGGCAATCGGGGCATCACGACTCACGGGTAAAGATGCACAACCTCTGCAGAGTGTTAAAACTGATATATCAGCCGTGCTCACGGTCACGAGCGGCCCGGAAAACCGACGGATTAATTAATTAACTTGACCAACCTTTTTGTTCCTGTTGCCACCACTTTAATGATGATGTTTATGATTCTTTAAAACTTTGGCAGTGGTATAAATGGAATCATTTGGGGTTTAAGCATAACCTAAAGCTTCTTAATAATAAAACTTTGACCAACTAAAAGTGCTAAATGCAGTAAACCAGTGTCAGCCTTTTGAGCTTCATAACCCCATGTTATACTGCTGAGTACAAGTGTACTCACGCTTGTTTTCTTTTAAATTTTGGATAAAAATCCCAGATGGGTAACAGAAGCAGGAGGCTATGAGGAGTTTCCTGAAGATTTCTAGGCTTAGTCAACTAGTTGACCTTTCCTTGTGAGATGGAGCCTCAAGAGCTAGTGTATCTTCCTTTGTTTTATTTATTCTTGTAATGGATATATGTTCGATATGTATTAAACTCTGTGATGGTACTTTGTAATTTGTGAACTTATGTGTGGATCATTCCTGGGCACACATAATGTTATGCATCCTATTTTGTCCTTGAAATTGGGTGTGACAACTGCTGGTCACCTGAACAGATAGGAACACAATTCAAAATGTAAAGATAGAATAGAAATTGTGCTTGAATAGAAACCTTCCTAGAGGTGTAGATCGGGTCCAAACCCTAGAAATCACCTTGCAAACAATGTATATCAAAGAATAGAGACAATCATAAGGGGACACAAGATTTGACCGTGGTTCAGCTTACCACCAAGGCTTGCCGACGTCCACGTTGTTGAGGTGCGTCACACAAGGCTCAAGCTCACCACAAAGGCTAGCTCTTTCCTCGGTCTCAAGTCAAGGGAATGAACCCTTAAGATGAGAGGTAATGAATTAGCAATATGGAGGGTGATACAAACTTCCCTAGGCTGCCACACGAAGGAGGCAAGCTCAAGGGCAACCTCTAGCTGGCTAGGAGCAAATATCCAAGAGTAAAGAACTCAAACCGCCGGCCACCACGCAAACCAAATGCTTGTAGGAGTTGAAGATCCGAGGGAGAAGCTTCTTCTCAAGCTTGGAGGCTCAATCTCTCAAAGGTTGATTGGAAATCAATGGAGGAGAGTGGTTGAACACCAAGGGAGAAGGGGAGAGATAGAAGAGAGCTTCTTTTTCTGTTTCACGAAGTTAGAATGAGAGAATGACAGAACTAGCTGTTTGGGGAGAGTGAGGGGGTAAGAAATACCCCTTCACTGTCCAACGAGCAGAACAAGTTGCGGCACTGTCGGCCTGGCAGAAACAACAAAGATGTGATCTTCGAATAGCTAGCTGTTTTGCCCACTATGTATGTGGAGGTGTGATATATTTGGATAGATATTGCATTTTGGTTCACTTGTTGGCATGCGTGTTGAACCCCTCTTAATAGTAGGGCATACCTAACTCAATTTCAAAGTATAAAATGAATTTAAACTCCTTTGAGCTTGTTGTCATGCACTTTTGTAATTGGAGGGGTCCGCCAACTTGTTCATCAACCTCCTTTTATTTAACCTGCTTGTCATACTTGTAAAGTCTCATTAGTCTCCTAAATATGTTGTCATGTCACCAAAACCACTTAGGGCTTGATTGCACTTTCACAATCAAAGTGTCATCGGTATATTGGATTACTGGAAAATCAGGACTTGGAGCAGGGATGGGGTTGTTAAGGTGCCCAAGCTCAGCTGCTTTGTTCAGAATAGACTGTAGAAGATCAACAACAAGGACAAACAATAAAGGGCAGAGGGGGTCACCTTGTCTAACACCCCTTTTGCAGTGAAAAGTTTTCCCAGGGATTCCATTCAGTAGAACAACAGAAGTACCAGATCTGAGGATTGATTCTATCCAAGAGATCCATTTTGCACTGAAGCCCTTGTGAGATAGGACCTCAAGAATTAGCTTATGTTCAATTCTCTCAAAGGCTTTCTCAAAGTACAATTTTAGCACCACTATTTATTTCTTTGATCTTTGGCAAAGGTGGAGGTATTCAAAGGACCAAGCAAGACAATCTTGGATAGTTCTTGATTTGATGAAGCCATACTGATTCTGATGGACCAGCTGAAGAATCACAGATTGCAATCTATTGGCAAGTAGCTTAGTGATGATCTTGATGGAGCTATTCAAAAGGGAGATGGGCTTGAAATCCCCCACTGACTGTGCACCATCATTTTTGGGGATTAAGGTGATGAATGAGTCATTGATGCTCTGAAGGCAAGCAGAATTTTCTTGGAAGGAAAAGCACAGACTATAGAAATCTTCTTTGATGAAAGACCAACAGTTTTTGTTGAATTCATTATTGAAGCCATCAGGTCCAGGGGTTTTGTTGTTTGGAAGAAGCTTAACCACTGAGTCAATTTCCTCTTTTCAGAATGGCTAATCAAGCCAGCTCAGATCAACATTTGGCTGTAGGAAGAAACTTAGGTTGAAGGAGATTTCAGAGAAGTCATATTGCCCAAGTCTTTCTTTAACAGCTTCCCAAAGAATGAGCTCTTTTTATGCATGATTTACTACAATTTCTCCATTGCTCTTTTGAAGCTGAGCAATCAAGTTGTTTCTATGGTTGATGGTAGCACTGGCATGAAAAAGTTTTGTTCCTGCATCACCATCTTTGACCCATTTGATTTTCCCACGTTGTTTCCAGTAAAGTCTTTGTTGTTCAAGCAACTGTTTTAATTTTCCATGGAGGAGTTCTTTGAAATTCCATTCTAGAACTGTCAGATTTCTAGTTTCCTCCATAATTTCCAAAAGAGAGATGATGGATTTGACTCTTTCTTAGGTTTTCTTGAGGCTAGAGAAAGATTTTTGCCAAATCCTTCGAGATTTCCTTAAGCTTTTAAATTTACCAGTGATGACTTTGGCCTTGTTAGTGTGAGAGTTGGTTTTAGCCCAACCTTGCTAGGCAATCTGCATGAAGCTTGGGTGGTTGAGCCAAAAGTTTTCAATTCTGAAGATGTTTCCTTTTGGGATAGAAGTGGAGACTGAAATGTTGCATCGCCAATGATCAGAAGTTTGCATGATCATAGTGCTGACCGAAGTTGCAGGATAATTTGTGGTCCAAGCACTTGAAGTAAAAAACCAGTCAAGTCTTTCCAAAAGAGGGAAAGGTTGTTCGTTTGTCCAAGTGAATCTTCTCCCATAGAGAGGTAGCTCAACCAAGCCAAGGGAATTAATTGTATCATTGAACATAAGCATTTCATTAACATTTCCACCTGGCTTGTTTCTGTTTTCAGGCTTTCTAAGTAGATTGAAATCTCCAACTAGGAGACAATTTTGGTTGTCATTAATTGGGTAGTGCTTTAGCCATCTTACAAAGCTTCTTTTCCCTTCATCAGTGCACGGCCCATAGATATTTGTAAGGAACCAGATGTCTCCATTGTGCTTGGCAGTGAGCTTGACTGTGATTGCAAAGTCATTTTGGAAAAGTAAATGGCCAGCAAAGCAATTACTTCTCCAGGCTGTTAGAAGTCCCCCTGACGCCCCAACAGAGGGTAGGAACTCAAAATTGTTAAGAGCAGCAGGGCAGAACATTCTGAGAAAAAGAGAGTCAAAATGCTGCCTTTTAGTTTCCTGTAAACAGATAATGTCACAACCAACATCCACAATAGTATCTCTAATCAAGCACCACTTTTCATTCGAGTTTAACCCTCTAACATTCCAGCACAGGATTTTCCAAAATTTCTGTGAGTGGGCATTCATGGTGACAACAGAAGAAAAGTAAGATTTTTATCTTCAACAAAGAAGACTTGAAGCACCAGGCAAATGAGGATCACAGTATAGAAACTTGCGAACACATGGTGGATAAGTACCCATGTATGTTCAGCTTTGATGATGAGTGATCGTCCAACACGTGAGTGTTTCAGTTTGAGTGGCTTATCCTAACCTCGGCGAAAGTAGAAACTGTGCTTGTCTATCGGCTTGTGGTGTGCAGGTGCAATGCCTTGTGACAGTGGTCAATGACGTGGAGAAGGTCGAGTAGAGGCTTGCCGTGCCGATGGACTGAGAGCGGTGAAGGGCGGAAGCGGGGCTCGGACTGAGGGACCATGGGCGCCGGCGGACTAGCTGTGGTGGCTACTACCTGGAACCGGCGAGTGCGAGAAGACATGGAGGTAGACTGAGTCGACCAAGTCAAGACGGTGGACGCGCGAGTCGAGCGGAGGCTCAGGGGACTTGGAGTCCGATCGGGCGAAGACAAGGTGGCTCGCGTCGAGTGGTTTGGGCCTCAAAACTATCCGCGTCGGTTTCCAAGTTTGGGCCGCAAAACTCGGGGTTTGGTAGTTGAGCCAAAAGCTACCGGTGGCGGGTTTCGTGGGTTTGGGCCTCAAAACCTAGGCGGAGCTTCTGAGGAAGCGGGGATGGCACGTGGCGGAATCCTGGAGGTTGCGTCGAGGCGACGGCAACTCCCGGCAGGAAGCGGGGTTGTCCATTCAAAATGCGGGAGATATTTTCCGGAGCTTGGACTGCAATGCTTAGGCTAGGTAGTTCACTCATTGTATCTAGGGGGGTCTTTGGGAAATAGCCAAAGCCCGATAAGTAGGGGGTGAAGGGGTATCCCTCGTCCCATCTCTTGAACCCTAATCATTTTGCCCCAACTCTCTCTCTACCCTCTCTCTAGTTCATGAGATCCCTAGGTTGATTTCACCAACCTCTGTAAGAACTTGAGTTTGTTGCGAGGAATCGGAGGCCGTAACCTCCGTAAGCCATGGTGGCTTCGATTCCTTGACCGTGTCACCGTTTTGCTTGTGTTCTTCGTGTTTTGCTTTTGCTCCCTCTTTTTCCCGAGATGATTTCTCTTTGTAGGGAGTAGCTCTTGCAAATCCGTTTGAACTAAGTTCTTGGTACTCGTGAGGAACATCTTTGCACCGAAGGAATTTTCCTAAAAACTCACGAGCACATAGATCAGGCGATTTCTTTGCGGAGTTCTTCGTTCTTGCCCCTTTTCCCCCAAATCCTCGTTTCCCTTCAATCCTCTCCAAATTGAGCAATGATTTCTTCGGGATAGCTCCTCCATAGCACTAGAAACATGCCTACCAAGTTGGGTTGCTAGTGGAGATCATTTGGTTAGGATTTGGGAAGTTTTGGTGGAGAAAAAAATTGCTTTTCGAGCTTTCTACGTTTCTGTCGGGGGCGTCGGACGCTCCGACGGTTTTTGCATCGGACGCTGGTACGTGCTGACGTCAGCGTCCATCGCTCAGCTTGTTTGTGTCCTTCGGTTTTGGCATCGGACGCTCTTCAGAGTCCGTCGCCCAGTGTCCGTCGCGTCTTGTGCGCTGTGCAGTTCTGTCAGGCTTTCGGGTAGGCCGACGAACGCTCATCCAAGCGTCCGTCGCCAAGCGTCCGTCGCTTCAGCAGTTCTCAGCTTCTGTTAGGCTCTCTGGAAGGCCGACGGACGCTCGCCTAAGCGTCCGCCGCCAGCGTCCGACGCCCTACCTTGGAGCGTCCGTCGCCCTGTCTTCCAGCGTCCGTCGCCCTGCTGTCTAGCGTCCATCGCTTGCTTTTCTGGCTGATTTGCTTGGAATTCTTGCCTCTTTCTCATAGGGGTTGAGAACTATTTTGGGGGGTTTCCGATGAGTTTTTCTCCACTGCTAGTGAGCTTTCATTTGCTCGTTTTCGTCTGAATCCCCGCTCGCGTTGCTCGGTTTGGTTTTTTTGGGACGAGTGACCCGAATATTTCGAGAGAAATTTGAGGCTCCCATTCACCCCCCCTCTGGTCGCCGTTCTCGGTCCTTCAAAACTGATCAACACACATAGCATTGTTCGACAATCCATAAGAAGAGTACCAACAGCAAGCTGCCCAGAGGGATAAGAACACACTAGTAGACTAAAGAGTGGTAGCAAATGAGTAGCCATGAGTTCCAAACAGACTTTTAATACAATCCAGTACCACAACAACTTGTTTAACAAAAAACTAAGGAAACAGTAAAAGATAACTAGCACATTCAGTGCCAAAGGATGAGGCATCAACAAAGGGAGCTTGGTTTCCATGGGGACATAGACGCCACACCAGGCTTCCCAAATCTGAAAGGTAATCTTCATTTCTTGGGGTTTTTGCTTGGTGTCTTTCCCTTATTAGAGGGGTCAACACCAATATTTGTCTCATCTGAAGGCTTGGAAGCTTCATCTGATTGCTACAAGTTTGAATCCATGTATTTTTCAGTCATATGCTTGTCAGGCTGGTTCTTCTTCCCTGCCTTGTCCTCCTTGACTTTCCTGACTTTATTGGTCAGGTCAGCCATCTTGGTGCCATTTCCTTTCCCAAAGGTTTTTTCATTAGGTTCAGATTGGAATCAGATAGCAGTTCTTCATCAATCTGACAGAAATTGACACCAATGTCCTTGATTAGCTTGACTAAAAGAGTTGGGGGCACAGGGTTGCAGGAAATGCATCTTTTGGAGCAACTGTTATGCTTGAAACCTTTATTGGCCACTTTCAGCCTTAGGCTTCTTCTTACTTCTGTTTCAACAACTAGCTTCTTGGTTCTGGGCTTGTCTTGCACAGGGGGAGTCTGACTTTCCTGCTCCAATTCATTGTTTGAAACAATGAGCTTGGGTATCTCAGACCCATGGCTTTCAGTCCTATCAATTTGGCAGAAACTTTCTTGAGTAGGAGCTTCATCAGGGATACTAATGATGATTGAATTAACTGATTTGCTGAAAAAGGCTCATGCTTCAGATCTCATGAAGGACTTGGCCCAGTTATTGTTGGTTGGGGAGATCAGCAGGCTGGTAAAGAAGGGGACCCATTGGTCAGGAATGCAAGCCTTGCTCCCAGAGCCATTCTGTAACATGAGCAGTTTCGATTTTAGACAGCTGTTAGAATCAAGCTGCATGGCTTTGTGAAAGGTGGGGTGAGGATCATCCCTGATGAAAACAACCCCAATATGCAGGAAGTTTCTTGCAGAATTAGCTGATTCTTGTTTAGAATCAGTGCCATCCATAAGCATATTAACTGAAATTTCTTCATCACTGATAACTGGCTCAATGGGTAAATGGGGGAAGGGAGGAATCCAGTCATTTCTCATTGCATCTGGGATCAGGTGATTTTCACCATTTTGTCCCTCTAGACTTGCGCTGAATACCCGAATGATTTCCTCATTTGCTGCAGGAAACAGATTAGCATGATTGCCTTGCATAACTGAAGGGTCTTCAACAGGATTGATAATGACTTCATGCAGCTCATTAAGGGGTTGAAGGTTGAGGTCAAAATGTAGGTTCTGAGCTTTCTGAGCTGGCTGAGCAATCTGAATTGGCTGCTACGGTCAATCTCCCCATCTAGGCATTGGGGCCATCTACATAGCTAGGATATCCCACTGCAGGTTGGGATTCACTTCTTGAATTTCTAGATCATCCTCAACCTCAACTTGTTCATCAGCACCATCTTGATTGATGTTTTGATTCATAAAAACCCCTAGATTCTGCTGATTAACCTGCTCTCCCTGAATCAGGAAACCAGCAGGCTCTCCATCAGCTTGTGGCACTATCTGAAAGGCATTGCCATTGAGATTCTTCTGTCCCTAAGCAGGTGAATTTTGTTGACCTAATGCATTCTGAGGTCCTTGATTTGCAGGGGCTGCATTTTCGTTGGCAGGGCCTATTTCCACTTGAACTGACCAATAATCAAGGTTGTTATCGTAACCATCACAGAAAACAATCTAGTGGGGGACGCTCTGAAGATCAGCAACCCTGGCCCTGACCAGAACTCTGCTGAGTTTTCCCCTGTTGTTGATCCAATTATCTACTCTACCAAAAGAGCAAATGGCATCTTGAATGTAATCAGTCTCCCAATAATCTAGTGGGAACCCTAGCAACATTAACCAGCAATCACGATTAAAGGTGACCCTGCGCCAATTTCTGCCCTAGTTATGCCTAGAGAAGGACACTTGACAGTTACCCAAAGGCAAAGGACTATTCAGAACCATAGCTTCTCTATCAAGAGGCGAGTTAAAAACAACTAAGGCTTGTCCAATGTGACTCGGCTGAATTCTATCAACACCAATGTTTCTTGCCTCAAAAAACTCTTCCAGAACTTGACCAACTGTTGGAAAGTGAAGAGCATTACTAGGGAGAGGGTTGATCGTAGCAGTTGCCACATACTCATTCAGTCTTGGAGGCCTTGATCGTGCCACAACACGGGTCATCGCCACTCTGCCTGGCACATTGAGGTAGTGCATTTCCCGTGGGACAAAAGGACGAGGATCAACTCTTTGATAAGCCATCTCTTCGGAGAAATCCAGAGTTGCCGGAGCAAGGTGATTATTTGAGTGAGCAGGGTGGACTGAGGAGGGAAGGAACTCAGGTGAGAGGTTCGAGCTTTGCAGAATAAGAGAGACTTGTTGAGTGTCTTTCAGGTTTAAGTCTAAAGGCCTGGGATTCGAAAGGACACCCCAAGGGAGATAGAGCAATTAACTTCTTCATGCTCGTTAACAGAGCTAGAAGACGGCGAGACGTTCAGGCTGTCGCCGGCAGGCTGCCTTGGGACTAAGGATGAAAACGGAACGGAAATATCCCGAACCGAACCGCACCGTTTTCTATATTTAATCCGATCGAATCCGTATTTTCTTGTTCGACTTTACCATAGTCGCTTTCGTTTTCGTATTTCAAATGTCCCGAATCCCGAATGGAATACCGTTTTTTGACCAAGTTCGACCGTTTTCTACTTTTCTACTTTTAATGTGGAATATTTCGAATTCAAAATATGATTTAAACCGAATTTGGTTGTCAATCATTACTTTTCAGGCAACTAAGCAAAGGAAAATGTGAAACACTGATATCCATGACATCTTAGTATTTCTCTTCTTCATTTTTTCTCTTGCAAAAGAAACAAAATTGATAAATCTGCTCTCTTGTACTCGAAATTTACCACATTGACACTTGTTAATTGTTATGAAAGGTAGGTCAGTATTTCGAATGAATTTTCGTATACCGACCGTGTTCGATAGAATTTCGCTCGAATTGGTTCGTTTTCGAAATTCACAATATTCCATAAGTTCGCGTTCGTTTTCGTGTTCGACTTTACCGTTTTCGCTTTCGTTTTCGTATTCAAAATGCAAAAGTAGAAAACGGTTGAGAACTTTTTTGACCGAGTTCGACCGTTTTCATCCCTACTTGGGACTGTTTGATCATTCATTGCCCGTCCTGCCAAAGCCGCCACTAATTCTTTGCAAGAGCTGAAAACCGGGGGGGGGGGGTTCACTACGTGACGGTTCACCTGCCAAACGAAACCAAAAAGAAACATCCTGTGCCGGGATGATAACTTTACCATTAGATGACCAAACGGGCTTTGCCCGAAACCAGGCAGAAGCGTTCTGGGCCAAAGGAGATGCCTGCTTAGGTTGTGAGCCCACTTCCCTACCAGGTAGATAATTTGAATTTGAAGTCAAGACTCTGCGGCAGACTGCCGCCACATGTCCTTCTTTAAAACAAACATGGCATTTAATTGCATTGAAGCAATTGTTTCTTGTGTGAGAGGGAGAGAGACATCTTGAGCACTGCGGTTGCACGCGAACCGAAGACTTTGCCCGGCCAGAAAGAATTCTATCAAAAGTATCCGAAATTGGGAAAGAAATTCTTCCAAAAATTGATTTTCTAGGTTGCACTTTTTGCTTTGAGGACTTACCCGAGGAAGGAAAAAATCTCCCAGAGCTGTTTTCATCGAACTGAACTAAAGCAGCATTTCTCCCAGAAATGTTATCACCTAGCTGAACCAGATTAGCGCCAGAGAGAGGTGAAGCTCTAACCATATCAGCAAAAGAAGATTTTTTAATCGTGTTGGAAGCACTGCCAGGTTTACCACCATTAGCCGGGATCCAAGAGATGCTTTCTTCAGCGAGAAAGGATGCAAATTCTTTGCGCCAATTTGGACCCCCATTGCCCCAAAGGTGGAAGAACAGCTTATAAGCAGAACACTCAAACGAGACCAATCTTCTTTGGGAGAGTTGACAGACTCTGAAATCCGCGGCAAAACCACCAATCGTAGCTTGAAGCAGAGTCTCCACAGAAGCTTCGGAAAGTTTAAATTTGCACCGACCAAAAGCAACAACAAGAGCAAACGAACTGTAGGACTGCTTATGGCTAGAGATTGGTCAATGAAACAGATTCTAGACTTCACTCTGAGTATTAAGGATAGGAGCAAAAGAAATCCCAGGGAGCTCCATAAAGACTAGAGACAACAGGTGCACAGGGAGGAAAGGTGTGAATCTGACCTTTTAGAAGGAAGAGGCAAAAGATCAAACACTTGGACTTCACACGTCGGGGCAGAAGAGACCAATCAGAGAAATCCAAGCCAAAGGCATCCCGGAGCAGCAGCCTTCAGAAGCTCTCTAAGCACCATTGCCGCTCGAGAGATGAAGGCTAGCAGCCTCTCCGACAGCAACGGGGCACCACCGGCCGAGGGAGGTCAGCGAGAGGCCAGGCGGAGGAGGACCGTCAGAAAACCAGCGGCGCCCAAGACGGCCACGGGCGGCAAGACCAGAGGAGCCGGCAGAGAGCCGGCAGCGGCACCTAGGATGGCCGCGGGCGCCAAGACTAGGGGAGCCTCGAGCGCCTAGGCCCGAGGGCCGGCGGTGTGGCAGAGAGGGGCTCTCATGGCCAACCTTCCTCCTTTACCAAGACACAATGAAGCAACCCCGATGACAACAACTCTTGGAACATCTCGTGGAACTGAGTGGCGGTGGTCGCGTGAGGCCCAACCGATAGCAGCCCTTTGCTGAGCATGACCTGCTTGGTCTGCTTCTCCAGGTTTGGGTCACGGTAGACGGACTTGGCAGCAACTCTATCACTATAGCGTGGCATCAGGTTCTCGACCCACACGCACGAAACATGAAGGCGCAATGGCGACAGGATCAGCGTTGCCCTTCACGGGTGTTGTTGGAAGCATCGACGGAGAGCTGTTGATGTTGTGCTTGCTAGTCAGCCACCAACCCTGATGGCCAAGATGTCTGTGTAGGACTACTTTGCAGCACCATATCTGGCTCCAAGACAGGAAGCGTGGAAGATGATACTCCCTCCGTCCCAAAATAGAGGTCGTTATGAGATGCGTATCGGTCAAACTTTCTCAACTTTGACTAGGTATGTAGAAAATACGTGCAATATTTATATCTCCAAACAAGTTTCTTTAAATAGTATATTCGAAGATCTATTTAATGATACTATTTATGCATTAAATATTAATATTTTTTAATTTGTGATTGGTCAAAGTTGAATCTTCTAATACCGAATCTGTAGGGCAACCTCTACCGGAGAGCTGGCCACGTCGGCCGCTTTTCCCGGCCGTCCGATCAGGCACGCGGACGTCCTAGATCGTGCAAGCCTAGATTATTTTGCAAAGAAACCCTCCAACTTTAGTTAAATCAACCCGTACTTCGACCTCCTCTCTCAGATTGTTTTTGTTAAAACATCCTCCAACTTTACCAAAATCAACCTGCAATATCCAAGCCTTTGATGGGCAGGCCTGTCTTCCACTCCTTGGGCCTTGGTGGGCCGAAATCGGTCCAAAACTGTTTTTCTTTATCTGTTTATCTTTTTGCTTTGAATAAATTTGCTGGAATTTTAAAATTACATAATAAATCATCGAAAAATCAAAAAAATATAAAATCAATTTGCTTTGGAATCCTCGTTATTACATCTATGCAATGTAGCCATAATAGAACATGTTTGAGGAGAAAGTTTTTATTATACATTTCTGCCTATCTTTTTTAGCGGTAAATATAAAATCAAATCTAAATCTAAAAATAGAAAATCCAGTTGTTCAAAACTCCCAACGAGAAAATATCATCAGTACTGCTAAATTTTGTAATTTGAGATGGAATTCTCCTTATTTCACAATTACATTAAGCTTTTGGCTCCTTATGCTCCTACGTCCTTAATAATTACAGTTACCCCTTCTTACTAAAAAAATAACAAAAAAATGATTGTTTCATTTCAATAACAAAATTAAAATATTACTTAAATAATACCTTTAAAATAATAGAGTGTCCAAAATATATGCAAAGTGTAACAACATGTTTCCAAAAAGTTAACAAAACTATTATAATTACAAATAGATCCTATTGTAAATAGCTTGTTGTACGGCTATAAATAAATAGAGATATATAAAATTGTACTAAAAAGAGCATTAGCTTATGAATTATTGAATTTCATGCTTCGAGTTTAAATATTCCTCATTTCACAAATTAATTAAGTTTTAGTCTAACTCTAATTTCCCACCTTAACAATAATTACTACCATTCTTTACCCACAACAAACATAGCGAAAAAACGTAATGACCGTATCTCAATGCAAAAAATACTAAAATAAAATGATAAATCCAAGATTGACATATACCCATTGATAAATGATAATTTTCAATTAACACGAAAAATATCACTAATGTATTGTATCAAGAACAATTCAATTAACATTATTCACAATCATCTACCTAACTACATATAAAAAAGATATGGATGGCAATGTGCGGCAAGGCCGCACAGTTTTTCTAGTAAGATTGAATTCATGGGAAACGAGAATGACATCTATTTTTGGACGGAGGGAGTAACAGTTAGGCCTACTTTGACAACTTGGGCGGACTAACCCAGGAAGCAAACCGAGGGGGAGGATTTTTCTGGACTTGCTAATCCTCTCTCCACCCGAAGGGGAGATTTCACGAGCGGGGTTAAGTACGGAGTAGGAGATAGTTTATGTGATGTATTTGTTGACACAAAAAGCATCGGATCTGCGAACACCTCGGACTTTAACCCGAACTCGATTTCCAAGGTGTGCCAGTCGATTTGACCAGTTAATCGACAAGGACGATAACTAGAACAAGATTGAACAAGACGACAGCGATACGCCCGGACGTCAAAGCTCAACTTGATCAAAACACAGAACTTACGAAGGCGACGGAGGTCGTGTAGATGCAGCCCGTCGAGACGTCGTAAGAACTCGTAGGTAAACTAGAACTAATGCGATAAAAGTAGATGCTGGAAAAGTAGATAAAAGTAATAGATTTGTATTTGATTGATTGATATCTTCTACACCGCCCCTGGGTACATATTTATACTCCGGCAAAAGGAGTTATACATGGACATAAACCCCTATTTTTAAGGAAATAAAACGACTCGTGTAAGAGTCAGACTCAAACTAAAACAATAATACTAGCATAAAAATCGCCAGTTTCCTTATTTGTTTCCCTTACGATGAAACTTTCCATCGGCAGATTCCTTCAATCCGCAATTTCCTTCTATTGCCATCGGCAACTTCCTGCTGATGTCAGCCACATAAATCTGTATCCATCGGTAATACCCCCTTGTTGGCAAACATATCTTCTTTCTCCCTTGACGATTCTTCCATCAGATTCACCATCGGCAATTGCTTCTGCTTCCATCGGTAATTAGACCAGCAGCACCTTGATGCCGATAAGGAACAACGATTACTCCTTTGCCGATCAACACACTCGGTTTAATATTGACCCGTACAAAAAACAGCGTCAACACATGCCCCCAATTTCGGAGTATAAAATATCTTATGCGCCGAAATTTTCTCTATTGTAATCTTTCCCTCCAAAAATGCCTATGCCATCATCTCGATTACCGCGCACCATCATCGCAAATTACCAACAACTCTTGCAACTGAAGCGCCAACAGCTACAATCCTCGATCACCGCGTAAATTCATCGTGATATCTTTCCATATCTCTGCCCAGTAAAAAGAAAACTCAAAAATGCCCCTTGACCTAGGCCTATAAAGATTACCGCATGTTCTCCTTTTCACCCCGAACTCACATTCTCATCTTTATTCCAATCTCATTTCTGAAGAACACTCCGGCAATCACCGGTGGCTTCTTCTCTCATCAGGAGGCGTGACCCCTTGCAAGAATTCCTCCTTTAATGGCGATCAACTTCACTGCTTCCGCGGTAATCCTTCTTCTTTCCTTGTTGTATATATTGCAGTTTTATCCTTCCGCATTGTTTTACAATCCCTTCTCTCTTTCTTTCTTTGCTTTTTGGATCTAGGAAATGCGCAACAAAATAGTGATCCCTACCGATCAAGAGCATCTCTGTTGTTTGGGCCCAATAGGGAACACCGATCCAACCAACCTCATCAACGCTGAAACCAACCGCATCCCTTTTAGATCTGAGCACTTTGATCTAGGGTTATGGACAGACACTTTCCGATCCTGGCCCAAACCTACCAAAGGTTGGAAGAACTGGTATCTCATGATAGCTAGGTTAGAACAACTTTACTGGTCAGAGCACAACATCGACCAATGTATCAGACTGTCCATTGCCGATATGGCTAAGAATGAAAATATGATGATTGCTGCTTCTTATTTTTGGTCCGATACAATGAACGCATTTCTATTTAGACATGGACCAGCCACCCCCACACTTGCCGATGTACACATGCTTACCGGCCTCGACGTCTCCTCTACCGATCCTGCCACCCTTTTCCGTAGGAAGTCTGAGCGTCGGGTAAGCACACGTAACATCTGCGGTTGGACTGGATATATTCAAGAGTATCAGAAGACCGGATCAGTAGGACAAAGGGAGCATGCCACCTTCCTTAACATGTGATTGGAGAAGTTCGTTTTCTGTGGCAGAATAGTCGGACCCACCAACATGTATCTTCTCGTAGTAGAGCTTCTGGCCGATAGAGGATTTCCCCTTGGCCGATACCTCCTTGGTTCAGTTTATCGCCTCCTACATCAAGTATCAGGAAAATTACTACTAGGCGAGTCCATCGGCAACCTTGGAGGTCCTTGGTGGTTCATCAACTTATGGTTGAATGCCCATATGCACAAATGTCTCCAATTTGATCTGTTCAACCAACAGTTCCCAAGAGACATATCTGAAGACTATGTCTTTGACGATGATGAATCGGCAACCCATTCCCCACTCAATTTTGGGGAAGCCATGATAGTGCTAACAGGAACCGATGCCAATGTCGATCAATTCGGCATGTTCTTCCAAAGGCTCTACTGCGGAATCCCTGCTGCGGAACGAGTCTGGTGGCCTTATGTCGATGAAGACAACCGATTTCCACTCTCCTTCAACCTCACCGATGGGAATATACCACAAAACGAAGCAATCATGAAGGTCACCTTCATTCCCCGAGATATTCCGGTTAACGTTGTCGGGACCGAGAAGAACTCTCATCCATCATACGAGTTCTATTATCCATCGGCAGCGGCAAGACAGCTAGCATTCGGTCAATTGCCGATCAAACTTAGCTATGTCAATGTGATTAAACCAAGAGAGGTCATCTCCAGTGCTATGGATTGGAATAAAATTGTCACTCTCTCTCCTCATGTCGATGTAGCTAACATCGACTTATCTTCTTGGGCACCGACATCCTTCATCACTTAATCATACAAGTCCTAGTGGCAAGAGTGGAAGGACCAACTATTTGCTCCATCATCACACTACTATCGACACTTGATTGATGCTGATCATGTCATACCCGACGATGCGGTAAGCTTATTTCCGATACTACTTCGTTAACTTTTCAAATGTATCGGTAACTAACCCTCTGTCAACAGGTTAATGATCTGATTCCCAAAAAGAGCAAGAGCGGCAAACATTTCAACTTGCGACTGATGAATCCTATATCGACAATTGGCAGCAAAGCCCCTTCATTGTCTGCCCTCATGCATCACAAGACAGTTCCTAAGGATACCATCAGTTCCAAACCATTGCAAACCGATGATGCTGCCACTGCTGCCGCTACCTTAGCATAAGCCTTTACGGTAACAAGTCTTCATTTATCTATGTCGATCATAACATGTTTAATCGACAATTTTTACTCAATTTGCACCAAACTCTCTTCTGCAGTAGACAAGTTCATCGGCAACCATTCCAAGTGTACAAACCTCTATGGCTCAACCTGCCGATGCCCCCCAAGTGCAACAGCCAAAACGCCGAGGCTCATCAAGTGCTGCTCCTAAATCGAAACGCCCAAAGCCATCAACTCCAGCTACATCTCCTCAAGCTCCTACTGATATGTCAACACCGGAGCCAGCATCAACGCCTATCCCTGAGCAATCACAGGCTAAGATTCCTGACCAAGGGACAGCACCATCGCCACAAGAGATAGCCGCAACAATAGAAATAACATCGGCATCGATACCAGCACCAGCGCCAACTACTCATCCTACCGAGGCAAGTTCATCGGCAACCATTGCCGATCTTCCAGACACATCTATGCCAACTACTCTGCCAAGTCCAAGACGGGAGACCGCTCTCAAACAGGTAAATCAGATATTTATTATAAATTCTCTAGATACAAGTTTCCAGCCAACAAATCTCAATCCTTCTTTTTCAGGCTCAGGATTCTCCCAACAGTCTATTCTCCTTTGCTATCAACTTGCCAGACGAAGATGAAGAAGACGAGAGTTCTGCTCTAGCCTCAGACATTATATCGGTAGAAGTAAAGTCCAAACTCGAAGCCATACTACTCTTACTGCAGCAAAACACTTCCCAACTAATCCAAGACTCCAACGCAGTAAGAATAACCTTCAAAGAGATTCAAGACCAGTTGTCTGCCGATATCAAAGAAACCCTCTTCCAAGCAGCGTACCTTGAGAGCCGACAACTCCAATATCAAAAGGCTTCACGTCATATTGCCGATAGAACCGCCCAAACAGAGCTTGAAGAAGAAATGCTTAAATTCAAGTGAACCGCTGAAGAAAAGCATAAAGACATCAGCCGTTTGGCAGCTTCTGGTACTGAGCTTGAACAAGAAATTGTCCATCTATCGGCACGAAAAGAGGAGATGCTAGCAGAACTAAAGAAAGTCGATGAAGCTTTAGGCACAGTTAACCGAAAGAGGGCTCAACTCCCTGCCGCCATCAAAGCTATTCAACAAGAGAGATGCCGATGCTCGCGAAGCTCTTCTGCTGAAGAGAAAGATCAAGCCAGTCGAGGGTTCTGCTGATGATGACGCCAAGGAGATAGAAGAAGCGGATCAAATCCATCTTCACGTGATTTTATCTATTCAATCTCTGTTGTAATCGGCGAAATATGAACTTGATGTCCAATCACCTTGTAATACAACTTTAACGTTTCTCTCTACCGATGCTTTTGTATGATAACTCTATCATCGATATTTATATTTACATTATTTCACGCATCCATCCAGATACTAGGATAATACTTGTTCAAATATTTACCATTTATTGCTCTGGAAAATGCAACCCCTTTGAGGGTCTCCAAAATGTATGCGTTACCAGGAACAGACTGACTTATCCGAAAAGGACCTTCCCAATTAGGAGACCACTTCCCAAACTTTGAACTTTAAGTTCCAATCGGTAAAATCAGTTTCCACACCAAATCACCATCGACGAATTCTTTTACCTTCACCTTCTTGTTATACCATCTGGCAACCCTTTTCTTGTTCTCTTCGATACTGATTAGAGCTCTTAGCCGATGACCTGCTAGGTCTTCTAACTCATCCTTCATAAGGATGTCATACTCATCGGCTGCTAATTGGTCTTGGGAAAACAATCGTCTAGAACCAGTTTTAATTTCCCAAGGTAGGACAGCATCGTGTCCATACACCAACTGATATGGAGAAACTTTAGTAGCACCATGACACGCCATCCGATACGACCACAAAGCTTCATTTAGCACTGTATGCCACCTCTTAGGGTTTTCTTCAATCTTGCACTTTATAAGCTTAATTATTCCCTTATTAGTTGCTTCAGCCTGACCATTAGCTTGAGCATAATAAGGAGAAGAATTCAATACTCTGAACCCCATACCGATAGCAAATTCATCAAACTCCCCTGACGTGAACATGGTCCCTTGATCAGTCGTAATAGTCTGAGGAATTCCGAATCGGTAAACAATATGCTCCTTCACAAAATCTATCATGTTTGTCGACGTCACCTTCTTCAATGGGATAGCTTCAACCCACTTCGTGAAATAATCTGTAGCAACAAGTATAAATTTATGTCCTCTACTCGACGACAGATAAATTTGACCGATGAGATCGATGACCCATCTTCTAAACGACCAAGGCTTGATTATAGGATTCATTGCCGACGCAGGTGCTCTCTGAACATTACCAAATTTCTGACAATCTTGACATCCTTTGAAATACTCAAAACAATCTTCAAGAATCGTCGGCCAATAATATCCATTCCGCCTGATCATCCACTTCATTTTGAATGCCGATTGATGTGCTCCTCATACCCCTTCATGAATTTCACCCATCAACATCTTCGATTCCTCTCTATTAAGGCATCTGAGCAAAACCCCATCAAGTGTACGATAATACAACTCATCATCAAGGAGCACATACTTAGTAGCCTGAAACCTCAACCGTCTTTCAACTTGCCTAGACGGATCTCTTAAGTAATCGGCAATCTCTTTTCTCCAGTCATCGGCAACCATTACCGATGTCATTACCTCTTGAATCGGCTGATACCCCGAAGCATGTTGCGCCAATCGATTGGCTTCTTCATTATGCAACCTGGGAATGTGCTCAAGACGATATTCTTTAAATTCCTTTAATAACTGCAAACACTTCCCATGATATGCAATTAAAATATCACTCCGGCATTCATATGTTCCAATCAATTGATTGATTACTAACATAGAATTGCCAAAGATTTCCATGGCATCAGCACGCACTTCGTTGAGCAACTTCAACCCCTTCAGTAACGCCTGGTACTCAGCCTGATTATTCGTCGAAGTAGCAACAATCGGCAATGAGATTTCATACTTTTTCCCTCGGGGTGAAACTAAGATAACGCCGATACCTTCTCCCTCCTTACATGTAGAACCATCAAAGAACAAATTCGAAGGAGCAATTTCTACGGAATTTAGCGTACCACAATGTTGAGTAACAAAATCAGCCATCACCTGCCCTTTAACTGCCTTAGTTGATTCATACCTCAGATCAAATTCCGATAGTGCCAAAATCCATTTGCCGATCCTCCCACTTAATATCGGCATCGACAACATATACTTGACAACATCGCCTTTGCATATGACAGTACATTCGGCTGATAGCAAATAATGCCTTAACTGAGTACAGGAGAAGTACAAACACAAGCACAATTTCTCAACGGCCGAATACCTAGTTTCAGCATCCACCAGCCTTCTACTCAAATAATAAATCACATGTTCTTTCCCTTCAAATTCCTGAATCAAGGCTGATCCGATAATGCCATCATCGGCAGACAAATATAATCTGAAAGGTTTCCCGTGTTGAGGTGGAATCAAAACCGGAGGATTCACCAGATACTTCTTAATTTCTTCCAAGGCCGATTTCTTCTCTTTTCCCCATACAAACTCCTGACTGGCCTTTAGCTTCAGCAATGGGCTAAAAGACTTAATCTTCCCAGACAAGTTAGATATAAATCATCTAATAAAATTAATCTTGCCGATCAAAGATTGCAACTCAGTCTTGTTTGTAGGAGCAACTACTTTGTTAATTGCGTCAATGGATTTTCTGTCGATCTCTATGCCCCTTTGATGCACCATGAACCCCAGAAACTGACCCGTCAATATGCCAAACTCGCACTTATTTGGATTCATTTTTAGCCCATGCTCCCTTATGCATTCTAGAATCTTCCGTAAATCGACGAGATGCTTCTCAAAGTCTCTGGACTTGACCACCACATCGTCAATATAGATTTCGACCAATGTGCCGATGTACTTATGAAAAATAAAATTCATCGCTCTCTCATAAGTAGCATCGGCGTTCTTCAACCCAAATGTCATTACGACCCACTCAAACAAATCGACGTGACCTGGACACCTAAAAGCAGTTTTGGATATATCTTCTTTAGCCATGAATATTTGATTATATCTAGCATTACCATCCATAAAACTGATAATTTGATGTCCAGCAGAAGCATCAACTAGTAGGTCAACAACGGGCATTGGATAGTTGTCCATCGGCGTAGCTTTATTGAGATTCCTGAAATCAATACAAACACGAAGTTTTCCATTCTTTTTATATACAGGAACCACATTAGAAATTCATTCAGCATATCGGCATTGCCGAATAAATCCAGCTTCGATTAATTTTGTAATCTCAGCTTTAATATTGGGTAACACAGTAGGGTTGCACCGACACGCTGGCTGCCGATGTGGTTGAAAACCTGACTTGATAGGTAACCGATGTTCAACGATTGATCGGTCTAAACCAGGCATCTCTGTATAATCCCAAGCAAAACAATCTTTATATTCTTTTAATAAATCACTCAACTGTTGCTTACATTGGGAATCTAACTTAGCGCTAATAAAAGTCGGCCTAGGCTTGCTACCGTCGCCGATGTCTATTTCTAGCAAATCATCGGCTGATGTGAACCCCTGTCCAAGTTTTCCATCATCGGCGAACTGATCCATTAAACCTCTTCTTCAGAACCGACTGTCTGGATCGGTGTAATCCGGTAATCGGCCACCTTGAGGAATTTTGTATCCTAAGCTTCACCAGGTATGCATTTGGTCTGCTCATAGGTTTCCGATTCTGCCAATGCAACAATTGACGGGGCTTCACTTCGGACGATTTCAATTTTATCACCAACCCATTGCACAAGGCTTTGGTGCATTGTGGAAGGTACACAACAATTAGTGTGGATCCAATATCTTCCCAAGAGCAAGTTGTAGGAGCCTTTACCACTGATCACGAAAAACGTCGTTGGCAAAGTTTTGCTGCCGATAGTCAACTCGACACATACTGCCCCCATGGCTGGTGAAACATTGCCTTCAAAATTCTTTAGCTTCATGTCTATTTTGACTAAGTCTTGGTCACCTTTTCCAAGCTTTCTGAACATGACATACGACATTATATTGATTGACACTCCACCATCTACTAGCATCCTTGATACTGGCTACCCATCAACTTTGCCTTTGACAAACAACGCCCTCAAATGCTGCCTTTCATCATCGGCAGACTTTTCAAAGACAACTGCCATCGGATCCAAGACTAATTGAGCCATCTCAGTAGCCTCTTCTTTAGCCTTAGCAGGTGCCATATATTCCATCGGCAACATAACAACCATGTTGACTTCTGCCGATGGACTCCTCTCCTGGTGTTTTGGCCTCCACTCCCATACTGGAGATCCTCCCTTCGAAGGGTTTTCACCATAACACAAATCATTCTGGCCTTCACGCTGGATTCTCCTTCTCTGAGTCTTCGTCAGGCATTTGGGACACCATTGAGGAAGCTTAGTCTTCCAAACAGGCTGGTACTGTCTTTCACTGTGTCGGCTTGCATTACCCGTTATGTTTGGATCTCTAGAGAATATCTCTTCATCGGGCACCCTTGCATCAGACATCTCTTCAAGCTTTTCTTGACGAACACGCTTGCCGAGCCTGTCATGTATGCTGAGTTTGCCCCCAAGCCGATCATGCACCGACTCCTTTCTGATCGGCCTATCATAGCTTGCTTCTCGATCATCCGAACAGGATCTCTTTCCCGACCAATCGGAAGGATAGTACCTATTGCACTCGGGGAAATTATCGGCAGTAGGTAGCTTGATGCCTTCTTCCCAAAAATGACTGAAGAAGGACAATTCCAATGATCTTTATGTCGACGCCATTCCCGGCTCCTTTCTTCTTCCTGCTGCCCATATTGCTCCTCTTGAGAGCGCCGATATTCCCGTCGCGGTTGTCTGTGCGTGATCACAACGCCATGTCCACGAGATCTCCCGACGCTGTTACCTTCGTCAGCAACTCTCTTGCCCTTCTTATCATCGACATACCTTTTTCCCTTCACATCATGCACATCTATTTGATGTTTAGGGTCTACCGATGCATTCCTCTTGGCGGCTTCTGATGTCAGTACTTTAACCTTCTCACTAGCTTCCACCATATTGCTTGGAAACGGGTGCTGGTCGATCTTCATCGGCTTCTGGGTTTTAGAATTTTCAAATTTAATTCGTCCGGCCCCGATTTCTGACTGCAATTGCTGCCTAAAGACTTTGCAATCATTGGCAGTGTGTGAGGTTGCGTCATGCCACTTACAGTACCTCATCCTTCTAAGCTCTTCAGCCGATGGAATCACTTGATTAGGTGCCAGCTTAATTTGCCCTTCTTGAAGCAACAGATCAAATATCCTATCGGCTTTAGCAGTATCAAAAGTGAATCTTTCAGCCTCGCCGATATTGGCTTCTTATCCTTCACCCATTCAGCAACGCCGATATCTGTCCCTTCATCTGACTCAGACTCTTCTTCCTGTTCGATGAAGGACACCTTCTTGTTCCAAGTCTTTCTAGGTTCGAAGGCTTTGATTTCCTGATCGGCAACTCTCTGTACGAGATGGCCCAGACTCTCGAACTCTTGAGATGCGTACTTATCCTTGATATGTGACAGTAATCCCTGGAAGGCTAAATCTGCCAATTGCCGATCATCCAACACTAAGCTATAGCACTTATTCTTCACGTCCCGAAGCCTTTGGACGAAGCTTTCTACCGATTCGTCATTGCGTTGTTTTAGCTTGACCAAATCGGTAATCCTCTTCTCATGAACGCCAGAGAAGAAGTACTTGTGAAATTGTTTCTCCAGATCGGCCTAGATAATCACAGAATTCGGAGGAAGCGAGATGAACCATGTAAAGGCCGATCTAGATAAAGATGATGAAAACAATCTTACCCTCAGCTCATCTCTACTGGTTGTCTCTCCACATTGGATAATGAAGCGACTGATGTGCTCCATTGTGGACGTGTCATCTTGGCCAGAAAACTTCGTGAAATCTGACACTTTGTACCGATTCGGGAGAGGGATCAAATCATATGCCTGACGGTACAGCGTCCGATAAGAGTACGTATTCACCTTAGGTTTGATGCCGAACTGCTCTTTCATCACTTCGGCGATTTTGTCGGCCCAGTATGCATCCTGATCCTGCCGATGGATCGGCTGAATATTAACTGGCTGGACCGGTGGATACGCCCCTTCTTGCCTTTGCGGCAAATAAGTTGATCCGATTGGCATAGGCGCAACACCACCCTGCTGAATATTATGCACCGGTTGATTTACCAATGTATAGCCTTGAGCACCCTCTGGGGTATACAGCGGCATGATATTCATCGGTCGATACACCGATGTTTCATTCTGAACGTTCGTCGGGTAATAGTACTATTGTGCTCCCGCCAGTTGGTGTCCAGGTTGCACCACCTGTTGTTGAATTGGACTAGTCCATGCAGGATTATAAGTCATCGGCATATGATTTGCCAATAATTGATGGTTACCTGGTGCCTGCTGCTCCTGCACCCTGGAATAATCAACAAACTGGCCCCCTTGGTGCGCTGATACCCTAGTTTGATGATTCGTCATCATCATGGGATGGTTCGCCATTGACAAGTCTTGTTGCATCGGCAAAGCATGGTCGCCCGTAAGGCATCTTGGGTACCACCATCTGAAGATTCCCTAGCGGCAACTGCACGTTTGGAGAAGACGTAGCATAATGCATCACAGGACTCATCGGCTATGCTAATATTGCCGATTCCACAGGGCCCTTCCCCGCCGCATTGTCACCTTGGATCAACTTAGCGTCGACAGACAAATTTGGAGGCATACCGTATCCCCACCAGCTAGGAGGAATTGGTTGACTCTGGATCATAGGTCCTGACATCTCCGATGCTATTGGATCTGTACTTAGCCGAACGACGCTCACAGGGCTTGATCTTGGTGGAGTAACTTCACCGGCAGACGGCTTCACAGGCTGGAAAGATGCCGCTGGGACCGCCGATGGAGTCACAGTAGATGTCGATCCAGGTTGATGATACGCTTGGCCAACATAATGGGGTGACTGCCCTTCTTTGAAAGATTGCATAACAGCATTGTATACAGTATAGGACAACACCGTAGAGTGGCTAATTAATGCTTAATTTAATGCAAAATTAACCATCTCTTGCAATTTACCAGGATTGGCGTCGAAAGTGACCTGCCGCGGCAACAACGGATCGTGCTTCTAGATAGCTTCGCCGCTCCTTCTTAGGCTGAAGGACTTCAGATACAACTGCTTGTACTCCTCCATAGCCTTCTCCATGATCTGCTTCTGATCATCTTTCAGATCTGCCTCAGAGACCTCAATGACATTCTTCGGATTGACATTAGTAGAATCAATCATGATCGTGATCAAAGATGTATCTAGTGTCCCACCGGGTGTGCCAAAAGAGGTGTTGACACAAAAAGCGTCGGATCTGCGAACACCTCGGGCTTATACCCGAACTCGATTTCCAAGGTGTGCCAGTCGATTTGACTAGTTAATCGACAAGGACGATAACTAGAACAAGATTGAACGAGACGACAACGATACGCCCGGACGTCAAAGCTCAACTTGATCAAAACGCGGAACTTGCGAAGGCGACGGAGGTCGTGTAGATGCAGCCCGTCGAGACGTCGTAAGAACTCGTAGGTAAACTAGAACTAATACGATAAAAGTAAATACTGGAAAAGTAGATAAAAGTAATAGATTTGTATTTGATTGATTGATATCTTCTACACTGCCCCTGGGTACATATTTATACTCCGGCAAAAGGAGTTATACATGGACACAACTCATATCTAAACAAAAACCCTATTTTTAAGGAAATAAAATGACTCGTGCAAGAGTCGGACTCAAACTAAAACAATAATACTAGCATAAAAATCGCCAGTTTCCTTATCCGTTTCCCTTACGATGAAACTTTCCATCGGTAGATTCCTTCAATCCGCAATTTCCTTCTATTGCCATCGACAACTTCCTGCTGATGTCAGCCACATCAACCTGTATCCATCGGTAATACATCCTTATCGGCAAACATATCTTCTTTCTCCCTTGACACTTCTTCCATCAAATTCACCATCGGCAATTGCCTCTGCTTCCATCGGTAATTAGACTACCAGCACCTTGATGCCGATAAGGAACAGCGATTACTCCTTTGCCGATCAACACACTCGGTTTAATATTGACCCGTACAAAAAATGGCGTCAACAATATTGCATGAATTAGATCCTTCGTGATGGCTCTCGACTTCTGTGGTGTGAATCTACAGTGTCTAGGATTCCAGAAAAATCTTGACTCACGAGCCTTGCCTCGAGCGGAACGGGGAAGCAGTCGTTAGAGTTTTTGGGCTAAGGCCCAATAACGATTAGGCCCACTCACATATGCATGGAATGGTGGGGGACTTTAGTCCCACAATATCTATCTAGAAGGAGTGAGACCTCCTTAAAGAGGTGAGCTCACTTCTTCTAGTTGACCAATGGATGAGGAGGGGAAAGGAAGAAACACACGCGCACTCGCCTCGCGGGGCGGGACGGGGCTAATGAGCGTGTACGCACGACATGCACGTAAATGGTCCGGCAATTTCCCGTCCCGATCTTGCGGGTGCGCGGCTTCCTTTTGCTGCTCTAAATTTTTGCATGCATAGAGAAAATTTCGCTGACCAATTTTGGCAAGTAATTAATCTCGTATTATGGTAATTGCACTAATGGCAGGTCAATTACCGTAATGTTGTGATTGAGCGGCTAATTGCTTCCCTCAGTCGTGACGCGTGTAAAAATAAAGGGCGAGATGTCGCCCTCAGTACGAGTTGAATCTCTTCCTGTCCACTACGCTGCACTTCCACCTGTCTTCCTCATCCCGTCACCGACGTGCCATCGGTGCTGGGAGAGCAGGCTCTGAAGCCGGCGTCTCCTCGCATTCCTGCACGGGGTAGGGGGCGTATTAGGTTTTTGAGAAGCGCCGTCGTGACTGCTCGCTGGACGTCTTCTTCCCTCTACGTTGTTGACGTCTTCTTCTCTCAACGCCTCCGCCGTCTTCTTCCTCGACGCCGTCGACTCGCACCATCGCCGACGTCGACGAACCCCCGCTGTAATGATGTACTCTCTTTCTCCCTTTCTCGTTCTTATTTTCTCTATGTTACTAGCGCTAGAAATTATGAACTTGTCTCTGATCGTAGCGCTAGTAGCAGCTTGTATTTCCGTGATACATATCGTTGTTCCTTTTATGATTGTCGGAATTAATTTATGCATCGCTAAATTGTTATTATTTCCAACAGCAGCGCCCAAGCGACGGATGCGATACGGGGATCGACGCCTGGTGTCATCAGGCCGGGTTCCATACCTCGTGGAAATCGGGTGGAAGCGGGCGTCGAATCCACGCCCGTTGGGCTCCCAAACAACACCGTAAAATTAGGCGGGCGAGGCTGCCCCGCGGTTTTCCGGCCCGCTTCCAAAGTAGGCCTTAGGGATATAAAACCCTATCTGTCAAACCCTATGGGAGAGCTCGGGCGACAGGTAGGGATATAAAACTCCAAACTTGGTTAAAACAATGAAAACATGGAAGATGATAACAGTTGCTCTTTATTTTATTTTAATCTTATTTTTACTAACTTTCTACGTCTGTGATGCAAACCAGGCTATTTTATTTTATTCAAAGATACTTAAGGAATGTGCCGAAGATGGAAGAAAAAATAAACTTTGTGAAGAGAATAGATTTCGGTTTAGCGGTAGCAAACGCTTGCATCTCAGGGCAAACTAAAGTATAGAGATTACATAATCTTGAGAACAAGTAAAAGGGCTCCCCAATCAAGAACTGCAGTTATGCTTTTCCTGATTATAAGTAACGATTATCCTACTACAATCGCATGTTTAAATCTAAGAAAGTGACTTACCAGCAATAAGACAATTGGTCGTCAACTCCCCGGTCGAACTGGACACACCTCAACTGTCAAGAATGCCCAATCAGAAATTATTTTGATGAGGAAACAAAGAAGAAGCAAAGACTAAAGACGAGTGTAGCTCGGCAGATGGAGGGAGGACGAAGAGGAAGCAAAACAATCGACAAAGATCAAGGAAAACTTTGACGATCCAGATTCACAGTGTAGACTATAATTTCAGCGGACTTTTGCCTTCTGGGAACGACATTATTAATTCACAGAATCGGGGAATAGAAACTAGAAAGTAGAAAACACAGCGTGCACCATGGAGGATGCACCAAAGCAAAGAAACAGAGATCCGGGGAAAAGTCGGTATCCGCTCAAGTTCAGTAGAAAAATCGATACGACAACCGGAGAAGAAAACTCAGAAAATACCCCGCGCGAAACCTGGTTAAGAAGGCATGGCTTGGAACCGGACTGTATGAGCAAAGAGCTCGCCCCTGCACTTCCTTGCTTCTTCCCTGCTTGCTAATTTCTCACCA